>JAPWDM010000001.1:84332149-84659649 GCA_035578155.1 Brachynemurus nebulosus | reverse complement strand
CATATATTTGCACCCGTAATTAACTTGACTAATTTAAGCAATAATTTTTAGTTGAACAACCAATTGGCGACGCAAAGATTCTCACTCACGCCTCTGGTGGTAAAATTAGAACTAGCATCAAGTAAAAATATACGTATACGATTACTGGGCGATATAAAATCTAGTAATCTGCGCATAATTTGTATAGTACATTTTTCTATCGACAATTAAACGTATACAAAAATTTTTACTTGATACAGTTTCTAATTTAAAAAACCAGGAGCACTCGCGTAATCTTTGCGTCCCCAATTAAGGTAGAAATTTTAAACCACGATTTTGTCGATTGTAATCTTAACCAAATTATATCATTTAATGACGACACACTACCTCCAGTAGACACCCTCATAAGAACTAACCATTTAAACGGCGAAGAAAAACACGCGATACTTAAACTCTGTCGAAAATATGAAGATATTTTCTACAAAGACGGACAGGACTTAACTTTTACCAATAAAATAAAACACCAGATTAAAACAACTGACGATCTGCCAACTTACACTAAATCGTACCGGTATCCTTATATACATAAAGAGGAGGTAAAGAATCAAATAGACAAAATGCTCCAACAAAGGATAATCAGACCCAGTTATCTCTCTGGAGTAGTCCTATTTGGATCGTGCCCAAAAAGAAGGACGCCAGTGGGAAACAAAAGTGGCGATTGGTAGTAGGCTATCGAAAATTAAACGACAAAACCATCGGTGACAAATATCTAATACCAAATATCACCGACATACTAGACAAATTAAGGAAATGCATGTACTTCACAACGTTAGACTTGACATCTGGTTTCCATCAGATTGAAGTACATCCACGTGGCATAGAGAAGACTGCTTTTACAGTTGACAATGGACACTAAGAGTATGTAAGTATGCTGTTTGATTTAAAAAACGATCCATCAACTTTTCAAAGCGTTATGGATAACGTTTTAAAAGACTTGCAGGGTATGTCATGCCTCGTCTACGTGGACGACATCATTTTTTTTCGACCTCCTTACAGGAATATGTAACTAATTTAGACAAAGTGTTCAATCGATTGAAAAATGCGAATTTAAAAGCTAAACTGGATAAAAGTGAGTTCCTCAAGCGCCAAATTGCTTTCCTAGGGCATATTATATCGGACGAAGGAATCAAACAAAATTCTAACAAAATCCGGGCACCCAGAAATTCTCTATCCCTAAAAATCAAAAGGATATCAAAGCATTTCTTGGACTCCTTGGGTATTATCGGAAGTTCATAAAAAACTTCGCAAAATTAACTAAACCTATGACAAAATGTCTAAAAAAGGAGAGACAGTAAAACACACATCTGAATTTATCAATTGTTTTAATACCTGCAAAGACTTATTAACACATGATCCCATCCCTGCTTATCCAGATTTCAACAAAGAGATCCTTTTAACAACAGACGCTAGCAATATAGCAATTGGCGCTGTAGTATCACAAGGGCCTGTTGGAAAAGATCATCCTATTTGTTACGCATCCAGAACCCTAACCGACTCCGAACAAAACTATTCGACCATAGAAAAAGAATTACTAGTTATCGTTTGGACTACACGTTATTTTAGACCATACATTTACGGACGACGTTTTACAATAATAACCGACCATCAACCTCTTTGTTGGCTTATGTCACTTAAAGAGCCTAATTGCAAAAGAGTTAGATAGCGTCTAAAGCTCGAAGAGTTTGATTATAAAATTGTACAAAAACCTGGAAAACAAAATACGAACGCCAACGCACTATCACGCGTCGTGTTAGAAAATAACTATTTAGACGATACATCTTCTGCGAATACCACCTCAACGCAGACAGCACATAGTGCCGCCGAAGACGACACGTCCCTTATACGTATTGCAGAAAATCCGTTGAACGATTTTAGAAATCAGTTAATATTACTCAAAACCGAACCGAACGCGAATAGAAAACGCAAATTTTCAATACTTTTCAATACGAAACGACGAATAACTATTCAATTATCAGTGGTAGACGACCAAATACTTATTGACTTAATTAAAGAGAATGTTCCCCCAAAAACTTTACTTGTTGTATACTGTCCAGGGCCCTATTTCATAAAAGTACAAGTTACAGTTTTACAATTTTACAATTATAGCTGCTTGTAATGCACTACTAACAATTATAGGTGTTGCGTAAATAATTCTTACAATTACTTGCCTTTTTTACAATTGTAAATGATATCCATAGAAAATTTTAATAAAATTTATACCTTTTTTGGCAGCTATATATATTTTAAATTTTGTAATTACTAATTATATTGAAGACGATTATATCGGTGTTAACAAGATGAATTTTATCCGTCGGAGTCCAGGTTCGGAGTCCGGGCTTTGATTGTACGAAGATAATTAAAGCCGACATTTTTTAAACTTATAGATGTCTACGGTGTTCCCAATTTCTCTGAACCGTTTGGTTACCGAAAAGATGGACCAAACCCTTCCCTAAGAAGCGAACGGCAATTTTTCTATCTCTTCCGTACCCACGCAAAAGATTGTTTATTAATTTGACCATATATCTTATTTGCTTTGTTGTACCCAGCTTAAGCTTTGGCTATAAAGTGTATAGTTATATAAAACAAGCAACTCACCACAATAATTATAAATTAAATATGAACAACTTTAAATTGTAGCTAAGTTGTAGTTTATTTGGTAAGTTTGCCATTATATTGTTAATTCTGTTTAGAATGGTATACAGATGTGCCGTGACTATTTGGACCCGATTTCGTCGGGTGAGTGACGAAAGAGAGGAGGTAAAGCAACCATACATAACATAGAAAATAATGTCTTACAGAATTGCTTGTACACTTACACATAAAGTTAATGTATTTTCCAATTACGTTTATAAATATAACTTTAATTACAAAAGGAAAAAGTTAAAAACCAATTTTATTTAACTTATGGGTGTAGTATGTCTTGTGAACAGTATTTTTCTAACCGAAATTAAGCCTTTTTAATTAATTTGCTTTGTAATCTTATACAGCTATACAGAGCGTGTATGGCTGTTACTAGAGTTATAAAATTATGAACAGTTTGAGTGGTGAATACAATAGTATGAATAACCCCCAACAGCGTACACCAAACATTGTATCTGTGATTACCAATCGGTGGGCCAGCTGTACATATCATCAACAACATATGTATTATCAATAATAAGCTGGAATACTGATTTTGAAGTTAGGATAATAAATTGTTTTATTACCCCAACCACTTTATACAATTTATTTCTGGGCTTTTTTGAAAAATTTTATTACATAGTTTATTGATAACATCATGATAACTGTGTTGGCAAGTGTGTTTCCAACGTATGAAGATTATGAAGAAGAAACAAAAATTTTTTGACTTTTTTAACTTGAAGATATTTTTGTGGTTTTTGTTTATTTTGTAAATATGATTTTGATGTGCAAATA
This sequence comes from Brachynemurus nebulosus, assembly GCA_035578155.1. NCBI lineage: Eukaryota > Metazoa > Arthropoda > Insecta > Neuroptera > Myrmeleontidae > Brachynemurus > Brachynemurus nebulosus. Next base: position 84,656,196 of record JAPWDM010000001.1, on the reverse strand, counting down.
TTTATTTTAATTCGTTTTCAAACTAAACTTTTTTTTTAATATTTAATGGATATTAACGTTACTTTATGAAATTGAGTTTATAAAATAATACTTAATATTTTACTATACTGTGTTTTATTAAAGTAAGAATATATGGAACAGTAAATTAACAAATAAGAGTAATCTATTTTTTTTTTTAAATTTCTATTCACAACTGTTTGGTGGTCACTGGAATCTAACTGTAGCAACTATATAAATATAAAAAAAGACAAACTGCAAGAAAAAGGATAGATCAAAGTATAGAGATAAGGTATCGGGTCCTTTTAGTCACGGCAGATCTGTATCTATACCGACATACATAATAAACCATATCGGTGCAACAATCGCTGTAAAACCAGTTTGCATATTCCTGCAGAATGCGGTATCTATACTCCTTTTGCGGTATCTATGCTCGTTTTGTTTTTTAATTTTGTTATTGGTTATTGTGAATACTTGTTTATTTTTTTACGGCGATTAAATACTTTCCGTGTTTTTTGGATGCCGTGTGCGATTTACCTTATGTTGCAATGATATGTCATCTATGGCGGTACCGCGACATGAGGAGATAAAGTAAGTAGAGGGGTTTTTTAGTTGATAAAAGTCCAACTCGCTCAGTCAGCACCCTGAGTGTATCACTGGATATTTTTCCCCTCCACGATGAAAAAAAAAGGTACAGTTATAAACACTTAAAAGTAACCAATTTAGATTTTTTCATTTTGTTAATTTTGTTTCAATTTTGAGATTTCATATTAGTTCATATTAGTAAAATGGTAGATAAACTGAAACTACAATTAAAATTACTAGCCGCTAAACGCGATACATATTCAATTTCAGTACACGTCAATTTGATCATATTTTGAATACGTTGCAAACATTTACAAAAAAAAATTATAACGTATTTTTGCATTCATATACATATGTACTTTCATACTTTGATTCGATTTATGTAGAATACATTTTAGAAAATACTCGTTTCACATATACATACACATTTGTTCATACATTGTGCATTGTTTTTCGTATATACCCCCATACATATTTTTTTTTTTTTTTTGTGAACTTTTGGGTTTCAATTCGCAAATTTTTGCTCGCGTTCTATACCAGTTATAGAATCGAACGACGCAATTAGTTCGCATTAATTCATTACACGCAATAGTTAATTAATCCGCAACAATTAGTATAGTTTATTCGCAACAATAGAAACTCACAATTAAATTTCGTGTTAGTGTTGTTTCGCAATAATAACAGTTTGATCGTATTTTTAAACATAGTATTGTAAATTTACATTGGCGCAAATTACATGGAACTCACCCGAAGAAACAAATAAATTTTAATAAGGGTCATAACCTTCTTCCTTTAACTTCCAAATTTTTCCCTGACCCAGTAAATATCAACAATTTAGAACGGAAGAACAAAATTCGGTGAGTACAGTTTCATTTTTGTAATCATTATTTTTTGGTGAATATCGTGATACAGTCCATTATCTTAGTTTTAGATTTGTAACAAAATTTATAGAATTTAGTTTTGAATCACCCCCCAACCAAATTGTCATAAAAACCTAGACACGTCAACAATACCTGTAAATTATAAATTGTACTTTTATGAAATAGGGCCCAGATGACGAACTTTTTTTAAAATTCCAAAATATCTATTCAGAATATTTTTCGCAAGGTAGACAATACAAAATTATTAGAGCAACAGATGTCCTAGAAGACACTGAACAAGACAAAATCATTAAAAACCACCATGACTTCCGACATACAGGCATTAATGAAACCTTCAATCACATTCGACGAGACTATTATTTTCCAAGCCTTGAATCTAAAATTACTTACTACATTAACAACTGCAAAACCTGTAATGAGAATAAGTACGATAAACGACCACCAAAACAAGCTTTCGAACTGACGGAAACACCCTCACAACCCCTAGACATAGTTCACATGGATATATTTTATGTAGATAAAAGCAAATTTTTAACTATAATTGATAAATTTTCACGTTTTGGTCAGGCATATGAAATAGAGACAAGGAATATACCACACCTTCTTGATGCATTCGCACAATACATTACACATTACGGTAGACCCAAAAATCTAGTAGTTGACTCCGAAAAGTATTTCGACTCTATAAGATTTCGACAATTCTGTCAACAATACAATATTCAACTTCATTTTACTTCAATTAGAAGTTCTACATCTAATTCACCCGTAGAAAGTTTTCATTCAACCATTCTTGAGAAGTATTGTATTGTTCATAGTCAGGATAAAACTTCGGCTACTGAATTGAAAATGTTGGACTCTGTTTTCGTATATAATAATTCTATACATAGCACCATCAAATGCACACCATTTGAATTATTTTTCGGTCGCAAATATGATATAAAATTAACACCAGACGCAGAAATTGTACAACACGAACGCGAAAAATTCCATCAAGAATTATACGAAAATCAGGAACGACAAAAACATACGATCATAAACAAACTAAATAACAAACGTAAAGCATCTACTAATTATTAAGAAAACAAGGTTGCCTATTTTCAGGAAATACAAACACAATAAAAAACTTCACCCGAAGTTTAAACAAATAAAAGTTAAAAATAATAAAAAGGTTACGGTTATTGACGACAAGAACCGTAAAATTCCAAAACAGAGACTAAGAAAGCCTAATTTGTTGCATGATAATACTGACCCTGACAATAATGACGGAGACGCAGAAAAGAGAAATACGCGATCTCACGAACAACCCGGGACCAGTAGGGATACAACTAGAACCAGCTAGAATCACATTTGAACATAATAAATTTCTACACATAATTCATTTAAAAAAATTTAAAACACATAATTCATTTAAAAAAAAGAGAATTTACAAAAAATTAAAATTTCCTTGGATCATTTGCAAGTACACACTAACAGTACAATAAGTACGACAACCATAAATCACGTTATTAATTTAAAATATAAGGAATTAGAAAATACTTTTAAACAGATCTTTCCTAAACGGACAAAACGGGCACTTGCAGACGGATTTGGTTCTTTAATAAAATTCATAACCGGCAATATGGACCACGCGGACACAATGTCAATAAACAAGGAAATTGAGGAAATCAGACTCAATCAACATAACCGAATCTCTCAAACTAACAAACAAACTAAAATAAACGAACAAATTAAACAACATTTCAATAACATATCTGAGCATATAAATACCCAACAGGATATTATAAATAAATTTCTTAACACGCTAAAAACACAAGTAACAGGCAGCCTAAGAAATCGGGAATTCAATTTCGAATATTACATCCAATATGCGTACCAAGTAATCTATAATATCGATCTGTTACACTCGCACTTAAACCGGCTAGCACAAGCAATAAACCTGGCAAAATTAAACATACTACCATCCTTCATATTATCTCCTGACGAAATAAACCACGCATATGAAATCTTAAAAGATCAGAATTTACCTATTCTCTCACCATATCAAGTTTACGAATTATTACGCTTCCAAGCATACTATAATGAAACAAATATTATATTCAACATTCGAATCCCAACCTTCCAGAGACACACGTATGACCTAAACATACTGGAACCACTACCCACTAGAAATAAATCCATACTTATTCCTCATCCGTACATTCTAACTGGCAAATATGCAAATTATTGTGCAAAAGAATGTTCTCAGCTAAATAAGATGTATATCTGCAACAAAGACGATATATTAAATATCCCAAAGATCGATAATTGTTTTAAGTATGCTATGCATGGACAACCAGCAAACTGCACCTACGAGAAATATGAAGAAGGAACTGTAGTAAAGAAAATAACTTCACAACATATCATCATTAAGAATGCCATCAACCTACCAATCACTAGTAACTGTGGTATCGGCCAACGTACTATTTCCGGAACAACATTAGTCTACTTCCGCAACTGCGAAGTTACAATAAACGGCGTAATATACAAAAATCAGGATAGCACCAGTACCGAACAACTACACATTCTACCCTTACATGAACTGGAATTAAATGAATCGAAACTGATACCAAAATTGAATATCGGTAAACTAAACACGTTCCATATTCAAAACAGAGAAGAAATCGAGGAACTTAAAACAAAAACTACGATAAATATATCTGGTTTTGTCATAACTCTTGGTGTTATATATTAACAGTCTACATTATCATAAAGTATAAGAAGGAACAACATCCTCAAGGGCAGATCATTTTCAAACTGTCAACATCTCCCAATGAACCAAAGCTTCTGTGAAATATGTCTCCAACTCAGGCGGGAGGAGTTATATAATATACTACACATATAAATCATCCTGTATAATATAATTACATATATGAAACATCGTTATCAGCATTATTCTGCATAGATAATATTACAAGTTATTCATACATAATAATTATCATTTCGCAGAAGATAACATTATAACTTCCATATGCAAAATCATTGATTTTGATGCGACAACTCGATACTTGGAAACCATCAGAAAAGGCTATTCTCATGGTAAAAGCTGACTCGACTAGGGATGGAAAAGGCGCGCGCAAAATCGATTCTCGACTTTAAAATCGACTTTCATTTTTTCGATTCTCAAAGTCGATTAATTGACTCTGAAAGTCGACTTTTCGACTTAAATCGACTTTTCAAAAATTTATTAGTTTATTTATAGAAACTATTAAGTCTATATTATATACTTTAAACAATCTATAGTGTATTAAGTATGTTTTAAACAATTTATTAAATGATGAACATATAATTTTTAAGAAATTAACAAGAGATAATTTATCAATAAATTGCACGCGATTTGGCGATGAACATTAAAATTAAAATTAAAATGGACAGCAGAATTAATGGGTCGATTCATATCGGTGTAAGCCAAAGCCGCTTGCACTCATTTTCAATAAATTTGCACTTGTTTTGATATATATATCGACGTATACACTGCATACATCGGTATACAGCGTATACGGTATACGATATATACCGAACGCTAATACTTGACCCTTCTCTCTAGAACATGGAAAGTGAGACAGGAATATACAAAATTGTCAAAAGCAAGCCAAATGTGATTCAAAACAAGTGCAAATTGATTCAAAACAAGTGCAAATTGATTCAAAATAAGTGCAAGCGGCTTTGGCTTACACCGATACGAATCGGCCCAATGTTAAGCTACTGTTTTTGCGCGATTTATAAATACACATTGCACATACGCAAAAAGTCGAAAAGTCGAAAAGTCATCGAGTGAGAGTCGATTCCAGGTCGACTTGACGTGACTGAAATCGATTCTAAAAAGTGGATTATTTTTATTAAATAATCGACTTTCGACTAAAGTCGGAGTCGACTTTACCATCCCTAGACTCGACTTTTCCTTTGTTTTCAAATAATATAAATAGACGTAACATATCTATTAAAAAACAATGTTCGTTTTGGATCTAAAATTGTATTAATCTTTATCTTGTAATATTTTGTATAAACTTTTGCACTAATAAATAAATAATTTTTTTTAAAAACATTTCAACAATATTGAAATATTACTATATATATATATGGTCTATTTCAGTTACATTTAACCATGCTTCGTAACTTTGAATTTAAATAATTTCCGTTTTCTTGGCTTTATCTCTTTTATTATTGCATTTATGTAAATTTTAAATTTGCAGTTTATTTTTAAAAAAGAATAGAAGATCGATTTGTTTCGAATATAAGAGTTATTTAATTTTTTAACGAAAACTCATGATCAATTTTATCTGAAAAGAGGTATATATATATATATATATATATATATATATATATATATATATATATATATATATATATATATTATATATATATATATTATATATATAATATATTATATATATATATATATATATATATATATATATATTATATATATATATATATATATATATATATATATATATATATATATATATATATATATATATATATATATATATATATATATATATATATATACAAGTATATATAGAATAGAACAGCCTTTTCTGATGGTTTCCAAGTATCGAGTTGTTGTCGCATCAAAATCGATGATTTTGCATATATGGAAGTTATAATGTTATCTTCTGCGAAATGATAATTATTATGTATGAATAACGTGTAATATTATCTATGCAGAATAATGCTGATAACGATGTTTCATATATGTATTATATTATACAGAATGATTTATATGTGTAGTATATTATATAACTTCTCCCGCCTGAGCTGGAGACATATTTCACAGAAGCTTTGGTTCATTGGGAGATGTTGACAGTTTGAAAATGATCTGCCCTTCAGGATGTTCAGATCAATGTTCAAATTCCACAAGCAAAGTCAGCATATTGAAAATTATAAAACGAACGAAATAGCGTTGCTCGTGGAATTTTACCTATCGAGATTTTGATTTGTGAACTAGTAATTTTGTAGTGATTTGATTGATTATGATAAATAAATTTTCTTGCGGATTTCGATTGTTGTAAATTTAAAATAAATAAAGTTTTTTTAACAATCCTTCAACACTCGAAACCAAAAGTGGTGCAGTCTTTGAGGATCGTCTGGAAGTGGTTAAACCTGGATCAGTGGTTAAAACTGTGGACAATATTCAGCGGTTTACTGAATACTCCAACCTCGACGAATCATCGAGAATAGTGGTTTTCTCGATCGAAATTGTTGCTTGGATTTCAATCATTCATCCGGACAACGAACCAATCTACTACGAGACAAGTACAAACAGTTTTTGGGCAACTGTGAGTACGCAATTTTATATTTGGGCTTGTTTCATTTTTAAATGCCAAATCCATTCATCCTGAAAAAAGACAAATTTAGTTCCCATCCTAAAAACAAAGAATCCCGTAGGAAATTTCCCGCTCTTGTCGACGCTGAACACGTAACAAGTGTCAATCCAATGTTTTCTCCGCGGTTTACGGAACAAGAAATTCAATTTAGGCTAGTTAGTAATAATTTTTTTCGTATATTATATATTTTTTTAGTTATTAGAGAAAAAAAAGGATTTTTTCAAAAATTCCAAGATATGCGTGATTAACGTAAATGAAACTCATTTTCAAAAATAGACATTAAATGAAACTCATTTTCAGAAATAGACACTATAAGTTCACTAAAGCATTAAAACTCCTAGAATATATTGTTAGTACCTAAATGAGGGTAATTGTACATGGATTTCGTTGATTATCAGTTTTTTTCGCGAAGCCACTGGTCTTGTTCTTGCCTTTTTTCTGGAAAAAGAAGACAACCGCATTATTATTACCATAACTCCATTATTTTTTGTACAAAAAACTTCAACCAGAACTCATTTTTACTTTTATGATTTATTTCTAAAAACACACGGTTTTAAGTTATTCCTGAAAAACCACTTAAAAACATGTATTTTTTAGATGAAAAATCAATAATTTCAATTACAGATAACTCGGAAAGTATTGATTTATAGAAAAATATGTATGCAACATTTTTTTCTTTAGAATTCATCCCTCTATCGATTTCCGCTATTTTAAGGGTGTCAATTTTCACCCCCTAGAAGGGATGATATTCACTCCCTGGGTAAAAGAGCATTATATACCTTTTGTTTCTTAAGTTATTCTCCACCTACTGTTAAAATTTCATGACAATCGGAGCTGTTTCTTAAAATCGAGAGCTAAAACGATCTGGTTACTGCCCTAGATTGCGTGGTAAAATTTTTATATACAATAACGCTTCATTTATTTATCGACCTTTTTCTTTTCTTTGGAACTTTTAAATCAAGTTAAGAGTAATGTGTGCTCATCAGACGAAGTAGTAACTGTATTAGAGAAAAATTTTACGAGCTTGCCTTTATCATTACTGTTGCATGAACGTAAAGTCAATTTACGCACTAAAAAGGGTTTAAGATATGACGATTCCATGAAAGAATTTGCAAAAACATTATATTATTATTCGCCAAAAGCTTATGCTTATGTGAGAAAATTATTAACATTACCTCATCCTTCAACTACGAGAAGCTGGATGAATACTATTGAATATGAACCAGGAATTTTGGAAGCAGTTTTCCATTATTTAAAATGACAAGTTACAAACAATTTGGGCTAAAAGATTGCTCTTTTATGTTTGATTCAATGGCGATACGGAAACAATTAGTGTGGGAACATGATAAGGAAAAATATACTGGAAATGTTGAAATTGGTTTAGGAGAAAGCACAGAACTAGCGACAGAAGTTTTAGTGTCCATGATAGTTTCACTGACAAAAAAGTTTAAATGCCCAGTTGGATTTTTTTATATTAATAAAATTAACAATAATATCTTAAGCAGACTAATATCATTGCTATTATAAAATTCAATGACGTTGGGATTAGAGTTTGGAATGTTACTTGCGATGATACTGCAGCTAATATACAATGTTTTAAAAATTTGGGGTGTAATTTTGATCCGGAGAATATTAAATATAAATTTACGGTTAACAATTTAGACGTTTATGCCATATTCGACGCATGTCATATGTTGAAACTCGTTAGGACCACTTTAGCCGATAAAGGTGTAATTGAGTCAAATGAAGGTGACATAAAATGGAACTATATATATATATATATATATATATATATATATATATATATATATATATATATATATATATATATATATATATATATATATATATATATATATATATATGCAATTGAATATTTAGATAAAAAAGGGGAACCTTCATTTGAAAACAGTAAAGCAACTGTTCATTTTATACGCCAAATTGATAAATTATTTGACATATTAAATTCTAGAATTCCATTTTCAAAAGGTTTTTTTCAAAAGTCTTATAAATATAAGTAATATAAATATGATAAGTGCAGATATGATAAGTGCAGTATTTGGGAAGACAATAGAGTATTTAAAAGGTTTAAAAATTCAAAATATTCCAGTTTTATATACAGGAAGAAAAATGTTTGCATTAGGGTTTATAATTTCTATAATATGTCCAGCGTTATTGAAATGGCGTGTAAATTGATTTATAAAACGGAAAGTCCATTGAAGTATGTGTTTACATACATACAAAATGTCACAAGATCATTTGAAACTATTTTTTAGTTGCATTCGAGCCAGTGGAGGGGTTAATAATAATCCCAACTGTATGCAATTCAAAAAAATTCTAAGGCAGCTATTATTTACGAAAAACATAGTAGTAGAAAATGGAAACTGTTCGTTTTTTACAGCTTCCGATGGAGATATAACCGTTCGAAAAAACGAAGTACAATCGCTTCAACAACATGTGATACAGATGAAGGGGATTTGACAAGATATTTAGAGCAACTTTCTAATATTTACTTAGCAGAATATATAAAGGAAATTCTCCACTATATAGGAGGATATATAGTCCTAAAAATGATTTCGACACCTGTTTTATTAATTATAGAACTATTAATTTCAAATATTATCGAGTGCTTGTGAGACACTACTACGTATGACAAACTTTTGTTTGCATTTCAACACAGGCAGTATTGATATGTTCACCAATCGTTCAGCTAAACTGAAACTTTAAGCACTCGATTAGTGGAAGGATTAGTGAACTAAAGTGGAACGATTAGTGAACATATCAATACTGCCTGTGTTGAAATGCAAACAAAAGTTTGTCATACGTAGTAGTGTCTCACAAGCACTCGATAATATTTGAAATTAATAATTGTAACTGTTTCTCGAATCAGAGAGAGTACTAGTACACATAGGTGATTGAATGGGTGTCCGGCTCGGCCGCTTAGCGAGCATGGGATTGTTGGTGTAGAGGCAGCACGCCTGGCTAGTTACCAGGAGATCCTTTGTTCGATTCCCGGCCGATCCGGATAATTTTTTCAATCACTTTGTGATTTTTAATTTAATAATTATAGAACAATTAGAAAAACCTTTTCAATCTGTTGTGGTTGTAGGTAAAAACCTACATAAAAATGTTAAAAATAATATTATATATACAGCAAGAAGGGGTATATTAAATAAGAATACTCTTTTTATTTTCCAAACGTACATCAAATAAATGTTGATATGGGTTCTTCAAGTCATGAATATAATTTATTTATGGCTTTAAGTAATTGCTACGTCAACACTCGTTTAAAGCATTATCAAAAAATAATGAATATAAAACTTTTAAATAACAACTCGTCAATTAGACAACAATTAAAGAAAGTAATATTATTTCAAAATACGTAAAAAATTTTTCTATATTACTGGTTATAATTTAGGATATATTTTTTTTTTAAATTTAAAATAGATGTATGATTGCCAGAAATCCTAAATAATATAAAGAAAAAATTCAAAATAAAAAAAGGACATTAGGAAATTAACGAAATTAATTCATATATATACATACGTAAATAATAGAAATTAAAAAGTTATAGAAAAATTAATTTTTGTTTTAATTCTAAAAATACATAAATTGATAATATTATTCACTTATAAATATTTTAATGTACCGTAAAACCGTCTAGACCCGGACACTTTTTTTACATTTTTTGATATAGTTTTGTTTATACATGTTTCCTTCTTATATATTACCAATAAAAGTATTACCATTAGAAAGAGCGTATATTATTTGTTATATCTCTGACCCAATTGTTTCATTATAAGTAAAATTAAAAAAAATAAAAAATAATTAGTAAGTGTCCGGGTCTACACCCCAAATCCGTCTTGACCCGGACACTTACTTAAATAATGTAATAACATGCAAACTAACCTCTCCCATCGGGTTTAGGACAGTGTTTTATATCGTCTAATGTCTTTGAACCTGTCAAGGACTTCAAATTATTTTGTGGGAAGGGAGACGGGACAATGCATAGTATGCCTCTCTATAAACATACGATATGACACCAGAAGGAGACATAACGACGGCTTAATCCGCAAACAAGCCAACTCCACTTTTTGTTAAAATAGAGATTAGTGTTCCATTGGCTTCTCTTGCGTGTTGTCTATGATTCCGTAAAGGTGCTAACTCCGAAATTTTAATAAAAATGGTTAAATCACTACACACAAAAACAAACTAACTCCATGAAACAGAAGAAAATTCTACGTTCGCCTTACTAAGATCAAGAAGAACGGGTGCTGAAATTTCTTCCACTTCTAAATCCGTTCTTCGATTGGTTTTTGACTATTTTCATTTAAGGAAGACTCTGAGAAATTTGAAAAATTTTCTAACAAATTACAGCTCACCGTGTCAACATCATTCATAAATAAAATTGGTCCATTTTCAAAAAAACGACAACTCCACTCGTGTCTTCTGTTTTACAACTGACATATGAGAGTATGTGATTAATTGTTGCTTTACCGCAGCTCTGTTAAGCCGAAAACTGTTATTTTTTTAAACAAAATCTGTATCAGTGTGTGAAAGATAAATTATTTCAACTTTTAAAGCTATTAATAGTGCCCGGACGTTTAGTGTATTATAAATCATCCTGTCAAAAAATTAATTAATCTTCAGGGGCGTAAAAACAAGTACGGGGGTCTAGAAATGACAATAAACTGTAATTTCAAAACCTATAGTTTTTTTAAAAATTTGAAGTGGTATTATATTTATACCAAGAAAAATGTTACATTCAATTAAATGTAGGACACCTTATTCACATAATATTGTTCAACAAGCCGACAGCTTCTGTGTTTTGAATTTTTTTTATAGCGTTAAATTAATATTTTGTTGATTATACACAGGTATAAAAGCAAAAAAAGTGCAATTCTTAAATAATTAATGGCATATTTCAATACATCTATTGATTTGTGAAACTTTTGTTTTATAAATCCTAACTATGTGTACGTAGATTAATTAGCCACTGTATAATTTTTAACACATACATATGTGCTGATATCGTCCTATACCAATGCATCAGTCACAGAACACATATCAGTCGTATCATTCAATGAGTGACTGAAGAGGTAGGTAGGTATTCATATCTCTACTATCAAACACAAACACTGCATTCGTATGTATAACATACTGCATACATATAACATTATATTATGTATGAATATCCTTATTCATCGTCATCAAATTGTTGATCATACGGAGATCAAAAAGATACATTAACAAGTAATTGCAAGTTTTTCTTTATTTAAATTATTACTTAAAATGCATGTTAAAGTAGTTCAAAACAATTTGAAATATTAGATAATATATTTAGTTTATTGATTTCTGTTGTCTATTTATCAAATGTCCCGTCTAAAAATTTTACTGAAGTACGCTCCTTTAGATAATTGTTTACAATTTTTGCGATGAAGAAAAAATAATTTTTTTATAGGTTTGTTTACATAATACAAATGTAGTTGGACAATACAAGTTTTGTTCGTTCGTGGCGCAAGTGATGTTACAAACTTGATTTGGCAGATTGTACTAATTATCAATTTGTATAAACAAAATATACCTGAATGTCATCGTTTCCATACCTACCACAATAACTATAGAGCGGATTTAGAAAAACTTGGTAAATGTATTTATGAAAAATAGATAAATTATGTGCCGCTTCTAACGAATGGTGATACGTTTTTTCGGCAATTTTGACAGGATAATTTATTACCTGCACTATTGAGTCCGGGCTTTAGCTATTAAATTGTGTAAATAAATTTAGTATAAGTTGTTTATCTTACTTTAAATCTAATGTTGATATTGCTTTCTGTAAAGTCATTTTCAGCTAGTAATTTGGTATTTTTAAGTATTTTGTTTCTTTCTAGGTGTCAAGTTTTAAGAAAATGGCTGATTTAGAATTAGAAAAAGCCGAAACGTTTGAAAGTGATAATTCGACTTTAATTGAAAATGGACCAATTTTATTTATGATGTTGACACGGTGAGCTGTAATTTGCTAGAAAATTTTTCAAATTTCTCAGTCTTCCTTAAATGAAAATAGTCAAAAACAAATCGAAGAACGGATTTTAGAAGTGGAAGAAATTTCAGCACCTGTTCTTCTTGATCTTAGTAAGGCGAACATAGAATTTTCTTCTGTTTCAATAATTCAGCCAAACAATAAAGTTGTAAATGATTATATTATAACTGAATATCCTATAAGTGATGATAGTGATATGTACTAATAATATCGGATTAGTACCATATCCTTTACATTCTGATTCAGACAGCTCCTTTAATGAATCAGAAACTAATAAAACTAAAAGACGAAAGAGATGCCAGGTAGACAATTCTACATGGACTGATAGTCTTAACGCAATAGATAGAGAAAAGGGTAAAAGATATTTTGGTAGAAAAATGCAAAATGGTAAATGGAACAACAAGCTACCTAAAAATGAAAGAATAATGAAATGCCGGTGTAATTGCTCAGTGAGTAAATGTAATAAAAGCGTTATTAAGTGCATAGAAATTTCAGATGAGGATAGAAAAAAAATATTTAATGCTTTTTGGCTGTTAAGTTGGGGGGAAAAAAAGGTGTACATTGATAACTTAGTTAAAATGATACCTACTGTTAGATCGAGAGATAGAAAAAATGCAGCAATATCGAAAATATCTCATTCCATGTTATATCACTTAAAAGTAAATGACAAACTAATTCGGGTTTGTAAAACTATGTTCCTGAATACTTTAGATATAGGTAAAACAGCTATATGGAACTGGAAAAATGATACAAAAGAAAACTTTACAGCAGCGAGGGGAAAGAATCAATCGACCACAAAAGTAGCATCTGTAAAGAAAATTCGAAAAAATGCTTTCCAAAATCAAGTTGATTGCCTTATACAATTCTTTGATACTCTACCAAAAATGGAGTCCCATTACTGTCGTAAAGAGACTTCCAAAAAATATATTTTACCCGAATGGGAATCAAAAAAAGCTTTGTACGATTGGTATGTGTCTGATGGGTGTTCGTTACATAATGTAACTGCAATGTCAATCGCAAAATTTAATAACAGTTTTGAAACACTAAATATTTCGCTATTTCATCCAAAAAAAGACTAATGCGAAAAATGTGCGGCTCATAAACTAGGATTTATATCTGACGATGAACATATGCTTCACGTAACACGAAAAGAAGAGGCGCGTGCTGAAAAGGAAAAGGATAAAAACAACGAAAACGTTGTTTTTGCAGTTGATGTTCAAGCATTATTATCAGCCCCTAAATCTAATGTTTCGTCGTTGTATTACAAATCAAGATTGAATATTCATAATTTTTGTGCATTTAATCTAAAAACAAAAGATGGTTATTGCTTCCTGTGGAACAAAGTTGAACAAAGGCGGAGTTTCAGCAGAAGAATTTTCGTCTCTTGTCGTTCATCTCATATTACATAAAATTTTACCACAAAACATTAAAGCCAGTAAGATTATAATTTATAGTGATAGATGCGCAGCGCAAAACAGGAATGTGACAATTTCAAATGCATTATTGAATCTGGCAATGATCAATAATGTTACTATTGAACAAAAATATTTTGAGGTAGGTCACACTCAAATGGAGGTAGATTCTATGCACGCTGTTATCGAAAGAAAACTGCGGAATAAAATAGTTAATGTTCCTGCCGAATATATTAGTATCTGTTGAAGTGCTCGGAAAAATCCAGGACCCTACAATGTGGAATACATAACATATTCATTTTTTAAATCATTTAACAGTGTAAAATTCCTCAAATCTATTCGACCTGGAAAAATGAAGAGAGACCCAAAGGTAATATTTTTCATTACTTTTATCATGAATTACCTTATATTTTTATTTCTGTGAATTTACTTTTTCAGGTGAACAATATTAGGGCACTACAGTACCTACCTACATTTATTATAAGTTGAAATTTGCGGATGAGTGGCAGTTACTTCCACAACGTCGTGAATTAGTGAAACCGCAGGAATTTCAAAATCTACCTAACTTGCATTCTTGTAGATTACCATTAACTAACAGAAAATTTCAGGATCTTCAGGATTTAAAAACCACTATTCCTTCTGACTATCATTCTTACTACGATAATTTGCCACACTTATAGTTGTAATTTGTATTTAATTTTTTCTAATAAACTTAATTTTTCTAACGGAAATTAAATTTCTTTTTTTATAATACGTTTCCTCGAAATCCAGCCAACTCCCTAGAATTTGTGTATATTTGTAACTTACAAAAAAGTTATCTCCATTTATGTCTCATATAATTAAACTACTGCAAATAATGTGGTAAAATTGTATTAAATATGTAACCTAACACCTAATAAATAAATTTTAATTATAAAACAAAATATTTAAACAAACATGAATATATTAAGCAGTTTTAAGTCGCTACTGTAAAATCAGCTACAATGGAGTTGGCTTGTTTGCGAATTAAGCCGTCGATAAACCGCTTAATTCTGGGTTGAATATTAACGTATGGACAGCGGGAGTTACAACTGGTGCGAATCGCGTCCATGGTGTAATAAATTGATGTGTCCGGGTCTAAACGGATATACATATATAGCATGTATTTATATATATATATATATATATATATATATATATATATATATATATATATATATATATATATATATATACATCGAATATAACTTCAAACATCATTAAATGATGCGCGATAAAATTCTGAACACATACACGTCAAAACTAAAACAATATAACAATTATGACGAAAATTACATGTCTAAGTTAGACACATTTTATTTCTTTGAAAAACTGTAGAATAGTAATCCTGTAAAATGAGATAGTAAATGTTGAAATCTGTAGTTTTTATTGGTACACCTGTTTAGAGGATGTTTTTCTCTCTCTAATGACGTCAAGAACAAATGTTTATTGTCGCAGGTTAATGTAGAAATTATTTAATTTGAAGATTGGTGCAGTGTTCGGGTCTAGACCCCCTGTCCGGATCTAGACGGTTTTACGGTAATAATAAAAATTGTGTCACAAAAAAAAGAAAATAGTTTCTTTGACTGAGAAGATCACATCAGAATAAACTAACATTGCATAAAGTATTTTTTCTACCCAATCAAATCGGTTTGTTTATTTCTCTATAGTATGAAAAGTATTTGTTTATTAAATAAAAGTAGAACATTTTGACTTAAAAAAATTTCAAATATTCAAATTTTTTTTGTAACTAATTATTTTTAATGCGACTTTAAAAAAAGAGATTATTAATTACAATGTGTAAATTTTTTATGTATATTAGGTTTGAGAATAACTGACAAATATGCATCAGTATGGATATTTTTTTTATAAAAATAAATTATAAATTTAAATACAAATTTTAACTTCCTAATAAAGTCAATACCATTCAAAAGTCAACCGAGCGGTAAAAAATAAAAAGATTATTACGAAGAAAAATAAAATCGACTTGAAAATAAACCTTAATAAAAACGTTAAAAATATACCTGTTCAAAAAAGATGTTTTGGCAACCGTACCTAAACGTAAAATAATTGGACTTATTAGAAAATACGAGTAGATTCCCTAATTCTTCCTAATTAGAAAAAGGAAATAATGCAAAATATATTTAGACATAATTGACGTCATTTTCAATGGACCTTTTTACAAATATGAAAGATGAAAGTACATATTTATCTTAAGTTTCCATTAAAAAGACCAGATGTATTAAACAAATGGATACTTGCATTTCGTCCTAAGAATTTCTTTCCAAATAAATACAGTTAGTTATGTAGCCAACATGTTTTTCCTGAGGATTACCAAATTAGATCCCACTCGACCTGGCCCCCCCCCCCACCTTTTAGAATTAAAAAAATAAATAGCGCATAATTAGGAGCTATATATCAGTTCCGTGAATTAAAAATTTTGAGCTCGACACACTGAGCAAGAATTTAATATTTTTAGTGGGAGGGGGCGGGGCGGGACGGAGCCGAGTTCGACTCAGCCCCCCCCCACTTAAAAATAAAAATTGTAGAAAAATCTTTGTGGTAGAATTAAGAGCTATTTATGAGCTTCTGAATAAGTATGATTTCGATTTTTGAGCTCACCCCCGTAGTCGTCAAACTACCCTTAATTGATGAAATTTACAAAAAAATTAATTTTTTGAAAAATAAAATATACTTTATGCTTTAAACGTAGTATGAAGCTTCAAGAGTAAACTTTTAAAAGGCGAGTATTCTGATTATTGTTTGCAACCCCTTCTAAAAGTCACTCTGTATTTCCTCGACATAAAGAAAACTATAGTTAGGTGAAAAAAAGTTACATATTTTGTGATTAAATATCGTTTACGATTTATCAGCTCATAAAATACGTAAATTTCTACTATTGAGTTGCAACCCCTTTACAAAGAAACCATTTCCGACATAACAGAGGATTATTATTTGACCGAAGACTTTACAATTAATTCCTTTAATGTTTTAATTGTTCTTTTATTAAAAATGTATGTTTGATTCGTAATGTTGGGAGACATTTCTTTCTTTGTGGCCAACCTTTGTGACATGACTATGTTCCTTCAAAACTTGGTGTTATCAAAAATAATTTTTGACACAAATATGCAACAGCAACTTCACAAATAATAAAACAGCAATTATGGGATCAATTTTGGATTTCCAATTAGGATGTTTCGAATAACTTTTTTGTAATTGCTTCTTGCCACTTTCCCACCTGTAATACTTGATACTGTCTAAAAAGTAAGTTGCGTTTTTCCCTTTCTGTTCTTGCATATTTGTTTCATTTCTATAAGATTGTCGAATTCATTTCTGTCAAATACAATATCTATTTTATTGGGTTCTTGTTTTTCGTTTAATGAAAATAAAATTGTACTTGAAGAACTAGAAACACTAGCATCTGAAAAACTAGTTTTCGAGACATCTGTGTTTATTTCTAGTGGTTATACAGGGTGTAAAACAAATAACTCTCGTCCTTTTGTGAAGTGACTCATAGCACCCTGTAGACACTAAAACCGCAGGAATTTTTTCGGAATTAACAGTCACGTCACCCCTCAAAAGGATAAGAGTTATTTCCTTTACATCCTGTATATTATATATATATATATATATATATATATATATGTGTGTGTGTGTGTGTGTGTGTGTGTGTGTGTGTATTATATACAGGGTGTAAAGGAAATAACTCTTATCCTTTTGAGGGGTGACGCGACTGTTAATTCCAAAAAAATTCCTGCGGTTTTAGTGTCTACAGGGTGCTATGAGTCACCCCACAAAAGGACGAGAGTTATTTGTTTTACACCCTATATAAATATAAAATAACGAGATTTAAATGGGTGTGAGGTCAAAATTATCCGTGCCATCAAATAGGGCCCAAATTAAATAGCTGAAGGAATTTGACTAAATTTTGCTCAAGTATTATTGAGATGTCGAATGTTAAAATGGTCTCCCAGGGTTTTTAAATAGAAATTATAAGACTGCTGGTATTTAGGTATCTACGCTAAGTTCTTGCGGTGTAGAAATTAGCTATGTTATTAAAATATGAAGATGGTTATTTTAAACTCACTAGGCGAGCAAACAAGCGCTATAAATAATGGATTTTGCACAGATTTTAGAAATATTTAATTTAAAAATGATTTAACCTATAATTCAAATAATTTTACGCGGGTGAAACCGCGGGGCACAGTTAGTTTATCATATACAAAATATAAACACAGTTGTTGCAGGATATAAGATTAAGTGCCCGGCCACACGGTCGATTTTTAGTTGATCGATAGTTTAGTCGATCTCTACAAGTACATTGAGATGAATGCAGGTGTACACACAGAACAACTGTAGATCAACTCGACTTTTTAATCAAAAGCAGTCGATGAGCCTTTATGATTAAATAATCGAGCAGCTTTTGGCCAACTGATATAGTATCATAGCGTCAAATGGGAATGCACACACGATCGACTGTTTTGATCGTCGACTACATCGACTAGATTGACTGTTCAAGCTAGTTTGTATAGGTTGTATAGCACTGCCGTGTCACACTAATCTCACGTATCTCAGAAATGAGAAAACTTGATTTAAATAAAATATCGTATTATCTTAATTCGCTCAAATATTATTAAATATCTAAGATAATTGATTTTTATTATGCGTTATTGATTCAATGTTGCAGTATTATATAAAGGAGAAATACCACTCATTCACTCACTCATCTATATAGAAATCTCCAAAACTACAATACCTACAAACTTGAAATTTGGCATGTAGGTCCCTATTGGGTCGTAGGCGCTCGCTAAGAACGGATTTTGCAAAATTTTTTGTCTAACCGTCGAAATTTACGAAAAACCGTAAGATATTAATTTTTTATTACTGTAATACAGCAATCTGTGGCCAATTTATCAAAAAATCATAAAAAATTTAGATAGTTGCTAAGTAATTGCAGAAACATAATTTTTGTAATATAAAACTAATAGCTTACATTTATATTTATTTAATACATATTGCTTCTTACTGACATTCTTAACTTGAATGTTTGTGATCTAAATTTATTCAAATTTAATTATTTGATATTATTATTGGTTCTTTTACTGTTACCAATACAGTGTAAGTTTGATGCCTACTTTTTTTTATATTTTATATTATACTACAGTAAATGTGTTTTACAATTTTTTACAGCAGATAAAATTAGAACATATCATTAAGCGAAACCTGATGATGAGATTGTCGTATTATCTCTATCGTATGTCAAATTAAGAAGATATAAAAACTGCATTCCGGTACCGAGGAAGCAATTACAAAACAAAAAAGGATATTTAGTTAAGTATCAAAACTTTAGTTATTAAATATAATAGTATTGTTCAGTAGCAATTCTTAAATAGATTTCTTTTTTGTTATTAAAATAAAACTTTTCAACTCTTTAAATTCTGAATAAGGTAGCCATTTTTCAATTGGAAATAGTTATTCCTATTATCAGTTATGGAAGAGGAAATTATTATAGTCAACCAAACACAAACCCATTGCCAAATAATAAAAATTCCTGGCGATGGCGCCTGCCTTTTTTCTTCCCTCTCCTATTTGATGCACGGTCATGTCTTAATGGCTGCTCAAATTCGTGCTAACATTGTTAGTCATGTGTCAAATAACTGGGAAAGATTTAGACTTTTTACTCAGGAGCAATCGGGATCTTCTTATATTACAAAACGTCGCTACGTCACCGAAATGTCTAGACCTCACACCTATGGTACTACTTGCGAACTTAAGGCGGCGGGGGAGATATTCCCTTATGAGTTTCAAGTGTTTCAGGGTGGCATTCTTCTTGCTACCTTTGGGGAAGCACTACAAGGAGTTAAACGAATCCGATTCGCAGGAAATTTTAATGCAGGACATTTTGATGTTTTAATTCCGTTGGCTGAATCCACAAATCCTGGTGCCGTCCAACAATCACATACCACCACAAGCCAACGGAATGTGAAAAAAATTTCGCCTGCAATCTCTCACACATTTTACCTTGCGCTAATACTCTATGTTTTGACGAAGCTGCTCTCTCTACTAGCACAGCATTTAACGAAAAAAGAGGGAAAAAACGAAGAAAAAGATTTACAGATGCGATCAAGAAAAAACAGTTAAAGCAAGCTATAGCAAAATATACAAAAACTAACCCCGAAATTAATAGAGAGGCTGTAAAAAGGTATACTCAAAGTCACCCCGAAATTAATAGAGAGGCTGTAAAAAGATATACTCAAAGTCACCCCGAAATTAATAGAGAGGCTGTACAAAGGTATACCCAAAGTCACCTCGAAATTAATAGAGAGGCTGTACAAAGGTATACCCAAAGACATCCTGAAATAAATCAAGTTGCTACAGCTAAATATAACAGAAAGAGATCACAAGTAAAATTACTGC
Source organism: Brachynemurus nebulosus (assembly GCA_035578155.1). Classification (NCBI taxonomy): domain Eukaryota; kingdom Metazoa; phylum Arthropoda; class Insecta; order Neuroptera; family Myrmeleontidae; genus Brachynemurus; species Brachynemurus nebulosus. Next base: position 84,635,480 of record JAPWDM010000001.1, on the reverse strand, counting down.
CTTGGACTAATAAGTGTTTATTTGGTTATAAATATGAACCCCACATTGATTACTCTAAGGACAAAGTTGTTGACCTTGGACCGCGGTTACCCTGTACTTGGTGTGGGGCTTTGAAATGGCGAGATGAAACTACTGGAATGTGCTGTAATAGCGGTAAAGTTCAACTTCCAAGTCTTGAACCCTATCCGGAACCCTTACACAGCCTCCTTACCCACCAGCATCCAATGGCAGAGCATTTTCTTTCTGCTACTCGGAAGTATAACAGATGCTTCCAAATGACATCTTTTGAGGCCAGAGAAGTGAGGAAGACCAATTTCATGCCAACATATAAAGTACAGGGGCAGGTCTACCACAGAATAGGCAGCCTTATGGCGGGGTCTCAACAGCAGCCATCATTTCTTCAGATATACTTTGTCGGCGACGATGAAACTGAGAGAGACATCCGTTGTGGAATCAGCTCTGGTGTTACGCCAGAACTGGTTGATCAACTACAAAAATTACTGCGTGATCATAACAAGTATATTCTGGATTTCAAGGCTGCAGTTAATTCTATTCCTAAGGAACAAAAGGACTTTCAAGTGGTGATTAACGCAGATCGGAAACCTTCTGGAGAGCATCGAGGTCGTTACAATGCCCCCATATCTAGGGAAGTGGCAGTTCTTATTGTTGGCCAAGATTTTGAAAAAAGAGATATTGTTCTCCACAGTAGAGACAACAGATTAGTACGAATCAGTGAAACGCACCGTGCCTATGATGCTCTCCAGTACCCTCTGATGTTTTGCCGTGGGGAAGATGGCTATTCCATCAATATACCGCAACACGATGCAGAAATTAAAGTTCCTCTTAAGAAGACTTTATCTGCTGCTGATTTTTACAGCTACAGAATAATGGAGCGTGATGGTGAAGAATGTTACTTACTGCAGTTCCGTAACCTTTTCAATCAATTTCTGGTTGATATGTATGCGAAAATTGAGACTGAAAGACTCAGTTGGATTCGCAACAACCAGAAAAAATTGAGAAGTGAAGAGTATGTGCACTTGAAGGACGTTATGGCAAGAATTGATGGTCAGTTATCAGAGACTGGCAAGATGGTTGTGTTGCCATCCTCTTTCACTGGAGGACCCCGTTACATGCATGAGCGAACTCAGGATGCAATGACGTATGTACGCTATTACAGACGACCGGATCTGTTCATTACATTCACATGCAATCCGAAATGGCCAGAAATCACGGACGTCTTGACACAAGGCCAAAAATCTCATGACAGACATGACATCGTAGCGAGGGTTTTCCATGTGAAAGTGAAACACATGATGAAACTTCTGACTAAGGGTTGCATCTTTGGCGTTGCCAGGTGTCATATGTACTCCGCTGAATGGCAGAAACGTGGATTACCTCACGTTCATGTACTTTTATGGTTAGAAGAGAAAATTAGACCGGATTTAATTGACAAAATTATAAGTGCTGAAATACCTGACCCCAACCTAGATCCAGTTCTTCATGAAATAGTAAAAGCGACAATGATCCACGGCCCATGTGGATCTTTTAATAGGAAATCGCCCTGCATGGTGGATGGCATCTGCACTAAAAAATACCCCCGACCCTTTGTAAAGGAGACTCAAACCGGAGAGGATGGGTATCCTCAGTATCGCAGGCGTTCTTCAGAGGACGGTGGATTCACTATCAATATCAATGGTGTTGATATTGACAATCGTTGGGTGGTACCCTACAATCCCGTCCTAATTCGAACTTTCTCGGCGCATATAAATGTTGAGTACTGCAATTCAGTTAAATCTATAAAATACATATGCAAGTACATAAACAAAGGATCAGACCAGGCAGCGTTCACGATTGAAAATATGGACGAGGTGACTATGTACGAGGCAGGACGATACATCAGCAGTTCTGAGGCAGCCTGGCGTATTTTTTGCTTTCCTATTCACGAAAGATTCCCTCCTGTTATGCACCTTGCCGTACATCTCGAAAATGGCCAGAGGGTTTATTTTACTGAAGAAAATATTGTTGAGAGGATGAATAATCCCCCGAAAACAACACTTCTGGCCTTTTTTGAACTGTGTAAAGTAGATACTTTTGCAAAAACTCTATTATATGTCGAAATTCCCAGTTATTATGTATGGAAAAACAACCAGTTCTACAGAAGAAAACAAGGAAAATCTATGCCAGGCTATCCTGGGATGAAAAAAGACCATGTTTTGGGTAGAGTGTATACTGTTCATCCATCTAATTCTGAGTGCTACTACTTGCGCCTTCTTTTGCATGAGATCCGTGGCCCCATGTCATTTACTGATTTAAAAACTGTGGCAGGGGTAGTTCAGCCATCATTTCAGGCAGCATGCAGAGCATTAGGCTTGCTGGAGGATGATGCCCACTGGGCTCGCACTTTAGAAGAAGCCTCTATCTCTGATTCTTCTAAAAAAATCCGCGAGCTCTTCGCCATAATGTTAGTTTTTTGCCAAGTTGGAGATCCTCTAAAATTGTGGGAGAAATATCGAGACAGTCTTGCGGAAGGTCTTTCCAGACAAATGGAAAGAGAGCGTGGGGTTAATCAACTGGTCCTTAAAGTTATTTACAACCAATGCCTTATACTTATTGAAGATATTGTGATATCCATGTCGAGTAAAACACTTTTACAATTTGGCCTGCCATCACCTTTACGAGAGCAAGAAGCGGTTATCAACAACCGTCTATATCTGAATGAATTATCATATAATACTGATCAATTGACTGAAACAGTTTCTGTCAATATTCTGAAACTAAATCAAGAACAGAGAAGGGCGTACGATGAAATCATGCACAGTATTGCTTCTAATTCCGCGCGTTTGTTCTTTCTTGATGCCCCTGGCGGCACTGGCAAAACATTCTTGATCAATCTGTTGCTAGCGACAATTAGATGTGAAAAGAATATCGCCATTGGTGTTGCTTCCTCAGGTATTGCAGCTACCTTGATCGATGGAGGCAAAACAGCTCAATCTTCCTTCAAGTTACCCCTTAACTTAAATCACTCTGAACCTGCATTATGTAACATCTCTAAGCAGAGCGAAATGGCTCAGGTGCTTCGAGAAACCAAACTTATCGTGTGGGATGAATGTACCATGGCCCACAAGTCAGGTATTGAGGCTCTAAACAGGATGCTTCAGGATATTAGGAGTTGCTGCCGTCTTATGGGCGGAGTTACGGTGCTTTTGGCTGGTGATTTCAGACAGACCTTGCTTGTTGTACCACGAGGAACTCGTGCAGATGAAGTCAAGGCATGTCTCAAGTCATCCATCTTATGGCATAATGTCAAAGTCCTGTCCTTGAAAGTTAATATGCGTGTTCACCTTCACCATGACTTGAGGGCAGAGCAGTTTTCAAATTTACTACTTGATATCGGTGATGGCAAAGTTTTGGAAGTTAATGGAAAAATAAATATTCCGATTAATCTTTGCGATATTGTGGAAGGCCTGGTCAGTTTAACTAATAGAATATATCCAAACATTAATCAGGACGAAATGAACTGCGCTTTATGGCTGAAGGAACGAGCCATTCTCACTCCAACAAACGATTCAGCTAATAGCATTAACAACTTTTTACTGGAAAAGCTGCCAACGCAGCTTATTAAATATGAGTCTGTGGACTCGGACTTCAAAAAATTGAAAGAATAAAATTAATCAAAAATACAATTTTAATAAAAATGAATAGTAGGCATCTATAAAAAACTATTTTTCCATATAAAATTTTATTTACTAATTAATGGTAAGCTATTTACGTTACTAACAAGTAACACTATCCAACTGATACACACCGATTTTAATGAAATTAATATACTTATTAAACAGCGAAAAATATTAAATACGTATTTTTTGTTTCGACTAAATATGCTTTTTAGGGATAGAAAGCACCCCTCAAACCCTGGATACGGAAACAGTTATGGCTAATTATTTCTAAAACTATACATTTTCTGAAAAAAATGCATGAGACCAAAGTTGTAGAATTTAAAGTGATGCACTTGATGGTGACCTTGAATTCGAACTTAATGTCGATTTTCAAGGTCAATTAAATTTACTTTAAATAACTAAAAAAACAAACATTTAATATTTTTCGCTGCTTAATAAATATGTTTCAATTGGTATCAGTTGGGTAGTGTTATTTTTAAGAAGGTAACTAAACTTTTCTGACCTGTTATTTTTTGTAACTATGATAATCAGAAAACAAAATGGTAGATGGTGCTTACGCGGCAAATTAACTGTTATGTAAATGCGAACTTACGATTCAAGAGATTGAAAAAAATTTTTACTTTTGATTTGTAATTTTTTGTTATGATGTTTTTTTTCTTTTTTAAACTAAAATCAACTAAGAGGTCTGATTTTATGCGACTAAAAATAATTGAGAGGTCAGCTTTTATGCGACTAAGAACAATTAAGAGGTCTGCGTTCTGCGACTAAACTAAAACTAATTGAAGACCGTCCGGCATAAAGGCTGTAAGTGCCATAATTTACAAAATTGCGTTTATTAGTGGGAAATGTAAATATCATCACCTATAACATGTTAAATTTTTAAAGTCCTAAGTTTGTTACTTCAATAGTTATAGTCGTGCATTTCACGTAAGGACACAGTCTAATTTTATGCATATATACTGATTGTACTTCCACTATATTTGAATTTTTAATAAACTTTAATAAATCCTTTGAATTAATGATATTACACTGTATCATTGTAATTTTTTTTATACAGTTTGTTAAGAATAAATCCAAATTTTTGTTTTCCTTTTCGATAAATTTTTTCACATTTCATATAGTTTTTATTGATTTTCCGACAATATTAAAATTGGTACTTTCAGCCTTTGTGCCGGGCAGTCTTCAATTAAGAGGTCAGCTTTTATGCGACTGCACTTACTATTTTGAACGGTGGATGGATAGGGCTCTTGGCGAACCCACCACCTAAAAAAAAGGACAGCGCGCCATGGTGATACCGCCAGGTGGTGTGGAAATTCACCAAATCAACTACGTTTAAGAAAAACAGCGTCATTTTTAACAATTCATTAATTTTCAACCAGCTCCATCACGATTATTATTTGTAGAATTTATCTGCAAACTGACAGATTAAAAAGTTTAAATTGTTTTAAAATACTGGTATTTAAAAGCTTTACATATTTTATGCTTTCACTTTCCGATTTTATATTCAATTTTTGTTTGATAATCGCCGTAGCAAAGCACGGGTATCCAGCTAGTAACATATAAATATACTATTTGAAAATATAAGAAATAAGGAATATGATACAATCAAAATAAAAATTTAAAAATACAATATATTAATTATTATATTATTATTAACAAATTAATTAATTTTATTGTCAATATATATATACTAGGGATTGGGTAGAATCCTTTAAACGTTGTTACGCGAAATTGCTATATCTAAAGATACAAGACATTCGTGTGACACGGCAGAGCATTACGCACGTCAAATATTTGACATTTATCTTAAATAACCTAAATTGTTAAATTGGTATTTATTTTTGAAATTCGTTTATTATTCGTGAGTTATTACTACATATATTCGATATATTCTACATAAACAAATAATGTCTTCTAATTCGCCTACGGACCAATTAATGATTCACGATATAGAAAAATTTATAGTTAGTTGAGGCACGTCCGGCATTATATATGAAAAATTTGAAAGAATATGCTGATGTAAACATTAAAAAAAAACTGGAAAGAAATTTGTGAGATTTAATTCCTAATTGGCATAAATTAAGCGCTGAAAGCAAAACAAAGTATGGTAAGTAATTAATATTTTTATTTTACATTATGTATTTCACAAATACGATGTCAAATACTGACGAACATTTGATCCATTCATCAAGTTTTTTCCTCTCGTTTCATTGGTTGTAGCATAATTTATTAATGAATGTTCAAAAAGAGTATCAGTGAACTGAATACCGTCATTAATGCGGACGTAATTGTGTAAAATGCAACACGTTTTTATAATAGAAATGCTTAAATTCATATTTACGTCTAATGGTCGATGAAGTATTTGCCATTTATTTGTTAATATACCAAACGTACACTCCACTAATCGTCGAGCTCGCGTATGTCTGTAATTGTAAATTCTCTTACTGTATGTTAAATTTTTTTTCGCACACGGACGCAGAATATGCTGCGATAATCCAAAAGCCTCATCTCCCACTACATAAAACGGCATAACGCTCCCACATTCATCATTAGGTAGTTGCCTTCTTTTCGGTATATTCAGTCCATTTTGCTCTAAGCTTTTACCAATCATTGAATCTTCGAAAATTTGAGTCACTTGAACTTCCATAAGCACCAACATCAATAAATACAAATTTGTAATCAGCATCAGTCCAAGCCATAAGCACACAGGAAAAAAACTTTGTATAATTATAAAACTGCGATCCAGAACCAGCAGGGCAAATAATTCTAACATGCTTGCCGTCCACTGCCCCAATTACATTAGGAAATTGTGTAACTCTGTAAAATTCGTCAACAATACTTATCCAATCTTATGGACTTTTTTGCGGCATGAACAATGGCTGTAATTTGTTCCATATTTCCTGACATGTATTTTGTATAATAGCACTTATTGTAGATGGTGCCATCAAGTATTGAAAAGAAAGTCCTTTAAAACTGGAACCTGTTGCTAGATATCTAAAAAAATAAAATTAATACTTAATGATGGTTTTTCATGCTGAGTATGTTTAGAGCAGTGGTTCCCAAAGTGATCCCTACGGACCCCCAGGGGTCCCCGGGATCATTCAGGGCGTCCGTGGAAAATTAAGATTGATTTGGGGGTCCCTGAACAACGTCAGGGGGTCCGCGCAAGGTTTAATATAAATTAAAAACATTATGACAAACTTTTATTCATATGGAAGTTAAATAACAATGAACAAATTATTAGCGATTTTTACATCCTAAGATTCCTAAGTAAAGTATAAAAGAAAAGTTATACTCTTGTTTAAGTTGATTAAAAAAATTATATATCACAGTTATCCATTATCAATACAGTAAGCCCTTAAGATTTATTAAAGATTTATTTTTTTATTAAAAACCAAAGAAGGGATTGTAAGTTTTTCTAATAGGTACAGATGTGTTTCTAAAGAATATACATATTATTAATGATCAGAGATGAGGCTTATTTAAAATACAAGTATTTCAGATACAAATACAAGATACAAAATACGTATTTTCATTTTGTACCTGAAATATTTTTTTTTAAAGTTCATTTTGTATCTTGTATTTAGATACATTCTTTTGGTATCTTAGTATTTTGTAAATACTAAGTTTGCTAAAATTCTTTTACTAATTACCAATGCATTTTTAGAAAATTTCCAGAATGGAAATTCAGCTATTACGGCCAAACTCAGGCAAAGCTTCAGCTCGGGACTATAACAGAAATTTTTGTTTTGAGGTCCCAAGAAAATTCCGAAATTATATATATATATATATATATATATATATATATATATATATATATATATATATATATATATATATATATATATATATATATATATATATTTGGTCGGCTTTTTTTGTGATATAAGTTAAGAAGTTCAAATCCATTGACTGAGCATTATGGGTTATTTTACAGAAGCTGTTGATTACTTTTCCGTCTTCCTATTTGGTAAAACGTGAATTTAGTGCCGTTATAAGCCTCATCACAAAAAAAAAATCGACCAGAAATTAGTACTCGTGGGAATTTGCCGTTGCTACTCACAAACATTGAGCCAGACATAAATACACTCATAACATCCCATCAGGTTTATCCAAGTCATCTGTTTTTGTATTTTGAAAAAAAAAGTTATCATTTCAATAAATACTTCTTCAACAAAATGTTTTATTTATATTTTATTTTTACCCCACCATTTACCATTTTTATTATTCATTTATTTAGTTTTTCACCAAGGGTCCGTGATCAAGTTTTTACTATGAAAAGGGGTCTGTGAGCAAGTTTTGACTATGAAAAGGGGTCCGTGAGCCAAAAAAGTTTGGGAACCACTGGTTTAGAGTATTTACATAGTATTTTGTCCGTTTATATTTTATGTGATATTGCACTAATGTGCTTATGAGATTATATTTTTGTCATTAAATTCATGAATTATTGATTTATTAACGATTGTTTCAGGTCAAAGTATACAACAGAAATGGCTCAATTTAAGGACATGCTTCAGTAGAGAACTGAATGCCCAAAAAAATCTTAAATCATGCCAAGCAGCACCCAAACGTCGAAAGTACATATATTTTGAAAAGTTATTGTTTCTTCTTCCAACAATGGAACAAAGGTGCACCGAAAGTAATATATTAGAAGAAAATGAAGAAACTGAAGAGACTGATATCCAAACATCTCCAAGAGCATCAAGTAGCAGCCGTCGTAACAAAAAATTTTTGAACAACAAAGATAAATCAAACAATGATAATTTTGAAAAAGAACTTTTAAGTGCCTTAAAAGAAGACAGAGATGAAGATACAAACTTTGCATTATCTTTGGTTCCCAAACTGCGTTCTTTGTCTGAGGATGACAATTTAGAGGCGAAAATTCAAATACTAACGATTTTGAAAAAATTGAAAAGTAGAAACCTACTCAATTTTCAGCCTGTGCGTGTAACTATTCCTGACAGAGTTTACTCTCACGTACAGTCAGAAACTGTAGCTTTACCAGTGTATCAGCAAAATGTTGTACCTAGATTCTCTGTTTCTTCCTCTCCAGGACATTCGGAAGATACGGTACAATCTTTCATATCTAATTTCAGTGATTCTCCAACATATGATGATAGATATAGTTGAAATTGCAATCAACTGATGATATCAATTTTTGATATCATCAAATAAATTCCAAAAATTAAACGTACCTAGTTGTCTCTTTTCTTTTTTGTTATTTTTATATTAAAAAACTTAGTAATTTAAGGTTGTACGTATAAAATTACTTGTTTTTATGGCGTCGTACAATTTTTAATTGATTTCAAGTACATATATATTTGTTTTGCATTGAATTTATGTAATGCAGTGAATAACTATTCTTTTATTAATGTACTTATTTTTGTATTTCTCAACCTTTCTTCTGGATATATGGCAAAACGTATATTAGTGTTCTCCTTGTAAATAGAAGAATGAATTAATTTCAGCACCTCATTAAAACTAGTTAAACTCATTCTATAATAAGCAAAGAATTTATCCGAATGTTCCATGAGTTTACCGTGCAGCGTACGAAACATTCCCATTTTAAGCCGATCACTGTAAATAGGATGAACCCAGTACCTTCTCTTGATTTTTTTAAGTTTCTTTTTTTTTAATATGTATTAATGAAATTAACAATGCTTTCCTATTTAACATTTCAAACTTCTAACGTACAATTTAATATTTCTCAATTCTACCACCAGAGGTTAGCACATTTAAATTTGATCGATAAAATCGATTCCGTGTGTGCATGTGTCCCGATTCTTAACCAACTAAACTGTTTAGTCGATGACAAAACTTTCGTGTGGCCGGGGATCGTGTGGCCGGGCACTAACTAGAATTACGTAAATATCTCCTTTTCATTGTTGCTGATTTTTTTACGAGAATTTTTTTAAAATTATGTTCTGTTTAAGTTTCTATACAATTTATAAAAAATTTAGTTTAATTGTTGAAATTAAAACATGCAGCATCGTTGATTCCTCTTGACTTGTTTCTATACAGAATTTATACAGTTTCGGTAATTATTGATTAAGAGCTTACGCTGTGTTTCAATCTTCAAATATTTTATAGTGAAAACAGATTCTTTAATAATTGCTTAACTTTTCATGTAGTGTACCATCTGGCAAGAAGGGAGGAAAAATATCGTTACGATATGGCATTTAAACGAGGACAGGACGACCACGTATGTTGAATGAAGACGTTATTAAACATACTATTTTATTTCATGCGCAAGAAATTGTTACTAGTGATGGCAAAATTATATCTAAGCATAACGAAATATGGAACCTAATGTCAGAAAAAATAGGACGTATCCGACCGCATGCTTTATATACTCTTATTGTAAATAATCGCTACAATATCAAAAATATCTTACTTGATAAAACAGTCGGATTACAACCTGAAATAAACACAGATGTCTCGAAAACTACCTTTTCAGATGCTAGTGTTTCTAGTTCTTCAAGTACAACTTTATTTTCATCAAGCGAAGAACAAGAACCCAATAAAATAGATATTGTATTTGATAGGAATGAATTCGACAATCTTATAGAAACAAAACAATATGCAAGAACAGAAAAGGAAAGACGCAACTTACATTTTAGACAATATCAAGTATTACAGGCGGGAAAGTGGCAAGAAGCAATTACAAAAAAGTTATTTGAAACATCGATATCAATTTAAAAGAAATAAGATTTTTAATAATACATTAAGGATATGCGGAAAATGTAACTGCGGCAGCACTATAAATGGAATTGCAAAAAATATTGCAGATAGTGAGTCTATTATAATTCAGTGCACAATAACAAACGGATCAGGAAATTGCAGTAAAAGGTATTTACGGAATCCTATGCGTCTTGAAATAGGTGAGCAATTAAATGAAACAAATAAAAGTGCCATGATTTATAGAATAAAAACAGCTGCAGAAATCATGTCCCCGGACGACGCTGAACCTCTTCATTTATATAAACGACAAGCTTTCCACGATGCAGTATATGAATATTTAGATTTAAAAATTTTGGATAAAAACCCAGTTACATCATTAGCTATAGCAAAACGAACAATATTAACAAATATTATTCACAATATAGCACTTGATCCATTTATACAATTTATTGGTTAAAATATCAGCTTGATGCCTATAGACAATATAACTTTACAGAGCCCGCTTCTATAGCTATTGATGCTACGGACAGTATTGTTAAGAAAATAAGTTATCACAATAAATCGCAGTCAAAACATATATTTCTTTATACTTGCATCGTTAATTCACCTGGAGTAAAATATCCGATTACGCAAATGTTAAGTGAATCTCATACCACAATAGCGATTTGGATGTGGTTAATACAATGGATTAAAAGCGGTGCTCCTTTTCCGCGCGAAGTATCCTGCGACGCATCAATAGCCTTGCTTACTGCTGTTATACAGGCATTTACTAATTATAATAATAATGACGATTATGCTATCTTACTGAAGTATTAATAAACCAGTTAGATACTGGGTTAAATGCAACACCCAAGCGAGAAACATCTTACATCGATTTCGACAATCGCTTGAAAAATATTGTTATTAAATATAACGCAAAACAAAAAAAAATATTTACAAGATATTGCTACAGTTTTATCTTTGTAAAATAAAGTTTTATCTTTGTAATTTAGATTTAATATTTTAACCCTTTATAAGACCGAGAGAACCAAAAATCATTTAAAAACGAAATTTTAGTATGCGTATAAGTTATTTTTTTAACGAATTTTAAGCATTTTCTTTTTTTGGTTCGGAAAATCATTGGAAAACATACGGAAAATGTGGTGGCAGTATAGATGCCACCATCCATACCAGAGCAGACTTTTTCTTCCATTTCAGTAATACTGACATCATAGCATAAAACTGATATAAAATTTTTGGTGGCAATTATTATGTCACTATCTTATAAAGGTTAACAAAATAATAAATAAATAAGCTTTAAAGTTATTTTGTCGTTTGGTTATTTTGTCGTGCGGTTATTTTGTCCACAGTTATTTTGTAGTGCGGTTATTTTGTCATTCGGTTATTTTGTCCGCGGTTATTTTGTCGCGGAACCGAAAATACCTTATCTTCGATTTTCGATTTCCTTTTTTCAAATGAAAGTACTCATTCCCCACTATAACGTGATACTCGATTTTCTTGGTTTTTTTTTTGAGTTTTACGGATTTTACGGGGCTTAGTTTTAAAAAATAAGTGATTTTTTAACTAAATGATAAAATAAAGTATTAATTATGATATTACCGCACTTTTTAAGATAACTAACTGCAGATATTATTTCTTCGTCAATTACGGACAAAACTGAGGCTTGCTTCTATATGTGTGGTGCCCACAGCGAAATACATTCCACGCCAGTATGCCGCCAACGTCAGTAACTACACACAGCAACCAGCCAAGGACAAATTCCAATGTTACATCATTAAAAAGCGGACAATTGAATTTTGAAGAACGATTTCTCTTTGTTTTAATGATAATAAAAATTGTATAAATACGCAACCCCAAACAATAAAAATATTCAGTCAATTCTAATTCAGTCTGCACCGTTACTATGTAAAAAATTGATACTTATATTTTAAATAAAATTTGATTGTTAAAATTTAAACTTATTTTTCATTTCTTAAACTTAGAGCAATATCTTTCAGTAAAAGTGTTTACAACAATAAGCGATTATAAAAATTCGTAAAAAGGTTTTTGTTGCATTTTACTTAACAAATGCATCTGACGATCCTATATAAAAAACTCATCGATCAATCAATCAATCATCTATTTATGTGGTCCAAATACGAGTAAGCTTCGCATCTACGAAGTTATATCCGGGACGGTACTTTATTCAACGCAAAATCTCGTGGCACGACATAAAAAACTGGTGATCCTGCCAGGATCAGATTGAAGCTAACCGTGGAAAGCAGTCCAGCGCAGCAACCAAGAAAACACTACACTCGCAATTGGTATTCATTGGTACGAGCTACACAACGTCACATTGAACCAAGTCTTCACGTTCTACAAGTCCCGGAATTGAAAACGAGAGGAACATCAATAAAACTGTAAGTCTTTTTTCGTATATGCTTTTGTTCGACTTGTACTTGACTTAACCTTTAACATTGATTCCTCACAAGATAGTTTAGATTTTTCAATTGCAACTCCCAGATCCTATCATTCTACTGAATCATTAGATAGTCTGGTATTTTCTTTTCAAAACCTAAAGCTAAACGTAACAGACACAATGCCGAATAATATGGAAGAATTAGAACCTTCTAGCTCTAGCTCAACGGTTGTTGATTTCTCAAAATTTTCACCTAAGCAATTGAATCAAATTAAAGAATTTGCAACTAGCTTAAATAGGTCAAATAACGATGAAACACTTAGTGAAAGTAACTATCCAGGCTATAAAAACATAAATTTTAGAGACTGGATAGGACGCTTTGATAATACACCAACAGGTGCATTAGACTTTTTGAGACACGTACACAACACTATAAATTACGCTCCAGAACAGGAAACTGAAATAATTCGGTTTACCGCGAACCAGTTGCCGTATGATTTAGGTATACAGCTTATTAGTAGGGACCTAACATACGATAGTTTACGTGATATAATTCACACCTTTCATAGCCCGCGTCGTACAACTATTCACATAGAAAACGAACTCGCGACCCTTTCGCAAAAACCAAATGAAACTATCATTTCGTTTTATACGCGAATCAATCAATTAAAAATGGAAAGAATGTCCAACCTTAGATACGAACAAACTAAGCATCAATATAACATTTTAGCTCCCATAATAGAAGAATCATTTTGTAACCGTTTTATAACAGGCTGCATCCCTCAAATCTCACAAAGACTGCGTCTAACAAATCCAAAATTAAAATCATTAAACGACGCATTAAAAGAAGCGCTTGAAGAAGAAAGCTTCATTCGCACACAAAATACAAGTAGGAATTTACAAAATAATAATCCACATCAACAAAATAAATATTGTAAAAATTGCCGCGTAAAAACACACAACACACGCGATTGTAGGAACAAACCAGTAAATAATAATTCTAACCAACAACATAACAATCCTAACATAAAAATCTGTAATTATTGCAAATTTAAAGGGCATATAGAACAGGAATGTAGGAAGAAAAAATACGCACAATCGTTTAGTAATAATAATAATTCTCCACCATTCAGGAATAATCAAAACGAGCATTTAAACTCGAATCAATCGACTGTCGGAGCCGAACAGCCGATTCAACCAACAGGCTCACAAGTAACCTACGAAACATACGATTCGAATCCTATCGAATACTTAACCTAGGTAATCATAACACGCAAAAATTAACATTTAGATGTAACGAGAGCAAAGATAGTCAGCTAACTTTTCTTATAGATACAGGGGCGAGTATTTCCCTCGTACATAATAAAAAAACTATCAAATAATATTTACGATCCCTTAAACAAAGTAATAATTAGAGGACTAGAAACCGAATATAAAGAGACGCTAGGATCTATTAATTTAAATCTTTTTATGTCAGATGGGAATAAATTCCCATATAAATTTCAGGTATTCGATGAAAATGTCATAAATACCCCACATGATGCCGTTCTTGGAATAGATTTTTTAACACACTACGGGGCAACAATTAATACGAATCCATCCTCAATAACATTTAAAGCAAACAACATTTATAATGTACAAAATAGTAAAATTAACTTTATTTGCGAAAACATAAGACTCAATCATATAGACGATAATTATATACATGATAAACTAATTAATTTGTGTAAACAAAATGTAGATTTATTTCATTCACCTAACGAGAAATTAACTCATACAAATACCCTATATCATGAAATCCAGGTGACTGATCCTACTCCAATACACGTAAAAAATTATAGATTTCCGAAAATTCATAAAATTGAAGTGAAAAAGCAGATCAAAGAGATGCTTGACAACGGCATAATTAAGGAATCAAACTCTCCATATAGTGCACCTATATGGGTGGTTCCAAAAAAACTTGCTGCCAGTGGCAAGCAAAAATGGCGGATCGTTACAGATTATAGACGACTCAACAACGTCAGTATAGAGGATAAATACCGCCTACCAAACATTGAGGATATCTTATAACGCCAAATACTTTAGTACTCTTGATCTCGCGTCCGGTTTTCACGAGATTTTAATAAATTCCAAAGATTGTCACAAAACGGCTTTCACAATTCCCAGACGACATTTCGAGTATGTTCGAATGCCATTTGGATTACGCAACGCTCCGGCAACTTTCCAACGCCTAATGAGCATAGTTTTAAAAAAAATTCTTTACGAAGATTGTTTCGTTTACCTAGATGATATTGTCGTCTTTGGAACAACAATTGACAAACACAATTAACGATTACAAAAACTATTTAACTGTTTAAGAGAGCACAATTTAAAATTGCAAATCGACAAGTGCGAATTTCTCCACGACAACATCGAATATTTAGGGCACGAAATTTCGTCAAACGGTTTACGACCTAATTCCAAAAAAATAAAAACTATACAAGATTTAAAAACTCCAAAAACCACAAAAGATGTACAATCTTTTTTAGGGCTGGTAGGCTACTACCGGAAATTTATTAAAAATTTTTCGGAGAAAGCAAAACCACTAACGTTATTACTTAAAAAAGATACAAAATTCAAATGGACAAGTGATTGTCAAAAAGCATTTGACACTTAAAAAACCCTCTAATAGAAAAACCAATATTACAGTACCCTAACTTTGATAAAATGTTCATTCTGACAACAGACGCATCAAATTTCGGCATAGCCGGAATTCTTAGTCAAATGAATGAAGACAATACACTCGACTTACCCATAAGCTACTATTCGCGCACCCTAAACTCAGCCGAAGAATCTTATACAACGACGGAAAAAGAATTACTTGCAATTGTAGAGTCAGTAAAAAATTTTCGACCATACCTTTACGAACAAAAATTCCTTATACGGACTGACCATAAAGCCCTGGATTGGCTAATGAACAATAAAGATCCCTCTTCACGACTTATTAGGTGGCGTCTTAAACTCGAAGAGTACGATTATCGTATTGAGTACAAATCTGGTAAATCAAATACTAATGCTGATACACTCAGTCGACCAGTATTAGTTATAGACAATCTTGTACTCAAAAAAACGTACGAGAACTTTCTACTATGGAAAGATAATATCCAAACACCTCAATTTAATACGATAACTACACCCTTAGAAAGTATTGATAATTTAATTCTACCATAGAGCTCCATAAATTCGGATAATTGTAAATTTTCGTATTTTGTAAAAACAAATACTAATTTAGCTAGCATTAATTTATTTAAAGATGTACATTGCTTCACTTCAAAGAATAATAAAACAATTTATCTGTTATTTGCAAAAGAAAACGCTCTTGACCCCATTTTACCCGGTAATTTATTTGAATGCCTTTATAACTTATTCATGATCTTAAATATGTCACAAACGCAAACGACTAACAAAGTTGAATTAACATTTTATGATATACCATCACTAACCTTATCAATAACTGATGAACAATTTAAAAAATTATTATATTATTTTAATACAGACGAACAGTATAAAATAAATATCCTTAAAATAGAAACGCAAATCGTCAGAGACAAGGACGAACGCCTTCAAATTATAAAACACCACCATGATGACATTACTAGTGGACATCAAGGTGTTAAAAGAACGTTGCAAGCAATTAAGCAACGTTATTTCTGGAAAAACATGTCTCGCGACATTGAAAAATACATTAACGAATGTGAACAATGTCAGCGTGCTAAGAGAAATACAAAAAACAACAAACCCCCAATGCTAATTACAACTACGGCATCAACTTTTAACGATAACGTAGCGCCCGACCTGATTGGTCCATTTAATATTACTCAGAATAATAATAAGTACATTTTAACTATTCAGTGCGAATTAACAAAGTACCTGCGAGCGTACCCAATCAATGATCAGCAAGCAATTAACGTAGCCATACCCTTCATTGATTACTGTACTAGGTTTGGATTCCCCACCACTATCCTAACTGATAGAGGCGGAAGTTCTACATTCGACCTAATAAAAGAAATTAACAAAATACTTAATATACGACACAAACAAACCACGCCTTATAATCCATCTACCAATGGGTCATTAGAACGTGCACACGGTCCTTTGAAGGATTACTTAAGAATATTTACGAATGAAAATAAAGATAATTGGGACCAATATGTTCACTTAGCTTGTTTTAGTTACAACACCCACATAAACCGATCAACGGGTGAAACACCTTATAAACTCGCATATGGTAATAACCCAAAATTAACTTCTAACACAACTCATACACCATCTTATCACCAATATACGGAAGAAATCACAACTAAATTAAAAACATTACGCGAAATAGCCAAGCAAAATCTACAAGTTTCCAAAGAAACAAACAAAAAATACTATGACAAAACCAGTAAACAATAGAATTTTAAAGTAGGCGACAAAGTATTGCTCGAAACGAAATTATTAAAGAAAGGTATCAACCCAAGATTCAAAGGGCCTTATAAAATCCTGAAAATAAATAATAACCATACAGCCCTTTTAAAATTAGGCAAAAAGAATGTTAACTACCATTTTAAACACTTAAAATTATTTGTTTCAGGTGACCAAACAAATAATGAAAACAATGATGATCAAAATCATCCTCCTATTGTTAACAATTCTATCAATGAACAAAGTAGTTCAAAATCGTAGTTACGAATTAACAAAATTAGATAATAATCCCGGTATCTATTATAATGTAGAAGGGGATGTTAAATTAGTTACTAGTTTTATAAGTCTTTTACATATCTATAATATTAGCTATTTAACTAAAACGATATCTAGTATAGAAAATATTTATTCTCAATCTACTCATATGTGTAATTTAATTGAAGAAAATATTAATTGTAAACTAAATTTCCAATTACTCAATAACGAGCTAGCAGAACTAAAAATAAAATTTAGTGATCTGACAAATCTTTATAATTTAGATAATACTCATACGCGCAAAAAACGGTCTGTACAAGTAGAATATGAGCATGGATGGTTTGATGTAACTGGGTCTCTTTGGCACAAAATTACTGGAAACCCATCCACAGACGATGCACAATATTTCACTGACGCGATAAATAACCTAGTTGACAATCAGGATAAGATTCACATGATGGTACAGTCTCAAATACGTCTTATAAGTGATTCATTGTCAAAGATGAACAAAACACAAAATGAGATCAGTACAATCGAGACTAAGTTAAATTCGTACATAACGATATACAATAAAAATATAAATCAAACAAAAATTGCACTTGACCGCGAACTACATAGTATTAACATAAACGAACATATCATCCTATTAAGAAATTTAATTAATAAAGTTTACATAGAATTAGAAAATTTTGAAAATGCAATCACGTTGGCTAGACATAATTTAGTAGATTTCAAAATTTTACCACCTAGAACACTGCTAGACGAATTAATTCAGAGTCAAAAGTTTAATTTACCATTCGAACCTAAATGGGAGAATTTAGAAAATTATTATAAGGTTATTAAAGCCAAACCAATCAATTTAGGTCATACTTTGGTTATTGAAATTAAAATACCAGTAATAAAATTAGATCAATTTATTCTTTACCACTTATTTCCACTACCTAATCACAATCCAACAGACCTGAAACAAATTTCCATAATCCACGTTAATTACCCTTACCTAATAATCAATTTAAGTCGGACCACGCATATTACGTTAAAGACGAAGGATAAATGCCAAGAGTATGAACAAGGAAGGTACTTGTGCCGCGACATCCATACCACGTCAAGCTTAACACATCAAAACTGCGAAACAAAACTGTTGGATCCCACCACGAAGAAAATCCCGAAAGAATGTGAAATCAAGACATACTACGCCGAGCAAGAGATATGACAGGAAATCAACGATAACACTTGGATATGCTCCACCAGTGAACCAACTGCATTGAACATAGTCTGCCCAAATGAATCCGATGCAATCGAGCTACTGGGAACGCAAAAGATTCAATTACAAAACAAATGCAAAGGCCACACGACTACACACACAATCGAAACGTATCCAACCATCAAAAACCACTCTATTCGCGACTTCATTCCTAACATCAATCTACAAGAGGAAGATGATTGTATAAAAAAAATTAAATAAATCAGACATCGAACTATCTTCAATCAATCCAATTAAACTCACTCACATCAACTTAGATGAATTAAACGAAAATCAACATAGAATCAAGGATCTGAATAAAGAAGTTGAAAGAAGACTCGAAAACACCATCAAAATAATGGGACAGCGCATCTCTACATCCACGTGGACCTACATAAAAAATACGCTATTTTTGTTTTCTGTTTTAGGTACAATATTCGTCCTCTATAAACTATAATTTTTTTCATTTATTAAGAGCCTTCTTAATAAATCATGTACCAAGGGCTGCGTCAACATTTACAACTGCGTTCACGGCCCCAACATCAAAAACGAGCCAAACGTCCACTTCACGCCAATAAGTTCAGATGAAAATCAACTCATTCCTTGTGCTCCGCCTCGTTATGACGATGTCACCATTAGCCAAACTCACTTACCAACAAGAAGACAGCCGTCACGAACGACCAACCGGTCAAGACCACTCGAGCCATTTCTTTAACGATCAAACCTTTCAAGTTATGATCTACTCTAAATATAGGGGTGTGTGGTGCCCACAGCGAAATACGTTCCACGCCAGTATGCCGCCAACGTCAGTAACTACACACAGCAACAAGCCAAGGACAAATTCCAATGTTACATCATTAGAAAGCGGACAATTGAATTTTCAAGAACGATTTCCCTTTGTTAATAATAATAAAAATTGTATAAATACGCAACCCCAAACAATAAAAATATTCAGTCAATTCTAATTCAGTCTGCACCGTTACTATGTAAAAAATTGATACTATTGATTTTACTTAACAAATGCATCTGGCGATCCTACATAAAAAACTCATCGATCAATCAATCAATCATCTATTTATGTGGTCATAAAACTCATAAAAACTAAGAAAATCGAGTATCATGGTATAACGGGGACTCCATACTTTAACTTACAAAAGAAATATCGGAAATTAAAATGGAGATAATATTGGAATTAATAAGGTAATATTGGAATTAATACTTTATTTAATCAATTTATTAAAAAGTTAAAGTATTTTTTTAAAAACTGAGCCCCGTAAAATCCGCAAAACTCAAAAAAACAAAGAAAGTCGAGTACCACATTATAGTGGGGACTGACAAGTAAAGGTCTTGAAGTGATAATTCCCGATTTTGATGAAATTTGGTAGGTGCGTAGAACACAAAAAAATAACAGACACGTATTTTTCTTTATCTGCCAAAAACGCCATTTAAGGGGTGAAATCCACCCCCAAAGTTGGGGTAAAAATTTAATTTTGTCAAATTACTCGAAAACTATAACAGATAGAAAAAAGTTTAAATTGACACAACCCTTCATTTTTAAAGGTCTTCCTATTGATGTACTCAAATCCAGGGTCGGACCTACTGGAGGGGCCTTGACTATAAAATTGGGGGTAAAATGTGAAATAGGGTGAATATGGTTGGACCAATCAAAATATTGATATCAAATATGAAAACTACATCAAAAATACTAGTTTACCTGTTTTTGCTAAAAGCCGTTACGTTAAAGTTAAAAGCTCAAATATTAATCCAAAATCTTACATGTGCACTCAATATTTTACTTATAATATCTTTAAAAATAACTTTTTAAATCGTTTTTATTTATTGTATTTATACCTACAATTAATATTTAAACAAAAATATTGGATAAAATTTTATTATAATGTTATTCGTGCAAAATTAAGGGCTCTATATAAGTTCCGGTAGCTCTAGTTAATATTGGAAGCTGTTGAAATATTTTAAATATTTTGAAATATTTTATCGGTAGAGGCAAAATTTAAATTGACGTAGCATATAATTGTTTTAGAGCTTGAAAAATATACAGGGATATTAACCTACTGCCATATATGAATCCAGGATCGTAGTTATTAGCGGGTCGTCAGTAAAATTTTTTGATAAAATTTGCACTGCGATATATATAGTTTCATCAGTTGCAAAACAAATGGGATAAATAAGTTATCAGTACAACTTCTATTATTTGAAAAAATATGTCTCTTACGCTGATACACTCATAACTTGCTTCGCTTTAGCCTTTAAAAATTTCGTTATTTTTTCGCTGCGTCGCACCGTTTACGAGATATTTACGATTGAAAGTTTGCAATTACGAAAAGTAGCGAAAACCAGTTTTTTTAAAAATTTTCTATTGCTAACTCAGTGACACTAATGGAGCCTAAAGTGACCAATTATAACCAATTGATCGTACGTAACTCGGTACCGTAAAACGGTCTAGACCCGGACAGGGGGTTTAGACCCGGACACCTTGCACCAATCTACAAATTAAATAATTTCTACAGTAACCTGCAACAATAAACATTTATTCTTGACGTCATTAGAGAGAGATAAACATCCTCTAAACAGCTGTACCAATAAAAATTACGGATTTCAACATTTACTATCTCATTTTACAGGATTACTATCCTACAGTTTTTCAAAGAAATAAAATGTGTCTAACTTAGACATGTAATTTTCGTCATAATTGTTATATTGTTTTAGTTTTGACATGTATGTATGTGTTCAGAATTTTATCGCGCATCATTTAATGATGTTTTAAATTACACTGTCTGCATTTAAAATTGCACCACCTTTAAAACATTTGAATTTTTAACAAAACTTCTTAGAAATATTTGTATGAATGAAAATAATAAATCATTACAATATGAGGTCTATCGGTTGAACAGTATGTGTTCCAGATGTTGTTTAAGTACAATTTCAAGTGGCTATTGAACTACTATAAACACACTTGTTAGGGTGTGAAACTAAATTATTGTGAGCAGAGGTCAATTAGTTTCTGTTTTTTTAGCAGATAAGATGCCTCGTGTACGTCACCGACAACCTTATAATCAGTTAACAGCATTTGAACGAGGGCGTATTGTTGGCCTACATGAAGCTGATGTTTCGTTTCGGGAAATCGCGCGAAGAGTAAATCGAAATCACTCCACCGTGATCCGATGTTGGAACAGATGGGTCGCGGAACGTGCTGAAGAGCGAAGACGAGGCTCTGGTGCTCCCCGGATAACCACCCCTCGCGAAGATTTTATATTAAAAAGGCTCATTGTGCGACACCGGTTTGAGTCAGCGACTGTTGCAGCGCAGGAATGGTGGACTGCCATAGGTCGTAGAACCTCATTACGTTTAGTATATAAACGTATGATAAGTATGGGGTTCCGTAGCTATCGACCATTGTTGAGGTTGCCTTTGACACCAGAGCATAGGCACGCAAGATTATTGTGGTGTAGAGAAAGGCAACAGTGGCAAGAGGAATGGAAACATATCGTCTTTAGTGATGAGTCTCGGTTCTGTTTATGGAGCCACGATGGAAGAATTCACGTACGTAGACGGGTCGGCGAAAGAGCTGAAGAGTCTTGTATTTTACGACGACATACGGCGCCGACGATTGGCATTATGGTTTGGGGCGCGATATCATTTGAGTATAAGTCACCTCTAGTGCTGATTCGTGGTGCCCTCACTGCAGCAAGTTACGTAGATGATGTACTGGAACCCGTTGCGTTACCATTTTTGCGGATGGTTGGGAATAGTGTATTCCAGCAAGATAATGCTCGACCGCATACAGCACGTCAGACCAAGCATTTCTTAGCCGAAAATAATGTACAACTTCTCCCATGGCCTGCACGATCACCCGATCTTTCACCCATCGAACACGTATGGGACATGGTCGGACGTCGACTGCTACACAATCCAGCTCCAGCCACGAATGCTGAAGAGCTATGGCAGCAGGTACAAAGAGCATGGGAAGAAATCCCGCAAGGAACAATTTCCAGTCCAATTAATTCACTACCAAATCGTGTAAATGAGTGTATAAGAAAACGTGGTAGTTATACTCATTACTGATGTATAATAATAAACAACTTCCGTATAACTTAAGTCGTGTTTAATTTTTATTCCTGTACCATTTGAAGCTTATTTCAGCAGTTATAATTACTGTTTATCACAAATTTCTAGATGGTGCAATTTTTTTTGCAGACAGTGTATATTCGATGTAAATATTAAAAAATACATGCTATTTATGTATATCCGTTTAGACCCGGACACATCAATTTATTACACTATGGCCGCGTTTCGCACCATTTGTAACTCCCACTGTCTATACGTTAATATTCAGCCCAGAATTACGCGGTTTATGCCTCCTTCTGATGTCATAACGTATGTTTACTTTATAGAGAGGCTTATTATGCATTGCCCCCTCTCCCTTCCCACAAAATATTTTGAAGTCTTTGACAGGTTCAGAGACATCAGACGATATAAAACACTGTCCTAAACCCGACGGGAGAGATTAGTTTGCATGTTATTACATTATTTAAGCAAGTGTCCGGGTCAAGACGGATTTGGGGTGTAGACCCGGACACTTACTAATTATTTTTGATTTTTTTTATTTTTACTTATAATGAAACAAATGGGTCAGGGATATAACAAATAATATACGCTCTTTCCAATGGTAATACTTTTATTGGTGATATCTATGAAGGAAACATGTATAAACATAAAACTATACCAAAAAATGTAAAAAAGTGTCCGGGTCTGGACGGTTTTACGGTATCGATAATTTTCGATAACGAAAAGTAGGTTTTTACAGCTGCAATATGTTCGGAATACCCACAACTTGCTTCGCTTAAACCTTCAAAAATTTTCTTATATTTTCGCTACAAGGCCTCGTTTAAGAGATATTTACGATCCAAGTTTTCGATAACGATAAGTATTATCATTCAAAAGCGAACATAATAAAGTCACTTACATTAATCATTTAGGTAATCCAAATTCGGAAGTACTTTTATTGTGATAATATTCGCAGACTGGAATATGAGTAGATTCATCAATTTTTAGAGTACTACACTCATCAACAAAATTAACCGTTCAAGCTCCAAATAGTATAACATTAAATTATTTTTTGAAAGCTGTGTTATTAGATTCTATTTGTTTAGTGAGTACATAATTTATCAATAAATTAAGCATTCTCTGGTGTACTGTAATCTATATTTACTTCAAAAAACAATAAAAAGGAAAAAAATTTAATTTTTATTAAAAATAAATTAAAAGTTGCTTTTAATTTTTATATTGCAGAAAAAAATACCATTATTTCCTATGTTGTCTCTCCCTGCGTCAATATGTCATACAGACGATTAGACAACGTATCAAATCCTGAATATCTAATACTAAAAATCAATTTCTATTAATTTCTTAAAATCGTTTAAATTCAAAAAAATTGAAATGAATTCTGATTGTTAAATCGTTCATTCAGCAAATAACATTCAATATCACAAACAAAATTTAAAATAAAAATAATGTTAAACATTTTTTAAAGGTGATAAATAAAGCGTGGACTCTATAGTGCAGGTCATAAATTATCCTGTCAAAATTGCCGAAAAAACGTATCACCATTCGTTAGAAGCGGCACATAATTTATCTATTTTTCATAAATACATTTATAATTTTTTTCTAAATGCGCTCTATAGTTTGTGTGAAACGAGCTAAAAAGGTACTCTACAAATATATTTTGTTTTGAAAACAATAAAATTTCATATAAACAACATAGTCGCTCAATTTAAGTTTGTAACATCGCTCGCGCGACGAACGAACACAGTTTAATTTGATCAACTGGATCTGTCTTATATAAACAACTCACTGAAGGAAAAATATTTTTTCCATACACTCAAATTATAAATCATCCTGTCAAAAAATTGAATTCCATACACAAACTGAAAAAACATATCTGAGAGGAGCGTAGTCTTGTAAATTTTTATGATGAGATATTTCTTGTACAAAGATATAGATAAATTAAAACTATTACATAATTCGATTTCACCGAAAAGATGCTTAAATAGCGAAATCTGACAAAAGTTCTAGAATATTCTTTGAATAATCAGAAAAGATATAAAAAATCCTTAATCAATGGATTGACCAACGAAAAAGTAATCAAGTACCGATATTTAGAAAAAGTTCCAGAATATTCTTTTTGGAAATTAGAAAAAATATCGAATATCTGATTTCACAACCAAACTTTTTATCGAAAAGCGATCAATTAACGGAATTCGGCAAAAATTCGAGAATATTCTTTTCGGAAAATAGAAAATATATCCAAAAATCGACTTCACTATTGGTTTGGGCATCAAAAAAGTATCCAAATAGCAGAATTCGTCAAAAGTTCTAGAATATTCTTTTTGGAAGTCAGAAAAGTTATTGAAAATTATCGGAAGTTATTAAAATTATTGTTCATCAAAAAAGTGACCAAAAAATGAAATTCGGTAGAAGTTCTAAAATATTCTATGTGAAAATCAGATAAGATATCCAAAACTTGATTTCACCATCGAATTAGTTAGTTAAAAAGGATCCATGTAGCGAAATTTAACGAAAGTTCGAGAATGTTCTATCTTGAAATCAGCAAAAATATCGAAAAATTTACTTCACCATTTGTTTAGCCACCGAAAAACAAGTTAAATACAGGTGAAAACATATGACAAAATTTTCTATTCGAAAATTAATAAAGATGTCGAAAACCCATATCACAATTAGAAGAATTATTGAAATAGAAGCTGAATAAAGATATTTAACAAAAGTTTTAGAATGCTCTGTTCGAGAACTAGCAAAGATAACGAATTATATATCATAAAATGGTTATAATTGATGAATTTAGGCTCCATTAGTCCCATTGATTTGGTCAACGATAGTGTATTTTTAAAAAAATGACAAATCGTTACTTTTCGCAATCGTAAACTTTAATCGTAAATATCTCCTAAACGGTGCGTCGTAGCTCAAAAATAACAAAATTTTTGAAGGCTTAAGCGAAGTAAGTTGTGGGTATTCCGAACGGATTGCGACTGTCAAAACCTACTTTTCGTTATCGAAAATTATCGATACCGCGTAACTTGTTACAAATTGGTTATAACTAGTTAATTTAGGCTCTGTTAGTCCCATTGATCTTGTCAACAGCAGAACAATTTTTAAAAAAAACTACTTTTCGTTAAATTTCGCTATCGAGAACTTTAATCGTAAATATCTCCTAAACAGTGCATCGTAGCTCAAAAATAACGAAATTTTTGAAGGCTTAAGCGAAGCAAGTTGTGGGTATTCCGAACGTATTGCGACTGTTAAAACCTACTTTTCGTTACCACGACAGAAGTGTCAAATTAAGGTTGAGCTGTTTCTTTAGAGTGTTAGCGGGTATTTTAAAATTGGTTTTAAATCAGTTAGTTAGAAATTCTATTTGACGCGAATGCACTTGCTCCGAGTATACACTTGCCCCACCTTACCCTACCCGTGATTTCATAAAATCATAACAACAAAGCACAGAAATAAATAATTCACTCACACAAATACACAATTTACTGTTTGTGTGAATACCGAACTATGATCGAACTAATCTTTTAAAAGATTGGTTCAATGTGTATGTATATGTGTGTGTGCTGTGTATAATTCTACACAGTACACACACACACATACATACACAAGTAAAGAAAAAGATACGTATTGGCATGTATATGTATGCATTTATTGACAATAATTTGTGATTTCCGTCATGGGCATAGCATAGCACAGCCTGCTTAATCACAACTTCATAACATAAATAACTGGGTGTTAATTTTAATAACAAGCCAGGCCTCATATGCCTCACATATCTTTGGAACTGTAAAAAAAAATCAAAAATTTTTGAAAACCGTTTCTATGTATAACATGAAGGGGAAACCATTGTGATCCACATTGGAATCCTCTACAACCAACCTCTAAGGCTCTAGCCACGCAACCCTATTTTTTGAAATTGCAAAACCCCACCTGTAGTATATTTTTAAAAATTTCGTCTTTCTCTTTTTCGTATTCTTTTCGTATTCTAAATAATAATTGATAAATTAACATTATATTTGGTATTAATGAATAGCATTTTTAAAGAGCTTTCATGTTGTACCGCAAGTAGGATATTATAATTTTAAAAAATAGATTCGGAGTTGCTGGAGCCTTAGAGGATTGGTTGCAAAAAATTCTCATCTTGGTTATATTAGTTTCTCCCACATATTCTAGAAACAGTTTTGAGAAATTTTTAATTATCTTTTACAGTTCCAAATATATGAGACCGGTTTGTTTTTAAATTGACAACTTGTACAACGAATTATTTCAAATATATATCAGCTCTATTCTATAAATCGGTAATGACCTAATGACTACTAACCTATATTTTTATAAAGCTGTGTTTCATGTACAATGACCTACAAAAATTTTAGAAAAATTCTAATTAATTGTTTAGAATGAATTTTTTTTACAGAAATTTTTGAAGCTGATGTAAGTCAATGATATTTAGGTTACTGAAGTCGGTTACAGATGTTTGCTAAATTTATAAGAATGAAATATGACCTGCAATTGTTTTATTACAAAATATGCTCAATTTTTTTTGTACGTTACTGTATACTTAATTTCAAAAGATTCGGTATATAAGTAAATAAATTTATTTTGTTGACGAAAAGTTTAACATTCAAAAAAACAAAAACAAAAAATATGTTAGGTAGTCAGAGCCTGATTAAAGTTTTTTTTTCTAGGGCCCATTTTTTAACAAGTTTTTGACAATCAAAAATTTCTGAAATGAAACATAATCGGAACAAATTATAACTAGCAAAACTTAATTAGTGAACTGAGACCTTTGTCCGCTCTTGATTATGAGATTTATATATTTTACATCCTATATATATATATATATATATATATATATATATATATATATATATATATATATATATATATATATATATATATATATATATATATGTATATATATATGTATATATATTTATATATATATAATATAAATATATATATATATATATATATATATATATATATATATATATATATACAAGGTGGTCCAGAATTATGTACTGTAATTGGTAGAGTTCGTAGTACGTTTAAAAATAATGGTACCTTTTCATGTACACTTTTTTTCAAAACTCAGTAATAAGGGAGATACAACTCTATAAAGGGGTGAAACGAAAATCACAATTTCTTAAATATTTTCCATACGCTTTTGAATAACGGATTGATATTTTAGGGGTACTTATTTTGCGTTAGAAGGATTAAATTTTTGTCAACACTTATTCCACCACTCATGACTAAGTGGTGGTTTTGGGTGGTAGGTGTGAGTTATTAATTACATACAAATTTTTTAATTGTAATAACTATTAAATTAGTATATTTTCCTTCGAATTTTATTATAAGAACTCTATTTGAATTGGAATTCTAGGGACATCTAGTGATCAAAAAAACAAAACAATATTAATTATTATATCAAGTTTATTTAAAATTGTATTCAAATTTCGGATTTTTTTTTTTTTGGTATAACAAATAACAACCATCTAGTTGTGTCAAGTGTAATAAAATTTATTATTGAAAAATTTATTATAAAATTTTTAATATTTAAATTAAATAATAATCTCGATGATTCGTCACCCTCGACTTCATCCAAAATTGAAGAATTTTTCAATTTTTAGTTTGTTTCATGACCTGGTGGAGACTAATGAAAAGGCGATTAAGTTTTTGGAAGAAATTAATTTAATATATAACAAATCATCTCTTCCACCAGATTGTTGTGGATTACCAATATGTGTTGAGAACGCGCCATTAAAAAAGTTAGGGTGAATTTGGCGATGTTCCAAAAATCGTTAAAAAGGGGTGCCGTTAAAAAAGAAGGGCTCCAAAATTTGCCATCGTACAATTAATCCCTGTACTGGAACATTTTTTGATGGCAGCGCTAGTTGTATCGAAATTTGTGAAGTGCTGGCCGTAGATAATTTACAACTGCGTTAATAGATAGTTATCTATAATATAAGCATAGTAAACATCATTTTTTTTTCTTCCACACCATCAATGTGGTGAGGTCGCTAGTGTCCGTCTTGTTTTTCTTGGTTTCGTACATCGCGTCTATTTTGTATCCGTTTCCCGGTTTCTGTCATTAGTAAAATCGTGATTTGATAAATCTGTCATATCTGTGATAATAGAGATATTTTGTCATTCGCGAGTTATATATTTTAATAAAAACAGTTGTGTTGTATTTTTTGTGTATAGGGACCGAGCTTGACGACATTATTGCCACCTGGTGTCAGATTTAGAGAAGCATTTCGGGCATGACATAGATATAAATAACTATTTTTAAATATTTTGGATATCATGTCTATAATGTTATTAAATGTCAAATTAAATTTTTTTAATATTTAAAATGCTTGAAATGCTCTTGCTCATTGTATTATCAATTAATGCTATTAGTAGGATTAATATCAGTATGAACTTCATAATAAGATATTGTTTTAAAAACTTTATTAAAAGTTGTTCCAATTTTCTTAGTAAAAGTAAGTACAAACGTTTTGCTGATGTCATTGTGTTGGTATTGCAAAACTGCAGATTTAGAATTTGCAAAACTGCGCACAAACAACTGTACCATAACAGAATCAGAGAATTAACGTAGCATTATAATATAATATCCCAGTAAAATAATAAAGTCATAATAGTAGTTGTCATACAGAAGAATGTTTCGAAGAATCTACCAATCCAAATTATGTGTAATTTAAGCAACATAGATAGAATAAAAATGTACAGAAATGCAAGTTAAAATTAACGTGAAGAAAACCTTAAATTCAATCTGTGAGGCTAACATTAAAATTACCTCAAAAAATAAAATGAAAGATGCAAGTTATGATCCATATGTTATTAATTCCAAAACGAAGCTTTTATTCAGGTTTTCATGAGCTAAAGTCTAAAAAAATGAAAAAAAATATAATAATATAATGGGTGTTACCAATGGCGTGTTTAAATTAAATCCCACTCCCCACCATCGGCATTTTTTCACATGTTTGCTCTAAAATATTAGTTATAAAAAACTTTTCTTGAGAATAGGCATTTATTTAGACCCAAACTCTTACTTTCCTAAGAACTTTTATTTTCTGTGATACAGCTCTGAATAGTCCGTTTTCCATCAAGTTGCTTTCTATTGAAGAATTCAGTCGCAAAGCAGAGTACCGCTATGAGATATTATAACTAAAGACGTTGATGTGTATGAGTAAAATAATCGGTGAAAAGTGAAATTTGTGGGAAAATATTGTGCATGGGCTTTTGCTGGGATCAAAAATATTTATGAGAATGTATCAGTAAAACATTCAAACGAAACGGAAAATCATTACACAAAAACGTTAAAATTATTTTTGTTAACAGAATATAATTTTGAGATTTTTGGATTGTTTTTTCGTTACGTTATATTCTACTGATACATACTCGTAAATATTTTTGATTCTAATACAAGCTCATACGCTCTCATAAGTTTCACTTTTCACCGGTTATTACTCATATATTTCAACATTTTTACTTACAATGTAATGAGATTCTATAAGGAGCTAATACCACTCATAAGATCTCATAGAGTTTAAAAAATATCATTTTTATGAGTATTTACGGGCATTCCCTTGGACAAATACACATCCTAAATCCCATAAAATATCATAAAATATATTTTTTTTATGATATTTTATGATTTTTTTTCCAGTAGGGATATAAAATATAAAAAAAAATGTATTGCTACTATTTCAACGTTACATATCTTGCCAGGAAAATTGATTGCGTGGCCGTCAAAGGCAACTGTAAATACTTGTAGGTCTGAAATATTTAAACAAAACTTTCTGGACACACGCAGAATCATATAGTGTACTGAAATACACACATAAACGCCGCTAAAAGTAAAAGGTATTAATGTACTCATTGACAGAGTACAAAATGATTACACAATCAAATTTTTAGTTGGATGCTCACCAGAAGGGTTCATAAATTTGATATCAGGTTGTTATCGAGGTTAAGCTAGTGACTGTTTTATAATAAAAAATAAAACTGAAGAAACTTATAAAATTGTTTCAGTAAGGACATCATGTTGAAAGAATCATACAGAAAAAAAATTACCAATTCTTTACAGAAATTAAATTTTTTTTCTTTTATTTAACGATAACTGAATTTGTTTGAATTTTGTTTCCCTTTATTATAGTTGTTTTAAAAGAAGTCATCCTGCCAGTTTTTTATAGAAAAGGCATTCGACAGAGTTAAGATTTAAAATTTCACTTTCAAATAATTATTTCTTTACATATTAAAATAACAACAATAAAAAACCTTCAAGATTATTGCTTTTATTTGTTTTAACTATTAAAAAGAACCCTAAATAATTTTCAGTTAACATTTCGGTACTAGCTTGGGTTCATTAAAATTTTTCCATTTCATATTATTGTTTAATATAAGATTTCATTTTATTTTTGGATTTTTCACCACGCTTCAGTTAATACCACATTATCAGCTGTTACCAGATTTTCAGTTAATAATTCATTTACTCCAAGAATTAACTTTTTTTTAACAACGCCGGATAGTATAGTATTTTCTAATTATTTATTTTTAAGTTTCGTATATTATTTCGTTTATTTTTAAGTTTAAACAGATTTGCCTATTTTCTATGAAAAATTTTAAATTTTTAGCATAATTTTTTATTGAAATATAACAAAAATTCCGTATTTTCCATTAGAGTATGTACCTACGTTTAATTTGGCGACATATTGCATTTTTCTAAACAAGGGGCTTCAATTTCTTTTAATTTTTATTAATTGACTAGCAAAAAAAAAAAATTCAAATCAAGTAACACCATAGTAACACTCATTTCTATTTCCCTCGTTTCTCATTCACCATTTATATTTTTCATTTTTAGACACATAAAGGCGCCACTATCGGTGCCAGTGCTGCCGTCTATAGTTCAGGCTCGGTCCCTATATACAGGTAAGGAGTAGAGAATTTATTTATTTAATTATATACAAAATAGGAAAATTTATGCACAAAATTATTATTTACAATATGTCTTACATAACATTTTATTGTTAAACCAGTGCCATAAAAATATCGATATTTTAATTTCGATATACTTATCAGAGTATCGACATTTAATTTTGAGTATCAAAAATGATTTTTTGGATAAACGAATGTATTTTTTATGTGTTTTTATATATCGATATATTAATATTTTTATGTCGATTATATTGATACTTTAAAAATACCGATACGATATATATCGATATTTTTTAACAACTTTTATTTTTAAAGGAAATTAATTACTTAATGTGATGAATATTAATATTAATTTGTAGCATGGTGGGAATTTACTGTGCTGTTGAAAACAGGTTTATACAAATTGCAGAGTCTGTAAATTGCATTTTCGAAGTGAAGATTTCGGCCCAAACAATGTTCTTTTACGAACTACGTACCTCAGCTTAAAATTACCAGGTAAGATCCAACATTTTTAGTTTTTTTATTTTAATAATTAATTTAAATCAATAGTGAATTACAATTATTCTCAGTTCTCTAACAATTATTTTTTTGAAACAAAAAATGTGTATGGGCTATGTGAGCGAGGCCTACTAGCGCCACTAGCGCGAGATATGAAACTATTGGTCAAACGGATAAAATTGAGTCTTATCGCGAATTTATAAAATAGGCAATTATCAATCAATTTACGTGAGTGTAAACAGTACAAAGAGTTAAAAATAAAAGGTAAGTGGAAATCATTTATTTTAAATATTTTTAATCGACTTCAAAAACGAGGAGGTTCTGAATTCAACACGTATGTTTTTTTTTTTATGTATATACACCGATTTCGCCCACATTTCTGGGCCATTCTTTTTTGGTTAGTAGATAAAGTTCTCCAGGTGGTCCCATAAAAATTTTATTGACAATGGTGAAGTAATTTTTTAACCATCTTCAATAATATAAAGAATTACGGCAATTTTAAAATTTATATAAGTTGCAAAATTATTTACTTTAAAAACTATAGTAACATATTTTTTAATTTATGTTGATCCAGCTATCCTAAAAATAATTTTCTGACAATATTATTCCACTTAACGTATGAAATTTGGAATATTTCTTCTTTTAAGTAATTATCACTATAAAGGCTGTAAGCATTGTTACTAAAAGGTATGAAGCTTTTTTAAAAAACCGATTTCAAAAAGTAAAAAAAAAATTGTATAATAGACGTATTTTGAAGTCAAGTGGGGCGTAGTATAAAAAAATGTAGATCTTTAAGAATTCGTGAATTTTGTAACCGCATCCGATCGCAATTTTTCACAGATGCCCCGCTTGTCTTCAAAATACGTCTATTATATTACTTTTTTTTACTTTTCGAAATCGGTTTTTTAAAAAAAATTATTTTTTTCTATAATTAAAATATATAACAAAAAATAAATAATTGATATTTTACAGCATAACCTTTGGCTATGGCCCCGGTAATATTGCGGACCGGGTTTGAACGCATCAAACATTCAATTCCTTTCACGAAAGGTACGCTAAAAAAAAAGGAGAAAACTGGCTTTTTGTCAGATAAAACATATTGAAGAATATGTTGATGAAATATCAATAATAGGTTCCTTGCAAAGTGTATCCGGCAAACTTCGGTCACCGAAACACCATATAAATTAGAGCTAGAGATGAGTACGTACGCGTTTTAGGAAAAATTGCAATATAGTATGTGATGCGATAATTTTTTTTTTTTAACCGGGTAAAACGAACCAAAGGTAGTGGAAATTTTTAATTATGAAAAGTTAAAGCGCGGAAGCCTATTTTTGTTTTCGAAGGCTCAAATTTATTAATATTTTATACATTTTTTAATATTGACATTTGTATGATATTATTAACTTATTGTAGTATTTATTAGGATTTCGGAGCCCTAGCAAGCTTCGAAATACCTTATAATATTGTGTTTTCTGTCACAGACATGCGTATTTGTATTTGAATAAGATGCCCACATTTTTTTTTAATTGGGGGACTGTTTTTTCAATACAAATTTACAAATTTAAAGAGCAAAACTTAAAAAAATTACAAATTATTCAATAACTGAACAAACTGTCATCAACTTATTAAAAATTAGTTCGGTTTTTCTGTTATTTTATAGCAATTATTGTTTATTATTATTAACAAAATTAAAAAAAATATGGCACCAATGCACAACCAATGTTTAGTTGTGATATCGAATTAGCAACAAAATTGTAATAAAAAATGCCTTTTTCTCTTTTTCTATTTTATAGAAACATTGTAGCAATAATTATTGCAACATGTGACGAAAGAGATACAACAACTTCTGCTTCGAGAGAGCGATTCGCCAAATTTACACCTCTCCGTATAATCCAAGGGCAAACGCAGCAGAACGTACTATTAGAAATATAAAATCAAATTTAGCCACTATGATTCCACAATATTCAATCAATCACGCAAATTGGGATACCTTTCTAAAGTACGCAATCTTCAGTATCGGCAATTCGTATAATTCACCAATAAATGCATCTCCAGCACAAGTATTCTTAAAACGCCAGATGCTAACTCCACTAGAAGTAAATACTGAATTATCAGAAATCTTACAAGCTGATAAATCCGATCCACAAAAGGTTCAACAAGCAGTAACAAAAGCACATGAATGTATTAAAAATCTAACAGCAAATCGTCCACAAACATCAAATTTCGCAGTAAATCAATTGGTCTACAAGAAAATTCTACAACATCAACACGATATCGATAAAGAAGCAAAATTCCTACAACGTTACCAAGGCCCGTATCGTTTGTTATCTTATCTTTCACCGTCTACCACCATTTTGCAAGATCCACATACTTCCGCAGTCAGTATATGTCATGTAAGGTATTTAAAACCAGCATAATTTACGTAGCGTTCCGCTTTTTGCAAACGGGGTGAAATGTAGCAATAATTATTGCTACATGTGACGAATCAATTCAACACATTGTTTATCCCATTTGCTTTGGAAAACGATAATAAAACATTGAACTGATTAATAGAAATCAATTTGTAAAAAGACGTTTAAGTAATGACATCTAACATCTCTCATTTGAAATAAAAGAAAACCAATATTTACGATGTCAAATTAGAAATTCAATAAACTAAAACTAGTGTTATGCTTTCAAATTGATATTTTGGCGTAATGTAAAAAATTACTTAGACGTTTGCAGAAATCTGAAATTTAATTAACTTTATAACAAGTGCGTACATTATTTAATTAAACTTTTTATTTTTCAAAGAATAATTAACAAAAACAAATTATATAACAAATAAGTAACTTAAACTAATTAGAAAGGGCACACGAAACGAGATAGAGTAGCTCTCTTCTCAAGTGGCCGTCCGGCCTATAACATCAAAAATGAAAAAAAATATATATATATATTTTAAAATTAGTTTAAGTATTATTGTTTAAGTGTATTTGCTGAAAAGGAGAAATTCCTCATTGTTAAGATAAGTATTATTTTATTGTAATTTGTATTTGGAAATTTACTTAAACGTGATCTAATAATAATTTATATTTAAATGACTAGAAAATAATTGAACGTAGTACGTAGGATAATTTAAATATTGAAAAATCGTATAATTTATTTAAGATAATTTACATTTAGGAAATTTATTTAAACTAAAATAAAAGATGATTTATATTAGATATATAAAGGAAAAAATAATTAAACGTAGCATGTAAAAATAATTTACATTTAAATATTTAACGTCGTTTGTACTTTCGCATTCATCCAGATTTCCAAAAGATATTCTGGGGATTTAGCAAAAAAAAGTCTACGACTAAAATTTAGATAGTTTATAGTTTAAAAATATGAATATTATAGTTTAAATTGATAAGTTTATAATTTATTTATTTCATTATTAAGTAAGTTTTCAAATATTTAAATATTGTGTTTATAATTTAATGTTCTTTCAATTACGTAATTTTTTCCGGTTTAAAAAAAAATCTAAAAGCACGTGTGACCTTTACGAATATTTCGATATCTGTTATAATCCTTTAAATCGTATAATTTATTTGCGAAATATAACTTATAATGTAACTTTCGGCTTTATTCTAATCCAATTTTAATCGTATTTTGGCAAAAAAAAAAAATAAAATAGACTATGTTACAATTTGATAAAATTTGATATTTATAAAAACACATATACATGTTATTCTAGTCATGATTTCAAAGGGTAAAATCGGTGCGATAATAAAATTTCAAATTACCGAAATTAATTTAAATCTTAAATTCATTATTTGATACCATATTTTCGAGAAATATATTTTATAACGATATTTAAAATCATTCCATAAATTCAAAGCTTTAATTTTATACTTAATTTCAAAGGTGTATATTTTTACCAATAGGTGTGGTGATACATTTCCAAAGATAGTACACACAATATACTTAAATATTGTACGTCTCGTTTGAAAAGTATGGCCACACCAAAAGGCTAAGATGCAAATTCTATTTTAAAAATGTATTATGTAAATTAATTTAAAATTGATACATCAATCATTCAAAATAGCAAAGAAATATTTATACAAAATCTCAAAACTTGTGATAATTTATTGTTGAAATTTCTAATGTTCCAAATATTGTAAGCCAAAAAATTGTTTCGAGTCACCCTTTTATTGTAATAAATTTGTAATTTATAAACTTCCGTATTTCTAATTTAATACCACCCTTTCGGTAGTAAAAAAAAAATTTCAGGTTATTTGGGGATCTTGTGGTTTTGGGAAAACGATCCGCGAGCATAGCTTTCCACTGCCATACACTCTTTCATCTCCGCAACATCTGGAGAATGCTCTGCTGATCGAAGCCCCAACCATACCCGAAAAAGAATAACCAAATCAACCCAAATAATATTATATTATTTACACACCCAACCTAAATTAATAATCAATAATATTAATTTAATTTTTAGTTTTTAATTTTTGCTACATTAAGTATATATTTATCTTTCTTTCGCTGTTTTTTCTTAAAATTATTAATAATGGGTCAGATTCTAAAAATTGTTATCTTTGTCTAATAACTTATTTTAATACAGGCAGAGCCATCTTTACATATTTGTGATAATTATGCAACAAACTATGTATGTACTAAAATGTCATTTTATCATTTACAATTTCAAAAGTAAATAACGTAAATAATGTTAAGTTGTGGTTAAGTGGCAAAAATTATTTTCTGGTGTTTATAATTAATTTGGGTTTTAATTATTTATTAAATAATATTTTTGTCAAACAAATATAATTATTTTGAACATTCAAATATTGAACATTCAAATTAAATCTTGAAAAGGCGCCAAATTTTGTACTTTTAATTGTAAATAATGTGTGATGTTGGTAAATTAAATTATTTTAAATGGAAAGTGGTTTTAGCTTATTGCACTACTTAACAATCCAAAAAAACATAAAATACATTTAAATTTGTGAAAATTCCGGATTTTTTGAAAATTTTATAAGATTGTGAAATCAGATTTCGAAAAGTTAATTGAACTATAAGTTAAAAGACCCTGTTATTGACCATGGCCCAGTTTCTGACCTTTTTAACTTTTTTATAAATTAATAAAAAAACTATATTTTAAATAAGAAAAAAAATAAATTCTTAATTTAAAGTTATTTATTCTGTGCGTAATAAATAGCAATTGAAAAAATATAGAATAGATTAACTAAATAAAAAAAAATTTCGCTAAAACAGGCGAGGTTATCTGTTTAGTGACATATTCATAAAATAGTTAGATTAGTTTATTAATAATGAACGTTTTTTCCCAACCGATATATGCTCTTGAATATTTAACATAAATAAAAATAAATTTAGAGGGAAAAATAATTTTTTTGCAATTCTAATAAGACTAAATAAAGTAGTCAAGTGCGTGTTAGACACGTACCAAGGGAGGATTTCGTAGTATAGTAGCAAGAATTCGAGATAAAATATTTTTTGCATTTACTTAAAACATTGATGGTCATGAGCACCGCACAGCATCAAGTTAAACTGACTAACTGTGACACAACGCTGTACCGTGTCAACAATTCTATAATACCTAAGTGTACTAATTGGGAGTTCCATCATAGTAGGTGATCATCTACGCGTTAGTCAGTTTAACTTGATGCTGTGCGGTGCTCATGACCATCAACGTTTTAAGTAAATGCAAAAATATTTTATCTCGAATTCTTCCTACTGTACCGTAAAGTTGGGTAACTTTGATCCATTTTTGAACTTTACACTGTTATAAGTTTTACACCAAATGATATTAATTTTTGTTTCTAATTACGTTTTATAGGTCTGTATTAGTACTTTTAACTTTGAAATGGAGAAGAAGCTAAATACATTCTAAATATTTTTTTTTTTTAAATAAGGGTGGCCAAAGTCAGACGACGAAGTTGGGTTACTTTGGCCACATGTTGCTTTTTTTTGGAACACGCAAAGACACGCCAGAGCATGAGTTACTTTGACCATGGATTTAATAGCCAAGTATGGTTGAGATATTTTTTGAGGTTTTTTTTTTAAATAAAAATATGATAAAAATACTAATTCTTTTTTATGTTTTATTATATCAAGCTGCCCTTAAAGTTTTTAAAGGTAAAAATTGCAGGTTTTTCGTAAATTTTTCTATTTAAACTTTTTCAGGTACTAACAATTAAATTGTTTTATGTATATAATTTTTTTAGAATCCAATATAATCTATAGAATCAGTAAAAAATACTATTCCGTACATAAGTATTATTATAACGTAATCGTGCGTAAATAAAGCAAATATTGAAAAATAGCTAAAGTCACCCATGGTGGCCAAAGTGACCCAATTTTACGGTACTACTAAATCCTGCCTTGGTGCGTGTCTAACACGTACTTGACTACTTTTTTTATAGAACATGATAAAAATAACAGAACAATGCAAAACACAAGTGAGTAAGCGGCCCCGCTTACGCGGGGCCATTTAATATACTAGGCAAATCAGTTTGTATATCAAAATCAGTTTTTCAATTGTCCTAAGCAATGTACTTGAACCTCTTTTAAAGTGTGATAATTAATAATAAAATGCAATTATTTTTGTAAGTACTATTACAATTATTTTTGCAATTATTTTTCTAAGTACTTTTTCAGTGTTCTTTCGTAATATTTTTCAGGGAATATTGTTGGAAGATATGCAGGGCTGTGAGGGTGCTCCGATTTTTCACCACCCACGAAATGTTGAGTGCATATCCGTGATCTTAAATTTGGTTCCCAAGGACTTCCATCAGCACTATAAAAAATTGTACAATTCTTTTTGAAAATTTACATCAATAATTTTCAGATGAATTATTTAAAAAACCATGCTTGTACTTACTTCACTCTTTTCAACGCTTTAATCCACTTTGCTCTTTTTTCGAGGTTATAACTACGTGCGGGAAATCTATAAAACTTAATTTTATTTATACCTCCTTTAAAAGAACAACCAGGAACACAACAAGAATTTGCTGCTTGCTCAGTTTTTTCCATATCTTCTTCGTAATTAAAAATTTTAAATTATAAATATTTTCACTTTTAAATAACACTAAGCACTATCACAAGCGTATACGGAAAATGACTGTCCAAAAGTTCCAACAACGCTCACTACGAACACTCGCATCGATATTATTTCTAACTCCGCCCCTCTGCACATAGCGTATAGGTATTTACTGGCTAAATTGTTCAGTTATTAGTTTTAAAAAATATTTTCATTAATTAATTGCAGAAAATATCATTACGTCCCTATTTTTATTTATTTTTTGTATTATTTTAGTTTCAGAGAAAAGTATTGTAAGTGATCCTGACGGCGACCAAGTTTCGTGCTCTCCTCTTCAAAATATGTTAGTAGGGGAAACATTTTCAACTAGCTCTGAAGATCTTCCTGCTTTGAAAGATATTATGCCTACATCAACGAGAGTATTTGACTATCGATATATAGAGCAACCACAGACTCCCAAAATAGGTAAGCAAAACTAAGCAGAATACAATAAATTAAATATTTTACTGATTTGAGCGTTACTTTGCAATAATCCATATCCATATCCATATTATAAATAAAACAAATATTACTTTGCATTTGCAAATATCACTTTTTTATTTTTACAAACTTCTTACAAAGTTTGTAGAAATAAAATACTTAATGATATTTGCTAAGTAACAAAATTTGTTTTATTTAAAGAAATGAATAGCTGTTTTCGTAATAGATTTATTTTTTCTTAAATTTCATTACGGGCGTACGTCAGTTTTAGTCAGTTTTGGGGGTATAATAATTGCAAGATGAAGTATAGGTACATATAAGATCCGTCAAAAATACTTGTGTGTTTGATATTTCTCTCGAATAACGTTGAAAATTTAGTATGTTATAAGCAATGTTGGGCTTGAAAAACATATCTACACATAGTTTTTAGATGTTGGAGTTTTTAATAATTAGAGCAACTATTCATCACAGTATTTGAGAGGATTGATTAATTTTCTCATCTAATGTTAGTTATGATGTATCTAGTTGAAATTGATCGTCTCTAAAAATAATAAATTAGTATTCATGCGTTTATATGTAATTTTGTTGTATTAATATTTTTCGTACTCACCAATTACTAATTTTTTTTTTTTTTTAAATAATAAACAATACAGAATTGACTCATTTATTCAAATGTTTAAACATTAAAAACTATGTGTAGTTATGTTTCCCTCACAATAACCAAAATTGGTAGCAGTTCCGTTAATTTTCCAAATTAAAATTTTATTTTTAGATGCTGCTCTCCAGTCTATTGGTGAAAATGGCAAAGTCAGTTAAGTCCCAGAAAGAAAACTTTGTATTCTAGGTTTATTAAATTGAAAAGAAAAGCATACATACTAAACAAATCAAAATTACGAGAATTACTCGTAAATTTTTCAAAACGTCTAGAAATGGCTAAAAAGTATTCAAAGAAAAACTTACTGGAAAAGATTTCCGAAAAACTCGATCCTATAACGCAGATTTTTTGAATC
This sequence comes from Brachynemurus nebulosus, assembly GCA_035578155.1. Lineage (NCBI taxonomy): Eukaryota > Metazoa > Arthropoda > Insecta > Neuroptera > Myrmeleontidae > Brachynemurus > Brachynemurus nebulosus. The sequence goes on along the minus strand of JAPWDM010000001.1, from coordinate 84,594,742 downwards.
TCAAATTCTAAATTTAAAGATACCCCTGTCGCAGCATCCAGCATAACATAGCGAATTTCCGTTTATAAAAATTAGTTTTTCTCGGAAACTAGTTGACATAGAATAATAGTTTAAAGACCTTTTTTATGTAATTTTTTCTCCTCTTTTAAATGATGTAAAAAAATTTGGCAAAAATTTTTGAATAAGTGGAAATTTTGGCAAAAAACTAATTTTTTGCAAGAACAAAAACCATGTCCCTGGCATCCGACGTGTCTGGCTGAAGAACTCATCCAAGATTTTTGGACTTCCAACGTTGTCACGAAATTTCGTAAACCTAGGACATTTCGTTCGAGAGTTATCGTGCTGACTTGTATATACATACATATATATATATATATATATATATATATATATATATATATATATATATATATATATATATATATATATATATATATATATATATATATATAAATTTTAGTGAATATTATTTTCGGTTTCTAGGAACCTCAAAACAAATTTCTGCCATAGTCCCGGGCTCAAGTCGCGTCATGACACCTACTGTAATAGCTGAATTTCCAGAATTCTTTCTGGAAATTCGCTAAAAAAAACCAAAGGGTGCCGCTATAGTATAGACGATAGAATACTTGCACTGACATTATCCAAGCAAAGTTTGCTTTACCATCAAAACAAACGTTAACAAAATTTTTAAATAAAATACCATTATCGCCAGGAATTAACGAATCATTATTTTGCATTCTTAAAACTGAAGCAGCAAGTTGCAAAAAAATGAAAGATAAATTAGAGTTCTACTGTGTTTTAGAGATAAATAACATAAGTAATATATGTAGTTGCATTTGTATTGAAATATTACTATGTTCTACCAACTAAAATTTTTCCATAAAAATATATGTTATAGAGTACTAAGAGACAAATTATTGAACAAAAAATGGTGGGTGTCGCTAACGCGTAAGTGCCAAAAAAAAATTTTCTTAAATTTAAAAATTTAAAAAAATTCGTATAATAAAGGGATATAACGTTAATTTTTTTTATTACTTTGTTTAAGGTGGGTACACAATATATATTAAACTCAAATAAATCGGCTCAGTAATTTCGTCAAAAAAAATTTTTTTTGAAAATTTTTGTCTATTTGTGTATTCATAAACTATTAGCCTCGGAGGGTTGAAATGTATTTGGAGCTAAGAAGTATTATTTCCTATAAAAACAATCAATTTTGCGTCAAGAGCCGTTTTCCCTATCTTACCCGGCTATGCCCTTTTTAATTAATTTAGAAAAAGATAATATGTTAAAATGCAAAAATAAGTGGAGCTCCACTTCTAGACGAATTACCAAAACTGGCACATTTTTGAAATTATAAACAATTCAATATATTGATTCTTTGAAAAAGATTATTAGTGAAAATTTGTTTTTAGTACTAATTTTATTGTTTTAACAATTTCTAACTGTTTGTCTTTGTATGCTAATTGTTTTTAACATTTGCTGTTACTAGATTCGAATTTAAGATGATATAATTCTTACCTTCGCGCCATAATGATGAACATGGCTTTTTCTTTTTTTTTTGTTCTTGCCGGATATTTTTGTAAATATTTTAAAATACACACACCGGCAGAATTAGCGGAATATACAAAATAGGGTAAATTCTCCTATTGTCGGCCGGGTCCAGTAGTCGGCCAATTTCAGTTTAAAATTTAAATATATAAGTATACATTATCTAATGCCGGTATGTTGTATATATTACGGATTGCTATCTTATGTAATAACCGTTATATTTTCAGTATTATCTGGTAACATGTTTGAACAGAATTTCATTTTAAAAATCCTTTGTTGCCATTTATACTGTGCAAGTTAATAAAAACGTACTTTGCAGTGCATCCGAAAATAGTATTTTTAGTTGACGTTTTATACAAAAAAGTGAAATTTTCGTGTGGTGAATTATAAAACTGGTTTTTATTTTTTAATTAAAACATTTAGATACATCAAAAAAAAATTAGTTATTTTATTTTATTGTGGCCGAATAAAGGTATCATATTTTTAATCGTAATCCAATAGTTATAATAATACTAAAAAAGTAATTCATAGTTAGTCTCAACAATAATTGGTGAATGCGTTAGAATTTATTCGTTCAAAACAAGGTAGTATCAGACAGGCCAGCGAAAAATTCAACGTACTTCGATCGACTCTACAGGATATTTTACACGGTCGAGTTCCAGAAATTTTTAGGAAAATGGGTCCGAAAACGATTCTTTCAGAAGCTGAAGAAGCCAGCTTAGTTTCTTGGTTGATTAAATTAGTGGAGTGTGGCTTTCCGAGAAAAATGGATGATTTACTTAATACTGTCCAAAAAATTGTTACGGCAGATGGGCGTAAAACACCTTTTAAAAACGGACGACCTGGAAAAAAATGGCACCAGAACTTTTTACAACGCCATCCTAATTTAGTTCACAGAATGCCAAAAAGTATACCGAAAGGACGTGCTACAGTTACCAGGGAATTTATCTTAAGCTGGTTTGACGGACTAAAAAGATATCTTGAATCAATCAATGCAGTAGAGATACTTGAAGATCCATCAAGAATATTAAACGGTGATGAAACAAGTTTTTCAATGTGTCCAAAAACTGGAAAAGTCATAGCGCCGAAAGGCTGGAAAAACGTATATGATGTAAATAGAGGAAATGAAAAAGAAACCATCACTGTTTTGTTAGTCTTTTCAGCCAATGGAGAGATTATTTCTCCAATGATTGTATGTCTATACGTTAGACTTCCTCGAGATGTTATCAACAGTGTCCCTTCTGAGTGGTTTATTGGTAGATCAGAATCGGGATGGATGCGTAGCGAAATTTTTTATGAATACGTGGCAAACGGTGTCACCAAGTGGCTCGATAATAAAGAAATTAAGAGACCAGTACTTTTATTAATCGATGGACATCGTAGTCTATGGAGTTGAGTGAATTTTGTGACCAACACAAAATTATATTGTATGCGTTGCCACCAAATACTACTCACATCATGCAACCAGCTGATGTCAGTGTGTTCAAATCCCTTAAATCTGAATGGAAAACAACCGTGCGAGAATGGTGCAACAAACCTGAAAATGTTAACAAAAATTTAACAAAATTAACATTTGCACCGTTGTTTGAAACTGTATTAAATAACAAATCATTAAAGCTGGCGATTCAGAATGGTTTTAAAAGATGTGGGTTGTATCCATTTAATGCAGAAGCCGTAGACTTTAGTAAATGTGTTCAAAATAATTTAGAGAAGTTGAATGCATCAAAGTCTCCGCGAGAAGTTTCTCCAAGAAAAACATTGGATGAAATTAAAATTGCCGAAAAAGTTATTAATAATGTTAAGGATAAACTAAAAATTATTAATAGTGCTCAACAAGAGGCAAACATTACTAGTCTTACTAATACAAAAACTTCTAATTTGGCAGAGAATTTGTCCAATTTTGTAAATGACTCTAAAGCAATGGATAATACGCGCGATAGTATGACTGAACTCAACGATCCTAATGTACTTACAGAGCGACTAAATTATTTAGACAAACCATTAGCAAGTACAAGCTTTGGAAATTTTAATACACGTGCAGAGCGACTAAGTTCTTTAGAAGAATCTCTAGCAACTACGAGTGCCGAAGAATTAATTTTTGACAATTTAAGTGCCCTCGAAAATGATTTGTTTAGCCTCCAGGAGGACGGGATATTAACAAAACTACAAGCAATATCAAATTCAAATGAAAACAAAGAAAATATCAGTCTGCCTATAGCATCTACTAGTAAGGAAAAAGAATTTGAAGAGAATATTTGCAGTTCGTTTACTGAACATTTATGGTGGCTAGATGCTATTATAAAAAATAAGAAAGAGAAGCAGAGGACTAAAATTAAATTACCGAGTGCCATATCATCTTCAGCTCGGAGAAGTTACATCATTAAAAAAGAAAATGAAAAGCAATCTATGATGGAGGGAAAAAGAAAAAGAAAACAAGAAAAAAGTCAATTAAAAAAATTCAAAGCGATTGATTATAAAAAATCTAAACTTACGCCTCTAAAAAAAAAAATAACAAAGGAACGTTGTGCTGGTTGTTATTATGAGCTCGACAGCGATCTTGATGCAGAAGAAAGAATACAGGCACATTGGGTGTGACAATTGTCCACGTTGGTTCCATCTCAAGTGCACGAAAAATTCTGGCAAAACATTCGAAGAAGTGGCAAGTCACGAATTCAACTGCCATTTACGCATGTAATTTAAAAGAAATCATTTATTGAATTTAATGTAATTTACCTATATTAGTAAGAATTAATATTTATTTTATTAAACTTCTAAAAATTACTTTGGGTGTATATTTCTTTTAGAAACTTACTCCTTTGTCATCAATCTCCCAAAGTTTAAATCTTAACAGTTTTAATATGTTGGCCGACTACTGGGATACTTATGGCCGAACATTCGCAAGCAGTGGCCGACTACTGGAATTTTTGATAATTTTTAAAGATAGTATTGTTTCTTAAATTTTAAAAAAATTAACTGAATCAAAAATGTTAAAAATAGTTTTTTTTAAATATTTAATTAAAAAATTGTAAAGGAAACAAGCTATAATATCAAATAGTTAAAATTTTATAGTTTTTTGAACATACTATATGGGTTATTTGGCCGACAACTGGGGCAGTTACACTATCTGTAAAAATCAAACAAACCATTTAATTTCAAGAAAATATTAATCTTATTTAATTATTCACTTAAAATTACATGTTCACAAGTCGATATACCTTTATTTTCGGTAGCAAAACAAGTAACCATATAAAATGGCAAATTTTTGGACTCTGATGTTGTCTAAGAATAATTGAAATTAAAGATTATTTAACAAATAGGAAATGAAACACAGCGTTTTAATCCCGCCTGCTTCCTCCCGTGCTCTTATCAAAGCTTCCATTCGTTTTTCTATACTCAGCATGATGTTATCTATAGTTTCCTAGGACAGTCTTTGCCATTCTTCAATTACGGCAGTTTAAAGCTCGACCACATTGAGAAGAAACGGCATTTGAATTCGAAAGTGACAGACCTCTTAAAAAGAATTGCATCAATAATAAATAAAAACAATTCTATGGAAAGTCAATTGACTCGTTACTTCAATATTATTTTAAGTAAAAATGAAAAAAAAACCGCCAACTTTGTTTAATAAATAGGATTTTATATTTTTTTATATTCCGCTAATTATGCCGGCGTGTGTATTTCGTGTTAATCTAAAATTTAAAAAGATTATATTTTTATAATATTCAATAGATAGTCTATATGTGAAGGGAAATGTTATATATAAATGCAATAACATGTATGTATATAGTACATAATATTACACTTTTCATTCATTTTTCTTTTAAATTTTGTATATATTTTAAGGGCAGGGTAAAGTATTAAAATAATTTTTTTTTTGCATTTTTTTTTATTTTTTTAACTGAATGCATAATATCTCAAGAATATTGTCTCAAAATTTCAAGTTGATTGAAGCAAAATTAACGAAGTTATAAGCATTTTTGTTGTTACCTGGTAGATGTTCCGCTCTCTATATATCTCTCTCTCTCAGTTATAGAAATTTCAATGGAAGTACTAACGTGTTTATACCTGTACTGTATATTTTGTCAGTGTAGGGTACAAAATTTAGTTTAGCAGTAAGTATTCTATATCAGTTTTATACAAGAATTTTTAAGTGTTCAAAATTTTAAAGCGTTTTCCCCACAGCTCACGTTTTCAAAGTCGGTGCCCCTCATAACTTCAAAACTACAGCACCGATCCATTTGAAATTTTGAACACTATTTCTGTACATAATTTACGAGGTAACGCTGGAGAGTTTTTTTCAAATTTGTTAATAATTTTTATTTTACAATAACAAATTAGCCAATTTTTTTCGCAAAAATCGTGTTTTTCCGTTCTAAGTGTTCCAAAAAAGTGAAAAATTGAAATTTCGAAAAACCCTCCCAGCGTTACCTGAGGAAAACTATTATCTAACGAATGAATTTTAATTCTTTTATTTCGGATGATCCAGCACCAAGTTATGAGGGGCACCGCAATTCTATTTTTTTCCGAGACACGTTCGAATAATTGCTGCCATTACTGTATTTTTTAATATTTCTTCGTGAAAATTTTATACAATATTCTTCGAATGTTATACTTTAATGTACCAATGGTTTTAATAAAGAGATTTTAACTGTGTCGTCACACAAAAATAACAAAAACATGCCTTTTTTTGTACGAATTAACCTTACCCTCTCCTTAAAATAAAAATTACCATTTCAGTTATTGTTAAAATTAAGGTAATAATGTATTCTAAATCGAAGAAAAATTAGGAATATGTAGATATTTTGGAAGAACATTATTTTCTGTGTAAGGTGTGAACTATAGATTGCGGTAGTGTTGAATATTACAAACCGTATTGAATATATATGTAAAATAGTTTTCAAATATTAACAATAATTTCATAGATGCATTTATTTAGAAACACTAACACAACTTGTACAAATTTTAACGTTTTTTATTTGTACACTGTAATTGGTTAATATGATTGCAAATTATTTATTTGAAATTGTAAGGATTATAAGCAGGTATCGGATTTTTTTCGGATCAGACAGTATCGTGTTTAGCATATGCAGGAATGTGTAGGTACCACACTTGACTGTATTATTCGGATCTACATATGTACATGAGTATCTTACATGTACTGTGTGTAGTAATTAATGCGACACTATATATCAAATGATTCAAAGGCAGAGTTTATAAGTACCAAAACGATTATCCATAGTGTATTTCGTGTATTCGTTTTAGCGAATTTCCAGAATGGAATTTAGCTATATACTTTTCAAATCTCCTAAAATTTTGACCATAAGTACTTTTTTTCTAGTCTAGACTATAAGTATTTATTTTGTTTTTGGTCTAGACTTGACAATGCAGTTTTTTTGTAAAATGTTTATGTTAGATTTTCTTAAGTATAAATGTAAAGATTAAATGATAATTATGTATGTAGTAGACATAAACAGCAATAAATAATGAACTAATTCGATGATATCTCTAAAAAAATTTACAAGTCATTTAAAATATCGTTGAAGTTTTAGTAGAATTATTCGAACACTGTCTGTATAAAGGATATGAGGAATCTTTAATATAATTTCATAATTTTATTTTATTGTTGTAATTCCATTGTTGTATTTAAGTAACATTGAATTTTATTATTTTTAAGTAGTTTTATTGTACATTACATTTGTTAAAATTAAAGATGCCACTAGAAAGAAAAAGTAAACAGTATCTTATAAACTCATGGATACAAGATCATAATGAGTTAGTTATACGTGCAAATGGAATTTTTTGTACAATCTGTGAAAAATTTATAAGTGATAAAAAGAAAACTCGTGTTAGTGAACATATTAATTCAAAAACTCACCAATTGAAAAAAGCAAGTGCTTTTGAACAAAGTGATTTTAATTTTGACTTAACTAAATTTATTGTGTGTTGTAATATTTCTTGGAAAACATTAAAAAATCCTAGTTGTCTCGAGTTTTTGGAAAAACACTGCAGCGGTCAAAATATACCGGATGAGTCGTCATTACGAAAAAGTTATCTCGATAAAATTTATAACAATGCCATAGAAGAGATACGAAACGAAATTAAAGACAATTACATTTATATTATTTTGGACGAAACCGCGGATGCATGTGGTCGGTATACAGCAAATTTTATGGTCGGAATTTTGAAACCGGATTGTTTCAATAAACCATATTTACTTACTAGTAAAATAATTGAAAAAGTAAATAATGAAACAATTCGGAACTTCATTGAAGATTCTTTAAAATTTTTGTGGCAAAATTCTGAAAAAAAAGATAAATTGTTATTAATGATAACAGATGCCGCTAGTTATATGGTTAAGGCTGCAACTTTTTTAAAAGAGACATTTAAGAACATGGTACACGTTACATGTTTAGCGCATGGTTTAAGTCGTGTAGCCGAACAAATTCGCATGGAGTTCAAAAATGTTAACGAATTAGTATCAAATATTAAACAAGTTTTTAAGAAAGTTTCTTCCCGATTACAACATTTTCGAAACACATTTCCTGAAATTCCATTACCACCACATCCAGTTCCTACACGATGGGGTACCTGGCTAGATGCGGCTTTTATTATCAAGAACATTTTAATGAAATAATAAGTGTAATTTCAAATTTTGATGAAAATGAAGCTCTTGCTATATACAACTGTAAAATATTATTTCAACAATTAAATTTAAGAAGTGACTTAGATTTTATAAAAGAAAATTTTTTTTCCTCTGCGAATAAGTATTAAAAAATTATAAACTAGTAACTTAGAGTTAAATGAATCAATAGACATAATTAATTATACCGCAAACTCCCTTAATAATTTAAGATGTGAAAAGGAGATTAAAATTAAAGATAAATTTGAGTTTATAATAAAAAATAATTTAGGATATAATATTTTAGTAAATATAAATAATGTTCTGAATAGTGAAAGTGCGGTATCAGAAAATAATCCTGTTAATCCAGAACTTTTCCCATTTTAGAAATATGTGCCGGTAACATCTGTAGATGTTGAAAGATCATTTTCAGTACATAAATACATTTTAAACGCGAGAAAACATAACATTAAACCAGAAAATTTAGAAAAAAGTTTAATAATATATTTTAAACATAATTTTAATACAGACGAAATTTTGAGTTCAAGTGATTCGGATTCTAATGCGTAAATAATGGATGGGTAAGTAGATCTAAATATTTTTACAAGTACATAAGGTAGTATCAGAGTATACATACATACATACATATGTATACATATAATATGTATGTGCATAAAACTATTATCTCTTATTGTTAGTACATATTTTATGTACTAATAAAAGAGCATAAAACTTGACTCAACCGCAGGTCCAGAGGGAGTTATTGCTCGGGCGATTCGAGTGAAAGGAATAAACAAAATTCTGGTCAAAATATTTAACTCATGTCTCAAGATAGGAGCTTTACCCTCCTGTATGAAGGAAGCAAGGACTATTCTGCTTGACAAGGGGGGAAACGTCAAAGAAATCAAAAATTGGAGACCCATAACAATACTTCCGATGACCAGAAGAATCCTGGAAAAAATACTCGAACGTCGTTTAAGACAGTTCAGCATTTTGAACCCCAACCAACGAGGTTTCATCTCAACCCCAGGATGTGCAATAAATCTGTCCATAATCCAGGCCATACTGGACACAGCAAAGGAAGAAAAGGGGGATGCATTGTGCCTATTCCTAGACATAAATCGAGCATACGACACAATTGGTCATGCCCAGGTGAGGAAAGCCCTGGCTAGAATGGGAGCTCCTGAGTACCTAATAAACTTCATTATGGACTATCAACTGGAAAACCAAACCCAATTCCAAATTGGTATAAGTCCAAGAAAATTACCCTCAAAAGGGGTTTGATGCAAGACGCTCCCTTATCACCGCTCCTCTACAACATCGCAACTAACCATATCCTTGATGAAATAACGGAACACGGTTTTACCCAGCCAAACGGAGTAAAGGTAATCGAAAACCACAAAGTGTCAGCATTGGCATTTGCGGATGACCTCGGTCTGACCAGCCATACCGTAAATGGGGCAGCTGCCATGTACGAATTAATTGAAAACCGTCTAACGAAGCTAGGAATGAGCCTGAATCCCACAAAAACTCAAGCGATCCATATAAAGACAGGCAAAATCCATGATGAGCAAATCAAAATGGGGGAAACAATCATTCAACCTGTTTCAAATGAAAGCGAAATTCGCTACCTGGGAGTCAACCTCCGTGATGGAGTCATATTGAACAAGGAAGTCATGATGAAAGATCTTACTGAAAAAATAAATAAAGTTGTCAATTCACCGTACATCAAAGCAAACCAAAAAATTCATATTCTGAACACTTACATCTGGCCCATGATGACATACGGCATCCAAATGACCCCCATAGACAAGTGTCGTTCATTAAAGATCTTGACATAATCATCCGATCGGCTGTGAAACAAGCCCTTGACCTGCCAAATGACACTCCTGATTCAATGCTATATGCCGCAAAAACCAGCCGAGGACTCCAAGTCCTCAAAGCGGCATGGGAAATCCAAATCCAAAAGATCAACCTATGCAACACCCTCATGAATCTGAACGATGACCTCGTGAAAAGGGTAAGAAACCTAGACAAGGAGGTAGATGCGTGTATGGCAGCTCTAGAAATTATCAGACTGGGGGAAGGAAAAATAGATGTGAAAAAGGTGAGAGAAGAACTAAGGGACAAAGAATTCAGAAACTGGGCGGGAATGAAGCTGAGAGGAGCAGGAGTAAGCTCATTCAACCAATATAAGCCCCACAACAAATGGCTAACCCCAGAAGAAGGACTAACGAACAGCGAATATACCGACCTACTAAAAATGTACACAAATTCGGCACCCGTGAGGGCCACTCCTGGACGGTCGACCGACGGGGCTCTCTGTCGCCGATGCTCTCTTCCCGAGACCATCGAGACCCAAACCAACAGAAGAGAGACTCTGAGCCACGTTCTGGGCGACTCTGTTCATTTGGAAGCCTCCCCCGAAATAACCGACATAACAGAATCCGGACTACTCTAGCAGATGCCATGCGCCAGAACAACTGGGAAGTGCATGAAGAGGTTCCTGGAGTTGCTCAAAACGGATCAAGCCGCAGAATAGACATCATAGCCATCGACAAGAAAACTAAAAAAGCGGTCATAATAGATCCCACGATCAGATTTGAAACGGGAGAGAATCAGGCTCAGGAAGTCGACAAAGAAAAAAGGACATATACATACCAACAATTGAGTACTACAAGGAAAAATACGCCGTGGATTCAATTGACATAATAGGCCTACTTGTGGGAGTTCGCGGCACAATTACAAGATCCTTCAAAGACTTTTGCATCCAATTCAAGATCCCTGAAACCACCATCAAAGCCATAGCACAACTCGCCGTCAGAGAATCAATCAGCATTTTGAGAAACCACTTCTACAATTAAAGAGAGAAACCGAAGCATACCAAGGAACTAAGCCCCAATAAAAATAAAAAAGAAAAAAGAAAACGAAACAAAAGAACAACTGTCGACGCAAACTAAGGAACGTCACGTAAACCTTTCCATCCCAGCTCGGAGCCAGCACCCACCACAATTCGGTATCCTTCGTCGGAACGGCGGCCTGCCAGTGCGGCAGGAAGGTGTCAACGCTGATTTTCTCTCCTGGTAGTGGATACAGAACTATTTTACCTGTTTTATTTTTGTACGTACCACAACTTAAACGATCAACTATATTTTTTTATATAAATACGTATATCTTTTCGTAGGTACATTTTATTTTAAATTAAATAAGTATTATCCTTTTTTATAGCTTTTTATTTTAAAGGATAGACACAGTTTATTAAAAATTTGTTTTTCAGTATTAATAAAAATTTTAACAACTATGTATGTATGTGTATCATAGTGGACCGTCTAAATTTTCTATAACTTTTTAATATCTAAAAAGTATTCTACATGGCCAAAAATTAAATTTTCAATTGGTTATACTCATTTAAATCTACCGAATTTCATGTAATTTAGTTTTAAAATTTTATTGCGATAAGTACGGTCCTGACTTGTCCGAAGAAACTCGCTACCTGATTATAATTATAGATTTAAGTATGTAATAGATTTTAAATAAAATTGAGAATTTTTATAAAAAAAAAAAATACTAGAATATTAGATCCGTTTTATTGTTACTACATTTTTTAAGGGGGGGGGGGGGCACTAGTGTGAAATTTAAAAAAAAAATTGGAACTGATTTTCATTTAACTTTGAGGTATTGAGAAATGTATGAGAGTTGGTAATTCGGAAGTTTTTGGACGTGGCTGCCAGTTACATGTTATGGAGAAGCTAGACCCTGGCACATTTAAACGACACATCTAGTTTTACTATGACCGTTATAGTGAGTACATCGTAAATAATTTTGGTAAAAATTCCCAGTGATTAAAACTAAAAGGTAAAGTAAAGAAAAACTACATTTTTCAAATTTGCTGCAGTTATAACTCGAAGACAAATCATCCGATCGATTTGATTCTTATTCCAGCTTCTTTTATATATGTTTCTTCGTGCCATGAACTTCCAGTTTTCCAATCGAATAAAAAATGTAATTTTTGCAAGCCAAAAATCATCAAATTTTCGCGCAAATTTTGAAACTTAAAAAACTCCGCCATTTTGTTACATTTCAACTTTTTTTTCGATTGAGGTTCACGGTACGAGCAGTACCTTCTAGTTTAATAGGCTTTTTGATTTTTTTGATTTCAGGCACTGTGAAGGTCGCTATCACTGCAGCAGTGGGGCAACTTTTTTTTTGGAGCCTTGAGAGATCGCGAATAACTCACTGAATTTTCAATTTTTTGATCCAAAAATTTTATCATGAATTTATTATATATCAACGAATATATCCTTAAAATATTAAAACATTCCATACAGTTGTTTTCTTTAAAAAAAATTCCCCAAAATCACTTTTTTCAGACGGTCACACTAGTGATCTCCCTTAATAAAAATGTTAAATTGGAATTTTTCTAAATTTGTTTAATTTAAATCTTATATTTTTAAATTTTCATTAGTAAAAAAATTATAGAGTAAAATAATATTAATTAACCTTAAAACGACAAACCTATTTTTTCTACTCTTAACCTATAAGCCGGGGTATATATTTACCCCACGGAATTTCGTTTCTCTCCGGTATGTGTCCTGTGTTGATTAAATGTCTGGCAAAAGCGGAGTCCGATTTCTTGTTTCTGTAGCATCTGCAGTGTTCGGCTCTGCGGGTTTTAAAATTTCTGCCAGTTTGACCAATGTAAAAACTATCACATTCTTAACAATTTAGTTTGTAGATTCCCGATTTTTTAAGTTTGTCTATTTTTTTTATTGTTATCTATCAAATTTCCTAAATTAAGGTTCGATTTAAATGCAGTAGTTACATTTGATTTAGTTAAAATTTTATGTATTTTATCTGAAATTTTACCAAAATATGTTAAAGTTTTGACATTTGATTTGAGGTTTAATTTAACGGAGAGATAAATTTCTATTAAAATTTGTTTATATTCTTTTTTAGTTACTAATTTATCAATTAATTTTGAGTTATATCCGTTATTATTTGCTATTGTTTTAATGTTATTTATTTCTGTTTTAAAATTTTCCTTTGATAATGGAATTTTAAATTTTAAATTCTTTTTTAGCTACCGGTTCTGTGAACACATTTCTTTCTGGTAAGCATTTCAATCGATGTCGGAAAATTCATCCACTACTTTCCCTAGCTCTGCAAATGTTGTATTTACAAGAATTCTTAAAATCTTGTCGCTATCAGCTGGAAGATGTTAAACACTACTTGTTGTAGTTTAACGAGGAAAATAATGTCCACCCACAAATAATAAATGAAGAATGTAAACATATATTCGAACATTACAAAAGGTACAAAAAAGACACTTTAGAAGGTAAACATGGTAAAACGCCCCCAATATATTTAATATATGTAAAACTAGTCAACTATTATCTAATGACGGAATACGGCATTCGAACGAGCGATTTTAATATTTTTAAATATGTGTTACCAAAGATAACTAATACATTCTTTACGATCAATCACCAAAACTAGGCTAGATGTCTAACGATTTATTACGATAAATTACTGAACGTCTAAAATACTCATCCCGGTTTACTGGACGATTATAAAAATTGTGTTCTGGGCGTGCGAAGAACTTATAAGCCGTTTTCTTGAATTCCAATAAATTTAAGATTGGAACAAACAATAAATGCAGACGCCGCTTTTAGGGCGTCAGGTATCATCAATAACGTATTACGAACAGTTTTTCGACTCGAAAAAAAATGGTCGATTACACATTCGTTGCGAACAACTATAACTTACAAATTGATAAATTTCTGTAACATGTGTTCAAAAGACGATATTACGAAAGATTTAAACAAAGCAGCCATTACGCGAAGAAATAAAAGTACTAATATGTTAACAAATTTCATCAAAGAATCCACTAATCCATTCCCAACGAATTTGTCAAAAGAATCTAACGGCACCTAATGAAATTTGATCTAATCTAACGGAACCTAAGCGAACTTAGCTTAACCTAAGAACTCAAAATGTCGCTAACAGATGGTGCAGCCATCTTTGAACTCTGTAAATTCCAAGTTTCACTAAGAAATGGCGCTCCTAGTCCGAATAATAATCGAGTTCTGCATCTAAATTCAAAATTTTATCAAAAAATGGTGCTGCTAGTCCGAATTAACTAGAGTTCCTATAATAAATAGAATCGTGACATGTCAGCCATTTTTTATCTAAAACAGAGCGAGAAGCTTCAAAATTAATTATCACATGTTTGAGTAAATATTTTTTAGTATATAATTATTGTTAATAAGCTGCGAGTTAACGAACAATTAAAATTTTTCAATTTAATTGTTCTTGCTAGGTTAAACTAAATAATTTTTGTTAATATTTATTTCCAATGCATTTTACGCAAACTTTGGACAGAAAATGCCGGAATCAATCAGCGTTCAGCACACATGTCACGACTCTATTTATTATAGGGACTCTAGATTAGGCCGGGTGCACATTGAGACGCAGTTAACGCAGGCAGGGCAGCGTAGTTTCTGTGTCTCGCGTTGTAGAACGGGACAGCGCGAATTGAAACGCAGAGCAGAGCAGAGCAGCACTGCGTCGCACGAGATCGATGTGGCACTTGTGAATGTGACACAGAAACTGCGCGATGCTGCGCGACATTTGTGACATGTTTTCGAGTTTTAGTTGGTTTTATTTCGCCGAAATGGAAACAATTGAAGAAAAACTGATTGGATTAGTGCTGAATCATCCTATATTATACAATACTAGTAACCCTCAATATGTAAAAACAAAACTGAAACAAGAAATTTGGACGAAAATTGTAAAGGATGTTAATTTAACGAACGGTAGGTCTGATCAAATTTTATTTACAGTTTAAATTTAAAATAATACAATAAACTATACTCATTTAAAACAAATCTTTGTAAATAACTCACTGCCGAAACTTTTATTTTGTGAAATTTAATCTTAAATGTAATATAAAATGATATTAAAATTATTTTGTTTAATTAACTAATATCGTTTAAATATTAAAATATCGTTTTAATTTTTACAATTTTTTTATCCATTTTTTATATAATTTCATTTTCCATTCTTTTTAAACTTGAAGTTATTTCTTAAATCCCATCAGAAATTCGACAATGGTAATGACAACAGATAATGACAATGAACGAAAAAAATATTAAAATTAGTACATATAAAATAATTTTATTTTATTATTTTTACAGTTTTTACAAATTATTTCTTATTATATGTATAGAAGTATATATTCAACTATGTACATTTATTAACTTTTGTAATTTATTCTAGTATTATTAGTCTACTAAACAGTTTACTAAACGTCAATCAGTAATTAATAGTGCCCCTGAGAAACACTCTCTTCTTGCCATGGCACACTTCCAACTGAGTTAAAATATTCAGTGAATTTCTGTCTTACTGATAAAGCAACTTATACACTCCTTGATCGATTTCCTGTAATAAGAAGGAGTTGCTTTGTTGGCAAATTTTCATTTAAGCAGTTATTTTCATTATCGCCACCTATAGATGCATTTCTACGTAAATAATTGTGCAAAATACATGCTGCTTTGACGACATCAAAAACGCTGGTGACTTTAATTTCAAAAGGTCGTTGGAATACTCGAAATCGCGATGCTAGGATTCCACATGTGCATTCAACACATTGTCTTGCACGTGAAAGCCTGTAATTGAACACCTTATTTTCATATCTTCCAATTACACTTCTCTTTGAGTAGGGTCTCATTAAGTTTTGCATTAACGGAAATGCCTCATCTCCTACAAATACATACGACAATGTATGTTGAAAAGAGAGTAGATCAGCTGGTGGAGGAATTTGCATAGTCCCTTTATCCAATTTTCCAGCCAACTCACTACTTGAAAAAATATTTCCGTCACTAAATCTTCCCATGGATCCTACGTCGATGAAAGTAAATCTGTACTTTGCGTCAACAGCTGCCACTAAGACGACAGAAAAATTATATTTATAATTAAAATATGATGATCCAGATTTATTAGGCTTTTTGATTAGAACGTGTTTTCCATCGATTGCACCCAAACAGTGTGAAAAATGCCATCGTGATTCAAAATCTGAGGCAATCGACATCCACATTTCTCTTGTACGTTGTGGTAAATACAACGACTGCCTAGTATTCCATATAGCAGTTGATATTTCTTTTACAATTTTAAATACCGTTCGATCTCCTATCCTATAACTGTAGGCAATGCTTTTGTAGCTATCTCCAGAAGCCAAATGTATGAAACCATTAAAAATTCTCAACATTATTCTACGTAATCGATAATATTATCAAATTATTTAAATTGTATTATTAAATTAATTAAATTAAATTATTTGTTCTCTATTTTTCAGGTGACGAGGCCAAATCTGTTTGGGTGAAGCTAAGGAATAATCATAGAGATGCACTACGACGTCAGCAACGTATGATAAGAAGTGGAGCTGCTCTGTAGATATAAAACGTTGGAAGTTTCAATTTCAAATAGAATTTTTATTGCGTTTCATGGGCAATGAAAAACGTGATACGAATTTCACCAACGATGACGACAGCTTAGAGCCACCAGTTGAACAAGGTATACATACGGAATCAAAAACGTTCTAATGATCTTTCCGTTGACGAAAGAAATTATGAAGATTCGATATCATTTGAAACCGGTGACACTGAACAAAGTGATTCAGTTAATTTATCTGCTAGAAACGACCCTCTTGAACCACAAACATTACGAAAAAAAAGAGAGCAAAGAAAAAATTATATTGATGATTTAATTAAAAAGACTCTGGAACAACGTGAGCAAAGGTCGAAAGAGAGAAGTGAGGAAAGAAAAGCCCCAAAGGACGATTTATACCTACTTTTCATGTCAATGTACGAGCAAACCAAAAAATTTCCAGCAGCTTCTCAGCATATTGTGAAAAGAAACATATTTACTACTGTTTCACAAGAAAAGGGATGTCTTCTGAATATTTCAGAGCCTGCAGTTCTCACATGTCAACCATTTCATTCAGTAATCGGTATAACCGACAATATTCACCATTCAAGGACAAGTAATTGGGTGGAATATTCAGATACGCCTTCTCCAGCTTCAACAAGCTCTTCGCAGCGTACTCCTTCCTACCCATCTGTAGAAACACAACAAAATTCAGAAACGTCAAATACTGCCTCCTTCGTCACTCATTTTTCTGAATGAGCTATTTTTCAAAGTATCAGTATTTTCTATATAAAGTTTAAAGTAATAATAAAAACTTCATTACCAATTTTTCATAAATTCATTGCTGCATGGTATTTAAAAAAATACTTTTTTATATGGTATTTAAAAAAATATGTTTTTATATATAACTATAACTATATATAATTAAAAATTTTATCAAAAGAATATAGCCGTTTTTTCTTTTACACCCACATTACTCATTTTTTATAATTATTTTGTTCTATAATTTTACTTTCGAGACTGCTAAAGTAGCGGAAGCATTGTGATACTGATAACTTTTAAAAAATAAAAAATTTTTCTCCTCTAAAAGTAAAATTTTTTACGCACATTTTACGTTTTAGAGCTTCCTGAATAATTTTGGTTTGGTGTCTGTTCGTCCGTCCGTCTGTGTGTCGTCAGTTTGCACTAAGTGGCATAAGTTCTGAACTATTCGATTGTTTTTAATGAAATTTTCAGAAATTATGCAGTTTGGTTCCTAGATGGTCCCCTATGAATTTAATCGAAATCAGAGTAACAGTAGCTACGCCGCTACCATGTCATTCCATTAATATACTAAATTGCACCAGGTGGCATAACTTCTGAACTATTCATTTTTTTTTAAATGAAATTGTCAGAAATTATGCGGTCTGGTTCCTAAATAACCCCCTACAAATTTCATTGCATTCGAAGTAATAGTAACCACGGCCATGAAATCCCATTAAATGTCAATATCTTATTTACTGCTAGTCCCACTTCACTCAACTTTTTATGAATCGTTTTATTTATTTTTATTAATTTATATACCTATATTAAATTATACAAAGATATATTGGGCATTAAATTACCAAGGTGCTTTTACGAGTACGAGGAAGCTGTGTACCACACCCCAATGGCAGCGTACTTTTCAATGTTTCTGAATTTTGACTATTTGGCATTCAAAAAATTAATAAATAAAAAAATATTTATAAATGAGAAACTTACCTTCTTCCGATTGGTGGTTGAGCATTGCATCCCTCGGAGTAAATAATAAGTTCAAACATAGTATGAACTTCATCAAATTCCGTTCGGCTCAAAAATTTTTCATTGGAGAATTCTTTCATCAGTGCGAATTCCCCGTGGGTTCGTCTTTTTTCCACGTACTCACTTTTCCACAACTTTACCGTCTTTGATTTTTGGTAAAGTAAAAGTAATGGGTCCAACGCGACATCCGAATCAGACTCAGAACTCCAGTTTAATTCCGTAAACATTATTATAAAAAGAGCGTCTGTTTTCGTTAAACTACAGCACTAAAAAACTGCTATCTAATATGCGCGGACAACTCTGCCACACAGTAAATCCTGCTCTGCTCTACCCTGCCCTGCGCTGCGTTTACTACGTGACGCAGCTCAATGTGTGCCCGGCCTTAAGCTCGTACTCTACACGTAAATTTAAAATTTCGCTATTTCACTAAGAGATGGCGCTCCTAGTCCGAATTATAATCGAGTTCTGCACCTAAATTCACAATTTTATCAAGAGATAGCGCTGCTAGTTCGAATTAACTTCGTGCTCTGCACGTAAATTCAAAATTTCGCTAATAGATGGTGTGCAAGGTTTGATTACCGTAAAATTCATGTATTTTATTCAAAACTAAAACAGGTTTAAACTTGCATAAATAAACTGTGTGTTAATCATACTATTTTTCTGCTATAAAAGACCGTGACAGAATTTGTTTCAATCACAATTTGGTTCGAAACTAACTAAAAAACATTAAATCTTATTGTAAAAATTTTTTTCAATTGTTGTCTTAAATTTAATTACTGCGAACAATGCAAACTATTACTGCTGGCGCTTCATTTGGAAACAGAGACTTGGTGCAACAAATGGCCTTAAATTTTATGGCTGAATTAAACAGTGTACACACGGCGTCAGTATTTTCGAAGGTAAGTGAATGGTGTTATTTTTATCTTTGTCGTAGTTTTTCAGTTTTTTTAAACGTAAAATAAATTACTGTATACCGTTATAATTCATTGATGGATCTACCTTAGATGACATGGATAACGTGCACAGCAGTGGAATCGCGACGATGACTTGCCTGTAAATATTTCCCATTTTCAGGTGCTTGAATAATTCAACTTTTTGGTGCCAATGCCAAAAAAATTATATTCATTTGAAAGCTCATAGTTAGGGCTGCCAGGTTTTTTTCAGCAGACCCGCCACTAGAGACAGTAAAAACCGCCCAAAACCGCGCATACTCAAACTATACCGCAAAAAACCGCGCACTTAAAAAAAATACTGAATTTAAATATGTAGGTAATGAAACGTCAAAACCGTCAAAACATATATGTACTTGTACATACACGTAACACGATATACTCAAACGTCAAAACCATGTGACAATTGTCAAAATAGAAGTTTCGAATACAGTAACCGTCGTAACCGTTATTACCTTTGTTACATTTTGTTCTGTGATTACATTCAATCAGTGACTAGTATTGTTGATACTTGATACCGACAAATTTAAACGGTTCTTTAATTAGCATTTATTCTTAAAAAAGGAATTTTTCTAAGTTTTTACATTGATCTTTAGACGTCAAATACAAATTAAAATTAAATTTTTTTAAAGTTTTTTTTTTTTTTTGTGTATGTACAAAGATGGGTAAATGGGCCAAATATAAAAAAAGATTTCAAAAAACGTGGCTGACAGAGCCGTTACTGAAAGGTAGAGTAGTAAACACACTTTCTTAACTTTTGGTATTTTATCTCACGTCCCAGAATTCACATTTTTAATAGATTAGTTAACATACGATAGAGTGGAAGCCAATAATAGAGAAGATTTAGATGAAGATGATTACATAACATTAAATGCATTTTTTGAAACTGCTGGGGATGACTGCGAGTCATTTTTAGCGGAAAATCATTAAAAATACTTACTATATAAGAAATGAAATTTTTTGTTTCTTTTTTTTTTTTAAATTTGTTTAAATAGACGGATTAAATACTCTACAAATACCAAAGTAAAAAGTAATAATTAGTTTTATGTTCTAATGTATCAATAAAGAAGTACTTTTATGTTACAAAGTATTAATAAAGTCATTGAAGTTTAAAATAATTTTTGTCTGTTTAACCTTTTAATATTTAACTTTATTTAAAAAGAATGAGATAAATATGTATTTTATGGTATGGGTTCGACACGTAAGCTTGTGTATTGACGTTTCACCCCCTTATTTTTACATAATTATTGAAGAAAGAGAGCAGCAGAGTTTTATGATTATTGTAATACATAATATGTTTAAAATATTTTGTATTTTTAAAAATATTTTATCTAATTTTTAATTCCGCCCAAAAAGCGGAAAACCGCAAAACAGAAATTTTTACCGCAAATTTTATTTCTAATCCGTCCAATTTGCGGAAATCCGCCCAAACTGGCAGCCCTACTCATAGTATAAGCTATAAAAGCCTAAAACCATTTGTTTTAATATTCCTTCATTGTAGAGTTAGGAATTTTTTTACAAAATTTTATTTTTCATGCTTTTTGGACTACTGATCGATTGTTATTAATAACAGTTTTAAACTTTTGACTCTGCAAACTGCTGGGCCATGTAGTAGACACTCCAAAAAGTAACTCAGAATTTTTGAGATTTTTTGGAAGCCTAGAAAACTTTGAAAACACGACCGTTCCCTGAAAGACCCAGTGTACACACCGTATTCTTGAAAATATAGTGTACACACGCCGGATTAATTATCACCCAACAATAATATGGAAGCTATCCAAATTTCCAGTTTCAATCTCGATGAATTGCGACATGCACATCACAAACTACAGCAATTCGGAGAAATATTACAAATATTAATAAGATATTTTATCAATCGCACTTAAGTTAATTTGGCTAGCCTTCTATTAGTAATTGGATTACTTACCTCCTTAATTTTTGCTGCCGCACAGTGGGGCCAAATACCATTAAAGGTGGCAAAAATACAAAAAATTAAATTATAAGCTACAATTTATATGGCCCCTTAAATCAATAGCTAAAATATTCTAGCAACGACTTCTACAATTAACTTATGTAAATTAGCGCGGGGGTTGTATCATTGTATGTAACGTAGTGATTTGCGGGACGGTTATTTAAGTTATAAAAAAAATAAATTAAAATCGGTTATAATGGACGATGTTCTCCATGGTATATTATTTTTGTTTGTTTCTTGTTTGTTAAAATCAGTACTCCTATTGATACTATCAAGCTTTAATGAAACATGGTTGAGTTGGCTAGAAAAATTCTATAAAAATTAATTTCTCAAAGAATTTTAGTTACGTATCAAATCGAATCCAACGGATATATTTGTGGCATTTGATAAAGCAATTAGTCTATTTTGGTATTATGATTGCAGAGTTTGCACCAAATTGCACCTTTTTTCAAAATTTGCTGATTTCATTTTCAATTTGTATGAGCAAAAATCATCAATAAGAAGCTTAGAAAGTTCATATAAGCTCTCAGTGGTGCATAAAAATATCAAATAATTAAATAAAACACCCAAATTTATTAGATTTATGTAGGTACCGAATATTCCAGTTAAGTTAAAGCTAAAATTAAGCGTACCATCGAAATTCGTTATCAAAAATTCCATATTTCATTTAAAATTTATAAGTTGATACCACGTGGCTAGAAACCAGTAACCGGAAATGAAATGGAGTTGTATGAAAAAAGTCTCAACCTAGGGTCAAACAAAATCTGCAAATTTCAAATTCATCCGACGAATGGTTTTTGATATATCATTTGACTAACCGTTATGGGACATCTTATATGGTGGGACACCCAGTATTTTATTAATAAATATCAAATAAAATATATTGTTATATAATTATTATGTAGTCAATAAAAGGACTAAATAATTTTTGCCATCTTTTACCTACTTTGGCCCCACTGTGTGCCGGTACGATTTACGTAACTGCTTATTTTCATGTGGGAAACAGTGGTGTAAAAATAAATGTACGGACCCGCTAAAGGTGTATTTTACAAATTTAAATCACAATGGACAATATGTTATCGAACAACCAATACGAGTGTCGAACATACGCATTCAACGAAGTGAAAATCAATACCAACCTGTCAGTTATGCATTTATTTACTGATAATCTTGTCTCGCGTTCTTCACCAAAATCTCCTAAAATAGTTGATCAACTATACATATAGTTATCAAGGTGATCAGAAGCCAAAAGTATACATGTTAAATACGTGGTTGCAATTTTCGTGAAATGCGAGACAGTCTAAGGCACTCATTTAAAATAATATTTTTGGGGATTGCCCGAGTTGGTACTTTCTTAAATTTTTTTATTAAGTTTAGGGAAGTACCAACTCGGGCAATCCAAAACAATATTGTTTTAAATGAGTGCCTTGGACTATCTCGAATTTTACGAAAATCGATATCTTACTAATTCTGCCACGTTTTGTCAGAAAATCATAGTCTCATTTTACTTCCGTGGCGTCTTCATATTTTTACAGCACATCAAGTACAGTTTTCTGCATCTTTTTTCTGCACATGGCCTCGAAATGACCTTCACTATAGACCAAAATTAGCTCCCCCTCTGTTCTATATACAAGTCGATTTTTAAAAAGATTTGAGCACGCATTGAGGAAAAACTTAGGAATATTCACTTAAGGGAGTTCTACCGTGTGACGTTGTAAAAAAACCAGAACTGAAACAAGAGCGGAACAATCCACTTTGAAAGACTTTCAAGAGAAAGAAGGAGTACTATTTGTCTATGAGACGACGATCTCTAATAGCAGGACGAAGGGAAGAGGAGAATTGACACGAACTGTTATGCTAAAAAGAAACAGACGGAATACATATTATGCTAAAAAGAGACAGATCACAATAAAGGCAACGGCGGCGTCAGAGATCATCGTCTCATAGACAAGTTGTACTTTATGGATCAGGCATTGCAGATTGATGGTAAGTTAAGATTTTCATAGTTTTAACCGTACTTGAAACTTCAAACGCGTTTTTCTCAAAACTGTGTTTTTCAAACTTTCCTCCATCATGTCTCGAGAACGGTTTGACCGATTCACTTAAAATTTATAGGGTAGTACATGTAGGCGCACGGAGTAAAACCATCCAAAAATTCCAAGTATTTCTATTTTTTTCGTAACAAAAATTTAAAAAAAAATCCATGAAATTTGAAACTTTTTTTTTCAGAAGTCTGCCAAAAACCTAATTTTCAATATTTTCAAATGACTCTAGTTGACGCGATGAATTTAGATTCACAGATTAAAACGCCGTTTTTTTTCTTTCAGATAAGCCAATCAGCCGAAATCACGGAGGAAGTGAGCGTCCTTTTTTTCAAGGCGAGTATCTTCGGAGTGGTACAACTTAGGTTCTAAAGAAAATTTTTAATTGAAGTTTGTTTTACATACTCTTGAAATAATAATAAGTAAATGATAAAAAAAAACTCATAGTTCACTTATAGTATATTCACTTATAGTCCTATCTTTTCACTGGTCGTCAAAAAAAATTCAAAAAAAATGCTTAAAAACAGGCGGTCACACGGAGAATGCTCCTTAAAGTGGTTTTACCCGAAAACAATTACGTTTAAAGCCATAATATTGATATAAAAATAAAATCAGTTTTAAAGTTGGCATTAGTGTTAAAGTCAGCTTTAAATGTGAATGTAAAAGCGACCGTAACTGTCACACTGTGCACTGTACATGCTGCTATTAATTTTTTAATTTTACTTTTAACCCTCTTTAACCCCGAAGGGTCCTTACTTAATATGTATACGTTCAATATTCATACATATATTAGGAGCTCATTTTCAAAACGCAACAAGTCCAAAATTTCGAAATTTGAGATATAGATGGCACTGAATTCTTAATATAAATCTCTGCATGTCAGTACATCTGAAATGTTTCTAAATGAACTAGGTCCCTTGTTAAATTAGTAAGAAAATTTCAGATCTTCTCACAAAATGCCATAAGTCCACAAAAGATTATTTTCAAATTGCTACAAGTCCATAATTTCTTTCAAAATGTAATAAGTCCATAATTTTTTTTTTCAAAATGTAATGAGTCCTTATAACCGACGTATCTTAACTTCAGTAGTGATCTATCAAAATTTGAGCAACTATTTATTTAAACAATTTAAAATATTTGGTAAAGTTTTAGTTGAGCAAAATAACAGTGGATGCAGAAATAGACCAAAATTGAAAAGAAAACACAGACATGAAAAAAATGTGAAATATTCGTTAGATTTTGAGACTATGTATCGCATATTTGATTATTTTACTACTTTCAGGTTTAAACCTTTAGATACCAACTTGGGAAAATTGGGAAATTCCGTACAAACTACAAACGCTACAATGGCAGAGGATCCTTTTTTTGATTGCACTGAGGAGGAAGAGGGGCTTAAAACTTAAGAAAAATTCTAACCTTCATCACTTTAGAATTTAAATAATCACTTGTCTAGTTTAGTGTTTTAAAATTTTTATTTGTATTCAATATTTTTAATAAAATTTAGAATTATTATTTACTGATACTTATTTTCTTCATATTAAAACCAGTCCCGGGCATTTTTTCATATTGATACAAGTACAAACAATAATTGGTGGAAAAACTGCGCTCGCTTCATTTTGATTTGAAATATTAATCTTTATATAATTTTTACATACCAACCATATTATGTATAAAGTTACAAAGCAAAAGTCCCATCCTAACCTTAGATACGGTTTATTGACGTTTACGAAAAGTTAATAAAATGGACTTATTACGAAATGAACCCTCAAGCTCATGAGTCATGACTCATTTTTTTTACCTTCAAACTCATGAATGGGGTTCAAATGCATCCCAATGTTTTCTTGAAAATAAGTCGGTTCTATGACTGATAAACCGACATTGTCGTATACCATTCTCTTCCTTTTTTCATAAGGAAGAGAATGGTATACATAAAATCTAATTTTAAGCAAATTCAGGTAATAAAAAACTCATTAGAACACTAAAAACCGGAAAAAATCGCAAGAAGCTCATTTTTCAAATAGAAATTTATAACTTTTCAACCGCTCAAGCAATTTTAAAATTTCCAACGGCGTTTTGAAGAGAAGACTTCAGGTTATAGAAAAAAAAATTACGGTCACTTTTTTCTATTTAAAAAGTAATTTATTTAGACATTTGAAAATGACGAAAATTACTAAATTAAAAATTATGTTTTAAAAAATTCTTTTGTTATAAATTGATACAAAACGTTGAAGTAACTCAACAGGATAAGCTAATATACAAGAAATTAGTCAATTAACACACAATAGGTGCAAAATAGGAGTTTGTGCTCTTCGCATATGGCTCGATGACACTTAACACAATGAGAATGGCCTTTGCGATCTTTTGATCTCGGACACAAGCCGCACCTTGCCTGTCTCTTATCAACCTGGCAATACGTAAATAATTTATTTGAAAAATACACATGAATTGATGATTATATGTACAATAGAGTCCCGGTTATCCGCAATAAAGGGGCCGGCAGAAGGGCGGATAACTTAAAATGGCGGATAATAGGGACGGTTGAATAAACAACAAATTTAGTACACTACTAACGTTTGTTTATTGTATATTTAGTGTACATTTAGAAATTACAAAAGCGTAAATGTACATATATTAATGTTAAAAGATATTAAAATAAACTTATAATCAGTTTAATTATACTGTACATAGTTTAACCATCAGTTTAACATTGACTTACTGCCGGAAATTGTAGATAAGATGGTTTAAGATGAGCGAAAAAAACTAGTGATTTTCGTGAAACCTCACTGATACCTACACGCTCTCGGCCGATTTTTTAAATATAGCATTAATCAATTTTAAAAATGTCGATGGTGTGGCGGATAAAACGGAATGGCGGATAACCGAAGGGCGGATGACCGGGACTCTACTGTAAAATATAAAATAAACTTACTGTCACAAAAGTTGAACGTAAACTCACGACTGGGGTTCATACACAAACCCACACACAATTTGTAAACACATTGTGTAACAACTGACCAACAACTAGAAGTGCAACCGACCGACTGCTCAGAGACCTTCGAACTAATTTATGGTTCACATCGGGAATCGGTACTATTTCTCGCTAGTTCAGGAGTGTAGTCCAGAGTTTGCGTGGGGTGCGTTTGGACCGCAGTCATGAGCTTGAGAATTAAAATTAAATAACCAAAAAATGAGAGTATGTTCAAAGACGTTCTTAGGAACATTTGGCATTAAAAAATGGACAGTAAGGTACTGGCTAAGAGAGAAATCAAGTAAAGAAAAAATAATAAACCGAAAAGAAAATGTAGCGTTGGTTAAATAGAAGTTTTAATATTAAGTTTGTAAGAAAATAATGCAACACTTTTATTAATATTTATCTATTCCTTTTGAAATATTTTTTTCTAGAATAAGTACTTCCAGCACGTTATAGAATATTCTCGAAGAAATACGTAGTAGGATAAATAAGCATAGCGCGCGGAATTGTTGCGTAAAATTATTGAAGATGGACGTGACGCATCTGAACAGTAAACGAAAGAGATCACTGCTTCTTGTCGAGTATTCATTAACACAGGTAGATCAGAGAGCTTTCGTAGAAATAGGTGTAAGAAATACACATTAGGAGTTACCACATATGCACATGACTAAATTACCAATTTAGTAAGTAACTGCAAAATACACGAATCATTATCGGAAAGTAAAAATTTACATTTTCATGATGAAATAAACAAAAATAAAAAAATATAAAAGGTATTTGCAATCAATAATACTGCAATATAATTTATCCCATTTTTTTCTTCTTTATATGTCTTGAATACCACACATATTTTCTCTTTCCATTTATGATGATAAAAATTTGATACAGTTCAACAAATCTGACTTTGCCGCTTCAAGGTCATTAAAAATGCATTCTTAAAGAAGTGAGATAGTACTTAGTATAAAGAAAAAATGACCTTGAAGCGGCAAAGTCAAATTGGTTGAACTGTACATTGAGCCACTCAGGCTGGAAAACAAAATTTACCCCCATTTTCATCCCTTCAGCCCCTCTTATAAACCTAGTTATATACTAGTTTAACCTATACAGGTGAATAGATCTTTTAAAGAGGAACATTTCGTCAATTTAAAGTTTTCCTCTACCTCTTATATTTTCGAGATACCTTAAGAAATACGATTTGAACACCAAGAGCTGGTTTCACCCCGTGAACGTGGACCTTGGCCGATAAAAAAAATACGGGTCCCTTATTTTTGTTTATTTTACATACCAGCAAAGTTTCAAGAAGATTGGCGATTGATACTTAGGTAGTGTTACTTGTTAGTTCCCCAGATTTTCAAATATGGTTTGAAAGTGTTTATCAATCATATTATAACATGTTATGAATGCAGCAGTGGTGGGATACAAATGCAAGGAATTAAACCATGTTCCATATGGAATTAAACCAAACGCTAAACCATATGGTGATTCTGTTATTGAAAAACTGGAATGCGTTTTGTACAAACGGAAACGGATATTTACACCTGAAAGGCTTTAAGAAAACTCTAACAGAAATAAAAAAATATATAAGAGAAACGAGGTAAAAAAAGAAAAAATAATAAAAGATGGTGTGAAAGAGCCTCAAATAAAAAAACAAAAACTTTATAATTCCGCAATTCTAGCTGTAAATACAACCGATTTCACAGGCGCTGTAATTAAAAAACGCCGTGAGCAGCGGAGCCCCATCACGGAAGTCGAATTTTTCCTTTCATCTACGGTATTAAATGTCTACAAGCGAAATGTAATTGAAAGTCCACAAGCGATTTGTCATTTTGGTGGTTTAAAAACTGATGATGATTTTCCGGTTGATCGGGGCTTTTTAAGGAAAGTTTTTAGGGGCTGAATCTCAGTAAATTACAATTTTGTGCCGATAACAGTTAGCAGGGAAAAAGCCAATACAATTCGTACGAGAGCATTCCTACCCATGCTTATCCGCCAATTGCCTTTGTGTTTTATTTTTAAATATTAAAAAAGGAACTTAAATAGTAAACTGGAAGGCCTTTATGAAGATATTTTTTCTTTCCAAAAAAATCCAAAATTTCTATTTTATAAATAATAAAAATCCAAAATTCTTAATTTACAAATAAACAGTGACTTTAATAATAACATTTTTAAATTACTTAATACTAGCTGTGACCCGTGGTTTCACCCACGTAAAATTATCTTAACTATTGGTCAAATGATCAATTTTAAATTAGATATTCGGAAATAATACCTGGCTCCGCTCGTCAAACGATTCTAAAGTAGCAATCTGCATATTTCAATAGCATGGCTAAATTCCGCACCCTTATGTAGCTAGATACCCGTATCAATAGGTAGTTTTAGGAGTATTTCCATTTTAAGCCTTGCTTGGGGCACCAAGATAGCAGGGGACAATTTTAATATCACAATTAATTTGGGGCTTATTTGATGGCCTTGACGGACAATTCTGACCTCGAGGTTCATTCAAATTTGATATTCTAAAATTCTGAGCATAATTCTCGCCTAATAACCCTAAATTAACCGTATTCATATTTCCATAGCATATTTAATTTTCATAAAATATTTTCAAAATCCAACCGTTTAATCTTAATTCTATTAGATAGTGCTGGGGGTTAATTTTGATGTCACTTTACATTTAAATTAAATATTCTAAATTTCTTTATAAAATCAGTTTCTTCTAGTGTTTCGCTCCGTTCGTCCAATGATCTTAAAATATATATGTATATGCATATGGCTGAGACCCGCGGTTTCACTTGCATAAAATTATCTGAATTATAGGTAAAATTTATATAGGTCAATTCAATCATATATTCCAAAATTCTGTGCAAAATCAATTATTTATAACACTTGACCCTGCTCGCCCAATGACTCTAAAATGACTATCTTCATATTTTATTAGCATGGCTAATTTCCGCACCGTAAGAACTTAGTATAGTTACTATACCAACAGTCTTAGAATTGCTTCTATTTTAGGCCCTTCAAGGCACCAAGGCCCTTGATTGGCCAAAACATGTGTTAGGGACAATCAAATTGCCGAATTGTTGGGGACAACCAAATTACTAAATTATTTAATTAAATTATGTTTATTATAATTTTTGTAAAATTAAATTAATTTCATTGTGTAAACTCACACTTTAAAGACTATAATTCATATTTGAAATGTACCATGTATTGTGATATTTGGGGACTGTTTTTTTTAGCAGGTTGGCATGGGTTAATGTGAGAGAAAGGGGTGAACAGAACGTTCCTGACAATAAAGTTAATAATTAAGTACGAGAAACATCAAATTAGCATTAGTAGGAAATTGCTAAGGCTAACAAAATTTCAGAAGTGGGATGTTTAACCAAAATTTGTAGAAAGTGAAGTGTGCATAACCAACGATATTGGTGTGACGCGGAGATAGACAATTGTTCGGAAGAAACTGGATATTTTCATGAATGGAAATTCCATAAATGGACATTTGTTTTTGCTTCTCGTGTGCGGTTGTGTAAATTATCAATTATATGAAGTTTCGTATTGAATGAACAATTGTTTAAACTGGTAACTTGTTATGAAAACGAAAGTGCCATTAATGAACGTTGTTCGATTTTAATATGAAGTTTGTGGACAGCTGTTTAAAAGTGGTGATACTTTTCATGTTAAATAAAGTACTGGAAAAGATTTTCTTTATTTTATTCGAAAATTTAGTGAAAATTCCTCCTAAAATTGACATAAATTGTGTTAACATAAACTATACGTTAGTAAGAGCGAGTGCAATAGATGAGAATTGTTGCTAGTAAAAGAAAGAAATACAAACGAAGATACATACACGCCGATCTGTGTCAAAGCGCGCGACGGGAATGACGGTAACCGTTGGTTGTTTGTGTTGATAAAATATAGTCGCGGAACTAAGTGAACTGTTTTGCGCCAAATATAGTTTTAATAAAATTTGAAAAAAAATATATATATATTTTCGTTGAATACTTTGCATTTTTTTTACTATGGCAGGACAAAGATCATTAAGTTTGTCACATTTACCTTTTGCTTATAATGTTGACGACCCTGTTCAACGAGCTAATACACGAGTGACGCACGAACAGAATATAATATCGCAACCGGTGGCACAAAGCTCGGAAAATGGAGAACTGGCTTCGCGAGACTTGATAGAATGGGAACGAGAATTGTTGAAACGTGAACGAGAGCTACTAGTTCGCGAACGAACACTATTTGAAAATACCAGATCGAATGTTACGATAAGTCAAACACAACCAGTGGAAACGACTGTTTTATACGATCGAATAGATATTGTACCTGAATTTGACCCAGCAAAATCGGTTTATCAACTAACAGCGCAACAGTGGGCGGATAAGGTAGATAGTATAGCAATTGCGTACGGATGGTCTTCGAAAATCGCTTTGTTGAAAGCCATTCCTAAGCTCAAAGGCGCGGCTCGCTTATGGTTCAATGTGTATCAATTAAGAGCTACGGAAATGTGGGAGACCTTGAAACGAAATTTAATTGATAGTTTTCCTAATGCTACTGACGAAGCTGATGTTCATTTTAAATTGGCTAAAAGGAAGAAAAGATATAATGAAACGTATGAAGAATATGTCTATACAATGGTTGCAATAGCCAGTAAAGCGAATATGAGCGATGGAGCTGTTATTAAATATATTATTGGAGGGATAGACTCCAATTCCATTCCACACAATCCACATCGATCATGAGGGTCCGTTTCCTAAGAGTGCCAGAGGAAATTGTCATTTGCTTGTGATTATCTGTGCGTTTTCTAAATTGGTATTACTTCACGCTGTCCGCGATACAAAAACTAAATCTGTGTGTGCTGCGTTGGACCGGGTATTTGGTGTCTTGGGTACTCCAAATCGCATTATATCAGATAAAGGTACAGCCTTTAGTTCAGCAGAATTTCGGAAATATTGTGAGGCGAATGTGATAAAGAATGTGATGAACGCGACAGCGACCCCCAGGGCAAATGGTCAGGTGGAGAGGTATAATCGGACAATCATCAGTGCAGTTAGGACCATGTCTGTTGATAACAGATGGGACGAAAACCTTCGGGCAATACAGTGGGCACTCAACGTTCGACCACATAAAACTACGCGCGTATCCCCCCATGAGTTGTTTTTCGGATTTAAACCGCGTAATTGTTTACAAAATAAGTTAACCTTGGCGGTGCACGATAACATAGGCCAAGAGGAGATACCAGTGGAGGACCTTCGTCAGTCGGCAAAACAGTGGATGGATGCCGATCAGGCGCGGCAAAAGACGAGGTTTAATGCTAAACACCGAGCACCGACCAAGTATAGCGAAGGTGACTTAGTGCTGCTGAAGAAAGAAGCTTTTGCGACGGGTGAGTCGAAAAAGCTAGAACCAAGATTCAAAGGACCCTATATTGTGGCTAAAGTTTTACCAAACGATCGTTACGTAATCCAGGACATACCAGGAGCTGAACGTACCCAGCGGACGTTCAATGAAGTATATTCGTCGGATCGAATGAAAGCCTGGTGTAGACTTCTGGACTCGGACGAATTGTATGACGACGATGGCCATCTTTACGTTGAAGAGGATAATGACGTCGCAAATAATAAAGATGGTGAAATAGGTCACAACCGAAATTCGACTACCACCGCTCAAATCGAGGATGATTTGTAGGTCAGGACGGCCGAGCTGTTAGGGACAATCAAATTACCGAATTGTTGGGGACAACCAAATTACTAAATTATTTAATAAAATTATGTTTATTATAATTTTTGTAAAATTAAATTAATTTCATTGTGTAAACTCACACTTTAAAGTTAAAGACTATAATTCATATTTGAAATGTAACATGTATTGTGATATTTGGGGACTGTTTTTTTAGCAGGTTGGCATGGGTTAATGTGAGAGAAAGAGGTGAACAGAACGTTCCTGACAATAAAGTTAATTTTGATAATTTTGAGTGTTTTATTTAATAATTAAGCACGAGAAACATCAAATTAGCATTAGTGGGAAATTGCTAAGGCTAACACATGTATCAAATTTTGTTTATCCTAAATTAATATCTACTTGACTTTAATTGTTCAGAAATTATTACCTACTTGAGTGTTTGGTTGGTTATGAGTGAAGTAGGATAATAAAATTATATTGGAGCTTAGACTGTCCGGTCGATCGTACCGGTATATCTACACATTAAGAGAATTTCGCACATATGTTAAACATTCCAAGCAAAGCAGCACAAATGCGAAGAAGACATTTTATTATTTTATTATTATTTTTTCAAGCGACCCTTTACGATTGTTCAATTTCTTTTTGTCACATAATTTTTATTTTTTATTACTGTAGGTCAATTTCAATTTTTAATATATGGAGACATTCCACTGAAAAAAAATAGATTTATGGCCAAACTCTTTTTTTTAAATAAAAAAGAAAAATAACTGAAGCACATATACAATTTGACATAACTTTGATTGGAACTTCCGGAAATTAACTATTTTTAACTTTTAGCCTCATAAAATACAATTTCACATAACAAGATAATGGGAAGTCGCCCTGGGAGATCTCCCTTCTCATCTTTAGATAAATACATCACTAAAAAAGGCCTTAGTTCATTTTCTGATATATTCTCGACTTCTTGTGTATTATATATTGCAGAATATGTAATTCTACCCATGCTCTAAATCAGTGCGATTTCACAAAACCATCCAAATTATAAATTTATGACTATATAATTAAAAATACCCCTTTTTGCAGCATCTTATATAACATAGCGAATTCTCCGTTAAAAAATTATTTTTTCTCGAAGATCCGTTAACATAGGATGCTGATTCTAAAAGCTATTTTATGGGATTTTTTTACTCTTTGCCATGGTGTAAAAAATTTTAAAAAACTGGAATTTTAGCAAAAATTACTTTTTTAAGGATTTTTGAATTGAAGTGTCTGGCTAGCGAACTCTTCCAAGATTTTTGAATGTTCAAACTTTCCAAACTTTCAACGTAACCAAACTTCATAAAAATAGAATATTTCGTTCGAGACTTAAAGAAATATATATATATATATATATATATATATATATATATATATATATATATATATATATATATATATATATATATATATATATTTATATAAAATAGGTATCATTTCTGCAGTAAGGGATTTTTTCTAAGTGTCGCTCTAGACACCGGAAAAATTGCCGCCTAAAATTCCCTAAAAAATATCTTAATAACTTTTTCACTTTTTTCCTGATTGATTATAATTTTAAGAGCGAAATTGTGGGTTATTATTGCCCTTTTTCTTACCAAAAAATTAATGACGAGCAAAAAAGAAAAAACCCTCTGGTCCCAAATTTGCTGCCCCTAAAATTTGCCGCTCTAAGCTCCAGGTTACTCGTCCTGCTGGTAAATTCACCACCGCATTATTGGGTTCTAGAAACCTCAAAACAAACTTCTAGCATAGAACCGGGCTTGACACTATGATGCGGTAAATTATCAAGTCGCACCGTGACAGTGGCTGCGACAGCTGAATTTTCGATTCGAAAATTTGCTAATAAAAAAAGATGCAAGAAAGTGCAAGATTTTTTAGCAATACCAAGACTAAGACCAAGACTGCATTTTCAAGACCAAGACTCAACCCGATCTACCAAGACCAAGACCAAGATTTGGTAGTTTTGGTCTTGGTCTTGCATTTGCACATTATATATATAATAATAATAATAATAATAATAATAATAATCTTTATTCAATAAAGTACAGAGTACATAGAATAAGTCATTCCATAAATTCCTTAATATTATAAAAATTCTTTGTCAACAAAAAACTTTTTAATTCATTCTTAAATTGCCTATTATTTAAATTTTTTAAATGTGTTGGAATGTTATTAAAAATTTTAATACACATGTTTAGCACTCCAATATTTATATACGTCTTTGTTGACTGAATAGTTACAAGTTTATCCGCGCCTCGTGTATTGTATGAATGATCGTACTGATATTTCTCAAATAATTGATAGTTATTTTTCACAAATATTGCACACTCCATAATATAAGTATCAATCACTGTAAGTATCTTTAAATCCCTGAAAATTGGACGAGCGTGTTCCGTAGATTTGGCATTTACCATGATTCTTAGACATCTCTTTTGTGCAACTAACACTTTTTCTACTAACACTGAATTTCCCCAAAATAAAATCCCATATTTTATATTCGAATGAATCTGTGCATAATAGGTTTGTATCAAAATATCAAATGACACAAGATCTCTTAATTTATATAGCGCAAAACTAAGTTTAGCTAACTTATTGGTTAAAAATTCAATATGTTTTTTCCCATCCAATTTGTTATCAAGATAAATGCCAAGAAACTTTGCATAGTCAAATGATTCAATTTTTTGATCCTTAATCTGAATGTTGCCTATATTGTTCCTGAAACAGACCAACTGTGTTTTGTCAATGTTTAGTTTCAATGTATTATTTTCAAACCATTTTTGCAAATCACAAAGAGTTTGCACAATGTTTTCTCTAAGTAGATGTATATTACTGTTACGGAAAAAAACAGTTGTATCATCAGCAAAGAGGATAACCTTATTTTGGATTATGCTAGGTAGTTCATTAATATATAAAATAAAAAGCAACGGCCCTAAAATGGACCCTTGTGGGACCCCCCTGGTTATTGGCTTGTAGTCTGAATACAGATAGTTAATCACATCGTTCTTTTGATATGTTATTTTGACACACTGTTCACGCTGGCTAACGTATGATGCAATGAGTTTCAGTGCTGTACCTCTGATACCGTAGCAGTTAAGTTTATGAATGAGCAAATCTATATCTATGCAGTCAAATGCTTTGCTTAAGTCTAAAAAAGCAGCGGCTGTTATTTCATTATTGTTAAGCGCGTCGAAAATTTCAATGTAACTCTTAAAAACAGCTTGGTCAATGGATCGTTTACGCACAAAACCGTGTTGTTCTTGTTTAATAATGTCGTATTTAGTAAAAAAATTTACTAACCTATTATATATTACTTTTTCAAAAATTTTGGAAAATACTGTTAGTAGGGATATAGGTCTGTAATTTTTTATTTCACAAGGATTGTCTTTTTTAAATACTGGAACAACTACAGCTTTCTTGAGCATTTCAGGAAAGATTCCTTGTTGTAAGCTCTCATTGATAATGTACGCCAACGGCACAATAATAAAATCTGCGCTTTGCTTTATAACTGGACTGGGAATGTCATCCCAACCACATGAGTTTTTGTTTTTTAATTCTTGTATTATTCCAAATATTTCCAGTTCATCACAAGGATAAAGGAAAATACATTGGTCTAATTTATTTATATGAAAATCGAAGTTTGCACTGTTTAAATTTAAGTTTTTTGCAATATTTGTGAAAAAATCATTAAAAATTTCAGCAATTTCTTTTTGGTCGGTTATTATTTGTCCAGATTGATTCTTGATTTCTATAATTTTTTGTTTAACCTGATTTGGTTTAACTAAGTTGTTTATAACATTCCAACATGCTTTCATTTTATTATCTGATGATTGAATTTTATTATCATAATACGACTGCTTAGCGGCTTTAACTAATGTCTTAATATGATTACACAATTCTTTATAGTAAGTTCTAAGTTCTGATATTTCCATTGAGTCATTTGATTTTCGGATATCAGCACGGATTTTGTTTTTTTCAGCAGATACTCTTTTTATTTCAGGAGTTATCCATTCATTACTACGATCTTGAGTATTATTTAAAATTATTCTTTTTTTGGGGAAAGCTACTTCATAATAATATTTATAAATAGAGTAAAATGTATGAAATGCCTTGTTTGGATTCTCCTCACAAAACACCTCATCCCAATTTTCTCTAGCAAGAAGGAACAAAAAATATTTCGTATTATTATCAGAGTAATCTCTATGCTCGCAGTATATAGAACGTTTGAATGACTTCCAATTTCCATGTATTGTTAACACCTGGTAAGTATGATCAGACAATGAACTATGACAAATATCAAAACCTAGATAAGCAAAATTTACAAAAAAATTGTCAATACATGTTGCACTTGTATTTGTAATACGAGTAGGTTGTCTTATTACTACACTAAAATTAAATGAAGACAGGATTTGCTGAATATCATCTACATATTTACTTTGTTGTAAAAAGTCGATATTGATGTCACCACATATTATGATGTTAGAAAAATATTTTATACTTGAAACAATAGTCAAACATTTATATAATTTGTCAATAAAAACATCAACGTTGCTATTAGGTGTCCTATAAACACATATTATAACAGTACGTATGTCTAATATTTTAATTGCTGAGACTTCAAAATTTAATTCAACTGCTAATTGTTCTATTTCACTGAACACGTCATATTTATAATGCGGTTTAATGAGGATACAACTTCCACCACGTTTCATTGTTTTTCTACAGAAATAGGTTCCTAATTTCATGTTCCCTATTGTTAACATTTTTATTTTATCTTCACACATCCAATGTTCACAAACACACATTACGTCAATTTTAATACTCATTTCGTCTAATAACACTTCTAATAAAGATTCTTTTTTTAGTAGCCCTTGAACATTAAAATGCATTATATTTACATTGTTTTCTATTTTATATCTTTCATTTTTTGGTACTTCTTTTATCTTATTTACTTTATTCCATAAACTTTCCTCTTTTATCACATTTTTAGTCGCTAAAGTTGGCTGCTTGTTTACGAAAAATAAATCGCTTTACAAGTGCTCCTTGTGGCCAGTTATTTGGATTGTATATTTGATCGGTAAGCGATCTATCAGCTCCAATTCTAAAACTTTTATAGATTCCTTTGCTCTGTAGATCTTCTACTGAAAACTGATAGTTTTCATATTTTCCTACTAGGAACTTTTTTATTTTTTCACTTGTAGTGGTTTCTTTTTTACAGCGTCCGAGGAAAATCCATATTTTCGAATCAATGCATTGTAGGTCCTCTGAAGAAGGACCGCTTCCTCTGATGATTTTATTTCTCTTCCTTTTATACGTGACTGTCGTAAATCCATCATCATCGTTTTCATTTTCGACGTTTTCATTGTTGTCATCGGTTATTGAACTGATATTGTGTGTTGAAGTTGTTTGTTCAGCAATTTGCAATTGATTTTCACCGTCCTTTATTATTTTATTAGTTTCTCTATTTCCATCCTTTTTATCAACGATTTTAACTTTTTTTGTTGATACACTTTTTGTTTTGGTCACCTGGGGACTCTGGTGTATTTCTTCTAATTGTTGGCGTAGTTTGAGGTTATCCACCTTCAAATTATTAATTTCGGCCAATAATTTTTCCGTATGCTTTTCTACCGCTTTTTCCACTATTTCACTAAAAAACTTTTGTATTTCTTCACTTTTCAACGTATATTTGAACAAACTGGCCCATTCCGATCCATCAAAAATGATAGATTTTTGTCCAGCTCGTGTCTCTGGCATGTTGATACGACGACAGTCAATACAATAATATATATATATATATATATATATATATATATATATATATATATATATATATATATATGTGTGTGTGTGTGTGTGTATATATATATCAGACGTTTTTTTTCTACAGAATCGTGTTCTACGGGTCCGAAAACGGATAGCACCCCTACTCTCGCCTCTCGCCTCTCGCCGTTCTTATCGTATAGGCTGTATAAGTCTAATTTTTTCAGTTGAAAAATTCGACTAAAAAATATCATTACTTTATGGTTTAGTAGATCAGAGGTATCCGAAATCTTTGGAAAAAATGAAATATGATCAACATATTATCACATGATTTCTATTGACGAGGTACCACAGCATGATAAATGCAATAGCGAATAGTGCAAATATTTGTAGTCTCAAAAGGACAAGACAAACTTTATACATACACTAGCTCTTAGTGAGCATATTCAAGGACATATCAAACTAGTTTATGAAAAATTAACGGAAAACAACTTGTTACGACGTTGCTTAGGAAGAAATACTCAAAATAATGAGTGTTATAGTAACACCATATGGAGTATTACTCCTAAGCATAATTTTACTGGTAAAGAAGTTACAACTAGGGATTATAATACCGGTAAACCGGTTTACCGGTTTACCGGCAAATTACTAAAAATGCCTTAAAATTTTTACCGGTAAAACGCTGATTTTTTACTTTCGATAATTCGATAAATTAAAAATAATATATTTTATATATTATTTTATATATAATATATTTTAATTAAAATATTCGATAAATTAAAAATAATATATTTGAAAATTTTTTTAAGTTCATTTTAATTCATAGAAGAATGATCAAGTTCATTGGACGCAAATGTACACAATCAAATTACCCCTTACTCTGTATCCTTAATAAACTACATATTCTATGATACAATAAAATCGCACAATGCAATGGTCAGTTTTAAAATGCATATATAGGCAATAAAACGTCCTTTTTGTATTTAGTTACATATTATTTAAATCAGCTGTACTTTTTCCAAAATAATTAAACATTACGTTAAATTATTACATTGTAAGAAGCGGTAAGTAAATTTTTATTACAGGTAGATAGTTATAATTGATTCATATTTTATGATTATTTAACAAAATTTAAAATTATTTTTTTTAATAAACAATAACAATAATGGGCGGTATATTTCTGTGAAGGAAGCTGTAGATACCTACAACGTCGTAAAATCAGACAGATACAATTTTTTTTAGATAATTTATATTTTATTTTGTATACTGTATATAATGACCTTAATAAAATAATTTTACGTTTTTATTTTTTCTAATATTTATTCTTATATCTTCCGTGTTTTAAAAAATACCGGTAAATTACCGGTAAACCGGTTTTGCTAAAAAAATTTACCGAATTACCGGTAAATGAAAAAGTCGGTAAATTTACAATCTCTATTTGCAACCCATGTATCTTTGTGCGTTTTTAACGAAGGTCCAAAAACGGTCTTAAAAATTATGGGAATTTGTCTTGGTCTCTCAGCTCGATCATTTATGATTTACAAAGACCAGCAACAGATAAAGATTGCAAATAAGCAACATTCTGATGCGACTAACGAAGGCCGGACAAAGGAAAAACTGGATAAGCAACTACAGGAGGAAAAATTTGAGATTGCTTATGGATTGCTATACAGTCCCGATTTAGCTGATTAGCTATTAGTATATTTATCCATAAATATTTTATAAAATACTAGCGACCCGTCCTAACTTTGCTCAGGTATCATCTATTTTGTTTTTATTTTGGTGTTTTACATAGTTTCCTGCAAAGGAACAAATTTTTATTTTATAGCTCCGGCCCGCAGTTTTCCCAGAGGACAGAAACGGCAGACATGTGAAAACAGATACGGTATTTTTGTAACCGCACCAACTCCCGCAGAAGTAGATTTTCATTCTTTACTATTATTAAATAAGCTATATAAAAAATTTTAGCTTTGTAGCGAGTATCTTAGTAGAGGTGGCGACCAACTCTTAGATTAGAAGGTATTTTTTCCTTATATGTTTTGGATACCACACATATTTCGGAAAAACGCAGAAACTCGTATCCTCTAATTTTGGTGCTCTTTCTATTTATGATGGTGAAAAGAGCATTACCGCATAAGAGTACATGAAAAGTGCCTAATCTTCGTATATGACCCATTTTGATAAAAAATGATTACTTTTGACTAGAAACGGTTCCTTGTTTTTTCACACAGGAAGGATAGGATTGTTGTCCGGCTGGGATATATAGAACTATATCATACACTTATAAATATATGGTTTCTTTTGAGATTTTTCCTTCAGAAGTATGACCTTGAAATTTTAGAATTGAAAATACAGGGTCTTACAGTTGAGAAACAATTTGAGGCTAGTTTTTTTTTTTTTTTTTTTTAAAAAAAAGCTCATAGTTTTTTCCCTTGATACCTGCTTTAAAAAGCAAAACATTCAGGCTATACGAAAAAAAAATCATGAATGACTAATGGGGTATTTGACAGTAGTTGAAAAAATATCTATTTTGATTTTTAAATAATTACTCGAGTCATAATGATACTGAATATTGCTTTTTTACAGGTTATTTCATTCAAAAATATAAAAATTTTAATTAAATAAAATTACAAAATTTACGTTAAAAATGACGTAATCAAAAACATCAAGCAAAAACAGCTTACGTCACAAGCTCGTTCGAATATGTAGGTATTATATTGTAGTTAGGAAAAAAATTGTTTACTTTTTTAGTAACTATGAAAAAAATTTTTCATTAGGTATTAATTTTCATTACTAGACCTACTACTACTACCAGGGCCCGATCTAGGGGGGGGGCAAGCTGGGGAATTGCCCAGAGCGGCAAAATTGAGGGCGGCTGGCAGCTATCGTAAAACCTCCTACCTTTTCCTATTAAACCTAATTTTACCATTCCACACTTTATGTTAGAACAAAAATTAAAATTTTATGGATTTTAATACCTATATCATTTTTAGTGACATAGCTGTTTCTAACAAATTACTAGTGTTTCATAAATTTTTCTGGCATTGCCACCTGCCATTCCTTTAAATCATTAGTCTTTTTTCAATTTATATGGTACATTCATGTTTTCAAAA
Source organism: Brachynemurus nebulosus (assembly GCA_035578155.1). NCBI lineage: Eukaryota > Metazoa > Arthropoda > Insecta > Neuroptera > Myrmeleontidae > Brachynemurus > Brachynemurus nebulosus. The sequence goes on along the minus strand of JAPWDM010000001.1, from coordinate 84,553,849 downwards.
AGTGTGCTATAAAACTTAGGTAGGTAACTTTATCACATAAAAAATGTGGTATAATAACTAATCTCATGAGTATTTAAAAATAATTTTTACATTTATTTATTTGTACATCAGTGGCGATTTACCCTAAGTGCCGCTCTAGGCTCCGTAAAAAATCCCGCCCCTAAAAAGCTAAAAAAATTTCTTAATAACTTTCTAAGATTTTTTTTTTTTAAAAGTAAGTAACGAGCAAAAAAAAAACTTTAAATTCAAAATTCTGCCGCCCTTTTTACCCAAATTTGCCGTCCCTAAAATCTGCCGCCTTAGGGTCCAGCCTACCCAGCCTGTTGGTAAATCCACCACTGTTGCGCATTATCGAATAAATCGTTTGAGATATGGTTCCTAAAGTTAGGATCCATTAACAATTCTTAACATTACCAACGGATGCCTAGTACGAACGGTAAAAACATTTTTACATTTTAACATTAATATTTAGTAATTAATATTTAGGAGCACTTGTCAAAAATTTAAAATCTATTACATTTCATTGTTAGATATTTTTTGAAATTTACAACAGTGTACACAATATTTAACAATTTTATTGCAGTATCTTTCGTATTTCATTGAAAAACGTGGGCTAATAAAGTTGACATTGCAGTTTGTGAATAGTGTAGCGAAAAGGAAAAAGAAAATCTACAAAGCAATCTAGAATTAAAGTGATTTTTTAATTTATATTTCATAAGTTAAGTGGTTATTTCATAAGTTAAGAGTGTATAAAATTACTAAGTAAGTACCTATCTACCTTTTTATAAATCTATAGTACATAAAAAAATGATTTACACTTATATATTACTAACATCTTCTTGCCTATATTTGTTTGGTATAAAAATACGAAACAGTAAATAAAGACTACAAAAATATCGTACCTACTGAAGTTTTCTAAAATAAGAAATAATGTGGTGCTTGAAATCAGGATCAGGTTAGTTATTGCAATACAGCCTATGCAAAAATCCTGTTTGGTTTATATAGCCGATTATTCATAATTCAATTTTATTAAAAACTTAAGTAGGTGACTTTATTTGTTACTTATATGCTCATATGTATTACATTTATTTTAATTTACTATATATATATATTTATAGCATGGCTGACAGTAGAGCACGCTTGTCGGGATACCAATATAAAAAACGAAAGCTTGAAAAAGATTCAGAGCGACAAAAGCAAGCAGGGGCATTAGAATCCTTCTTAAAGAAAGGTGAGCTTAACAAACCATCGTCACTCACACACCTACAAGAAACCGATGCACTGGCTGCACCCCCGCTTAAATCACATGACGAAGGTACACCAAATATAATCAGTAAACCTGCTGCTTCTGTGTCAAGCGATACTATAGGTGAAGGAGCTATTACAACTCCAAGTATTTCAGCGGGCTCAGCGTCCTTTTTAGATGCCGATTTAGCAATGTGGCCCGACAGAATAACAGATGCAGAAAAAATATATTTAGTAAATAGAGGTTCACCGAACCCATTGTACGAGTTTGAATTTCCACGAGATAACAACGGTCGAAGATTTACTTCGAGGTATTATAAGAGAAAGCTTAATAACGGTGAAGAAATTTTGAGAGAGTGGCTTGTGTATTTTGTGTCAAAAAATTCAGTGTATTGTTTTTGCTGCAAAATATTTAGTACAACTACAACTTCCGGTCTATCTAAAGGTGGTTACAACAATTGGAAGCATGTAGGTGATATACTTAAATCTCATGAGACATCACGAAACCACGTAGAGGCTGTAAAATCTTGGTTCGAACTTTCACGTAGGCTTAAATCGTCGCGTACGATAGATGCCGAATCACAGAGAGTAATTAAATCAGAAATAGAACACTGGAATGGAGTTTTGTCACGTATTGCTTCAATCACCAAAATGTTGGCAAAAAATAACTTGGCTTTTCAAGGTGCTTCTGATAATCTGTATGAATATAACAATGGTAACTTTTTAAAACTAGTAGAGTTGTTAGCCGAATTTGATCCTGTTATGCAGGAACAAGTACGCAGAGTTTTGAAAAAAGAGGAGAAACAAGCAATCTACTTAAGTAAAACTATTCAGAATGAGTTCATTAATACAATATCAGACAGTATAAAAAGGCATATTCTAAAAGCTATTATTAAAACGAAATATTATTCTATTATTTTAGATTGCACACCAGACGCTAGCAATACTGAGCAGATGAGCCTGATAATTAGGTATATTTCTATTAATCAAACTGAAGACGATTCAAGAACGTCAGAAATTGTAATAAATGAAAGTTTTTTTTAGGATTTATACCAATCGAAAAATCTACAGGTGTCAAACTAACAGAAGTTATCTTAGAACAATTATCAGTACTTGGATTGTCTTGAGAGAACATAAGAGGGCAAGGGGTACGATAACGGATCGAATATGAAAGGTATCCAAAATGGGGTCCAAGCCAGGATAAAAAACATTAATCCACGGGCGTTTTATGTACCTTGTAGTAGTCACTCATTAAACTTAGTCGTAAATGAAAAAGTCTTCACTGGAAGCTACAAATTTTTTTAATATTGTGCAAAAGATATACGTTTTCTTTTCCTCTTCAACGTTGAGATGGTCAATTCTTTTGAAGAATGTAAAAGGTATTACTCTGAAACCACGTAGTGACACAAGATGGGAAAGTCGAATCGAGGCAATAAGACCATTAAGACATCAAATAGGGCAAGTTTACGATGCATTGTTTAGCGTTTAAATTTGGTACGAAACTTTAAATCGAATAAATCCTGTCAGTAAATTAATGCAAAGTAAAGATTTTGACTTAGTTTCTGTCATTAAATTAATAAAAGACACCAAAGTTTACTTTGAAAACTCACGTTCAGATGAGTATTTTACTCAAGTTCTGGAAGACGCCAAAGCCTTAGCTGCTGAAATCGCGGCAAGGTGTTAGATTTTGAAAATGTGGTTAAACATCGTGCTCGATCTAAAAAGAAGCAGTTTGGTTACGAGTGTGATGATGAACCAATCGTTGATCCTCGTCAAAAATATATGATCGAGGTATTTTTTCATATTATAGATACGGCTATAAACTCCTTGGAGTTAAGGTTTTCCCAGATTACTGAGCACAATAAACATTTTGCTTTTTTATATAATATATATGCCTTAAGAGACCTGCCAAAACACGAATTAATAGAACTTGTCTCCTCAAGACGTATTAAAATTTATAACAGATTTAGGATTTGGTCCAAATGTCAGTATTGCTCTCAGAATTCTTTTAACTTTACCAGTAACAGTTGCAAGTGATGAAAGAAGCTTTTCTAAATTAAAAATAATAAAAAGTTATCTGCGGTCGACCATGACACAAAAAAAATTATCTGGACTGGCTATGATTTCAATAGAACACAAGATTTGTGACAGTATAAATTTATCGGAAATTATTAAAGATTTTGCAGAACAAAAAGTGTGAAAAAAATTATGTTAGTTAACTAGGTAGAATTTAATATTCTCAGGTAAAAAGTGTTTAATTTGTTTATTTTGTAAGAATGAATACATAATTTGTTTTGTAGCTGTGCATAATAACTACCAATGGGATATTTTTCGGATCAAATAGAACCGTACTTAGTATATATACGGGTACACTGCAGTTTGTATGATTAATGTAAATAAAAGGTGACTAAATAGTTTGACAAAACATACGTATACAACATATAAATAATAATATATGGGTACAAAAATATTATTTTTACATATTGTGCACAATTACATATAATTTAGATGTAAAATTTTATTGCCCTAAGTACGGTCCTGACTTGTCCGCAAATGTTCGCTTCCTATTTATTTGAATTAAAATTTTTAAAAATCATTATTTTGTATTTTTTTCATTTATTTAAACTGGGGGAAAAATCTCATCCCAAATGTCTTATGAAATTTGGGATACTCGTTTAGAAGCCCTAGTGGACAAACATATGTGAATATTATTATATAATTCCAACATTGTACGAGTCGAACTGATAACCTTCTTTTGATGACGCAAAATTCTGGCGACAGCCGGCATGCTAGCTAGCTATGATATAGTAGTTTTGCCCCTTGCTTACATTAGCTAATTTTATAAATAAATCTTTGTAACTTTGAATGTTAACCTAAGTAGCAATTCTCTAGTAACAATTTTCAGAATTAAATTTTGAATTTCTTTGTCTATGTAAAAAAAAAAATTAAATTTTTGTGGAATATAATAGCCAGTAACGTTTAGATATTGTTTAATAAAACCAGTAGCTGTCCTATTAAGGCTTTTTTATTGTTTAATGAAGTATTAAAATGACTAATTTTATGTGGAATGTTGAGTTTTCGGGAAAACTAAAATAATAGTATGTATGAAAAAGATTCGTTATTGTATAAAATTTGAATACTGGATACAAAACTTAAATTTTATCCTGTAACTTCATTTATTAAACAAATTTAAAAAAAAAAAATCGAAAGGATTCACAAATCAAATCAAAAACATAGTTACATAAGGTAGGTGTACCAAATAAGGCCATGTACCTAATAAGGCCAATAGCATTTATTTACTAGAAGTACTCATATTTAACAAATGAGTGCAACACCAATCAATGGGTGTCGGTAAAGTAGACTTGCCGTAGTAGTTTCAAATTCCAACACTAGCTGCGTCCCTGTCAGTCACATATTGCTTGTTCACTGTCCAGCAGGTTATAATTTCAAGTAAGATTTACTTTTTCCATTATTAACACAAGTTAATCCATCTAAACTGCTATTTGTTATACTTTTCTGAGCTCAGCATGAACTATAGATTAAAATAGTAGTAAGCGTTTTTCAATAAGTTGAAGAAATTTACGGTAACTGTACCAAATTGTAATGGTAAACAGGGGTGCTCCAATAAGGCCAGCCATAGCCTTATTAGGAACATCTTACATATTGCAGCATTGTCAACTCACTTTCTGACCTTGCATGTTTTCAGATTTTCATTTATACAATTCAAAATTCACAGTTTAAAGTCATACGCCTATTAAAATTTTGAATTGCATTCAACTAAAGATCTGGTTATATGTTTTAGACGTTATGGAACCAGTGAAAAAAAGCGTGCCGAGTGGAGCGATGCGCAAATGGAAGGTAACCAAAGCGGATACGGCAGCATGCGGGTACGGCAGCACACTTCGCGTCAAAAGTATAGACCCGGATGATAGGTGGTCGATTAATTTTGTGTCGCACTGTACTTGGCTTATCAGACTTCCGGCGACTAATTGGCTTGTAGCTATTTTTAGACATCTGTGTGCGATAAGCCTTTCCTGTTTGTTGAGTCATATTAGTTAATTGGTCTGAGCGTGGGTGTTTTATGCTCATTAAAATTAAATGAACTTTGATCTCATTAAAATTAATTGGATAATTATTCTGGACTTTGGCCTCATTAAAGTTAATTTGGTAGTTATATTGGATTTTGAGCTCATTAAAAAAAATAATTTGTGCTGATAACCCCCATTCGGTGCCCCCGATTTCCTGACTTCGTAATTGTGAGATCATAGCTATTTTTAGAGTAAATTTAGTTAATTTAGTGATAAATAACCTTTGACCTCGCTGCACTGGAATTTTAATTAATTGAGAGTCTTAATATGTAACGTCATCTAGAGCGCGTAAATGAGCGGCGAAAATGTACTCGCACCATTCATACTTATACATTTCGTGAGCATATTCGCTAAGTATTGTTAGTTTGCTATTGGTATATTACTGTTATTACACTGCTATTATTGTAATTATGGCTGAAATAAATGAAATTACGACTAAAATGCTTGAAAATGTTCGTCAAGCATTAATCAATTTGAACCAAACGGAGAATGCCGATGAATTGGAGCGATGGGTCAAACATTGTAACACGAACATACGGTTTATCAATAGAGCTCCCCGAACCGCAAAAGATTTTGGTTCAAAACAACATCTCAAATCATGTGGTGGTAAAATGCGCGGTTTCCGCATACAAATGAAAGCGTTGCAAAAATAATCATTTACAATATTTAAATATCGATTTATATATATATATATATATATATATATATATATATATATATATATATATATATATATATATATATATATATATATATATATATATATATATATATTGTATACTGATTATTCTACAGGTGCTGGACTCAGAGGACGACCAAAACAAAGTGACAGGTTGCGTTGGGAAGATACTAAGTCAGCGTTTGCCGCTCGCATTCGAACAGGTGTTGCTACAAATCTTACGCATAAGGATCCGAAAATTTTCTTAGAGGATTGCGCATAAGAAATATAAACGTTCTCGAAACATCCATTTGGGTCTTCTAATAAATTTAACAAAACGCTAGTCTTACCACACCCCGATGGGCCGACTGTTAGGCACCTTATATTATTCGGTAACAAGGGGCCATGCTTTTTTTCACCGGATGTGGGTGATATAAAATCCATGTTTTTGATTAGTAGTTCTACATCTTTCTCGAGTCAATTGGGCAGAAAGTTAAACAAAAATGGTACTCAGCGACACACTGAACATTCTAAACGGTACTCAATTTGATAATAGTATCACTAATTTCGAGTATCATACCTATGCACCTTTTCCACGCTCGTTTGGGGTCAATGATCAGATAAGAATTTTGACACAAAACCAGGATCTTTATATTTTACCCCGCGAAAGTTTTATATACATTGCGGGAAAAATTTTAAAAGATGATAACACAGAAACTGCGGTTAGTGTATCATCGGTTAATAATTGTATTGCATATTTGTTTGATGAAATTAGGTATGAATTGAATGGTGTTGAAATTGAGCGTGTTAGATATGTGGGTCTAACGACTAGGTTAAAAAATTATCTATTCTTAAATGATGGCGAAAGTAAGCAATTATTAAACGCAGGTTGGTCGACTGATAATAATTGTAGTGTAAAATTATCACATACTTTAGTTTTTGTATTCCACTTAAGAAATTATTGGGATTTGCTGAAAATTATCGAAAAATTTTATTCAATGTGAAACATGAGCTAATTCTTATTCGTTCGCGAACGGATGCCGATATATTTGTTTCAACTTCGAGTATGAAACTTGAAATTAGCAATCTGGAATGGCATATACCGCACATAACTGTTTCAGATGAAATAAAGTTACCGCTGTTAAAGTATACCGAACAAGCTAGTCCAATACAAATCAGTTTTAGAACATGGGAGACATATATTCAGCCGGCGATGCCAACATCTCAACAAAACACTTGGGTTGTTAAAACAACTACATAACTGGAAAAGCCTCGATATATCATTTTCGCTTTGCAGAAAAATATTACTGGTAAAAATGTTTCCAAATTTAACGACTATGATTTAAGCAATTTTAAAGTATTCCTAAATTCACAAATGTTCCCGTATGATGATTTACATATCAAATTCGGAACAAACCAATTTGCAATACTTTACGCTATATACGTTAGGTTTCAATCCTCATACTACCATAGCAATAATGAGCCGCTATTAACGAGGGAAACTTTTAAGGATATTGCCCCAATAGTTTTGATTGATTGTTCGCGTCAAAATGAGTCATTGAATAGCGGTTCAGTTGATGTTCGATTGGAATTTAAATGTGAGAAGGATATTCCGGCTGATACCACGGCAATAACTATTCTAGTTCATGACGTGATCTTTGATTACATTCCGCTAACTAATTTAGTTAAAAAATATATTTAATTAACTCCCACCACCGATGCAGCTTTTTCAAAATGTATAAAACGAATGAGTTGATTGCAAAATAAACCAGTTTTTGTACGATGGCGAATAAATCAGCTTTTTTTTATGTACAAGGCTACAAAGATTCCAACAATCGACTTTAAAGAAGTTGGTATTGTGGAGAAATCTAATGACGTGTTACATCTTCTGTTCGAGCCGTCATTTTTTGATTTCAATAAATTGTCGAAGAAATACCGACATGTTGCGCGTCATCTGTATTACCGATGACGTCTTAACTGGTCTTGCGGTTTCATTCCATACAACAAACTTCCCAACATACTGAAACAGATTCTAAAGAAGTATTCGTTTGTATACGTGAAGGGTGGTGAAAAACAGGAATGGCTTTTGGAGCTGTTTGATGCGAATGAAGATCAACCATCGATACTGAACACGGAGGAAATTTTTGACATCTCTAAACTTTCCAGACTCCGAGACGAATACAGCTCATCAAGCGATTTTGAACTTAACACAAGCTGCCTTTCAAATGTGGCAGGATCATTCGAATTTAGTTTTTCGGTATGATAATCTAAAACGCAATATCATAATTTCCAATCGTAAACTTAACCACACCTTTGAAAAATATCCTGATTTTATCCATACCTTAACAGAACCACCAAAATTCATATTGATGCGGATGAAAGGTGGTCGTTAAAACAAGACGAGGAAGCCAGTAGCTTAAACCTTTTTGCCGTATTAACGCACGAGGTCGCCCACGCTATTGGCGTAGGGCATAATGATAATAATAATGAATCTATTATGTATACTTATTACAACCCAAAATGGAATCGTAAGTTAGACTCGGAAGTTATAACCAATATTCAAAATTTGTATGGTGTAAATGAAAAAACATTGACTGCCCCTCAATTACGTACTTTAAAAGATTTTGATGCGCTGCTTATTGTGGATAAAACGATGTATATATATTATAATCAATGGGTTTGGTTAGTTGATATCTATGAGAATAAATATAAGAAACCTAAGTTAATAATAGAACTTTTACCCTTTTTACCGCAAACTTTAGTAAAATTTCATCAATTTATCAAAAAGCTAGCGATGAAATTGTTCTTTAGTTGAAAATGAAATTTACATAATAACGTATCCGGATATGCAATTCGTTCCAGGATTTCTCAAGTCTGTAATAACTCTGTTCCACCTACCACAAAAAAGTATAATTAATTCAATATTTAATACATATACAGATAGGACCTATATATTTTATAATAAATTTTATTAAGTGGAATTGGCTGATTGTGGTTTAGTTGCTAAGAAGTATGGTATTATTTCACAAAAATTCGCCGATATTCCGATATAAACACCCAGAATCCCCCTTAATCTTGTTAACATTTAATAGTACTAGCCTTCCAAAACAAGTTGTTATTGGTCTCTTCAACAAAGTGGACGTACGCCCGTATATCCCTGCACCAATGAAGTGCTACCACTGTCAGAGATACGGGCACGTCTCACAGCGTTGTAGTGTAGAGCAGCAGGTCTGCGTGTGCGGTAAGCCGTTACACGAAGGACGACCGTGCGGCGAACCTATAAAGTGCGTAAACTGTGGGGGCAGTCACTCAGCAAAATCGAGGAATTGCCCCATATTTAAAGAAGAATCAGCCATCCAAGAGCTGAGAGCCCTGGAACATCTATCATATCCAGAGGCACGACGGAAGCTACTAAGCAATATGCCTCGTCGTTCCGCCTTGGATGGCTATGCACGCGCTGCTGCGGCCCCCGCCCCTACAGCGGCCAAAGAAAGTAATGACATCATAGAGTTGAAGGAAACGATGCGCAAAATGCAGGAATGCATGCAGCTAATGCAACAGAATTTAATGCGCTCAGTGGGTGTAAATGTACCTACACCCACCCAAGTCGCTGTCGTGTCAGCCAAGGTCCCTAAAACCAAGAGGGTGCTTACAACCACCCCTCAGGGACCCGTCGTGAAAACTGTGACGTCTTCTCCAAAGAAGTCTTCGTCACCACGAAAATCACCGAAAGGTAGAAGACGCCGCAGCGAGGGGGAGAAGGAGGTGGCCCAACAACGGTCCCCGAAAAAGGGACCGACCACCTCCACCTCGGAGGCAGAGTCAATGCTGCCTCCACAAACGACGGCACCGCTACCACAGCAGCCGTCCCGCCCGGTCACCCCCCTCCCGAGTCGCTCAATAACAACAGCAGTGAGCGACTCGGATATGTCGACCGCGTCGGTGCGGACGGGTGTTAAGCGCCCTACGACCAACGCGTACACAAACACCTCGGCCACGGAGTCTGATAACTCCGATGCCGAGGTACAAGTAGTAAAAAGAAAAAAAGGCTGGCCAAAGGGGAAACCTAAGAAGTAGCCACACTTCCTAGGGAGCAACCCTAGTAGTAACGAAAATGGCTATCGTACAGTGGAACTGTAATGGTGTTAAGCACCATTACTGTAAATTGCAGATGCTTCTGGCTGAGCACACGCCTATGTGTGTGTGCCTCCAAGAGACACATTTACGGCCGGCGGAACAATTTATCATCAAACACCATAAAATTCGCCGGCACAATGTACAGCCAGACATCAGGGCGAGGGGGGTGTTGCCATCATAATCAGAGATGGCGTCCCTTTCATGGACCACCCTTTAAACAACCCCCTACAAGCTATAGCAGTACAATTTTTAAAACCGCCCCAGTTCACAGTATGCTCGGTCTACTTACCAGACATCGACTGGAATGTCGAATCCCTGACCGAGCTTACATTACAGTTACCACGTCCATTTTTGTTACTAGGAGATTTTAATGCTCACAGCCCCATGTGGGGCTGTAGCACAAGAGACGCCCGTGCAAGACTCATCGAACGTTTTCTAGATGAGTCTGAAACGGTCTTGTTGAATTCCGGTGAAGGTACTTTTATTAATGCAAGAACCGGTCTTCGTCAAGCTGACTGGGACATGTACGTCGATTCATTCCGTACACCCGAGCTGACTGGAGACACAGAAGATGATGTGGAGAAAATGTCCTCCAGTGTCAATGAAGCAGCATATCAGAGTATACCGAAGTCGTCCAGCATTCCACCCAAACGTCACGTACTATGGTGGAATGAAGTCGTGAGTGTAGCAGTTGCAGAGAAAAAGCGGGCGTACAATGAACTCAGACGTCGCCCCACGCAGGAAAATGTGATAGCCTACAAGCGTGCTCAAGCACGTTGTAAAAGAACTATTAAAGAGCAAAAGAGGCTATTATGGGAGCAATATGTTTCGGCTATTAATACCTCCACTTCAACTTCGGAGGTATGGAGAAGAGTGAGGGCCATTACTGGGAAATCCTCCCGTTCACCAATGCCCTCCCTTCTCGTCGTCGACGGTCGGAACATCACTGAACACGCAGAAATAGCTAATTGCTTAGCTAAGCACTTTGAGCGTGTCAGTGGCTCCCAGAATTATGACCCGAACTTCCTGCGGATCAAGATCGAGCATGAACAAAATGATCTTGATTTTTTCTCAGATGAATCCCTCCAGTATAACCAACCGTTTTCTATGCAAGGAGTACTGGAGGCGCTTCGGGGATCTGGGGACACCTCCCCTGGACCTGATGAGATCCCCTACGCCATGATCCGGAACCTGCCTTATCCTGGTAAGTGTAGGTTACTGGATCTTTACAACGAAATTTTTAGGCAAGGCGTTTACCCTCCGCAGTGGCGGGAAGCTACCATCATTCCGCTTCTGAAAGAGGGTAAAGATTCATCGCAACTATCTAGCTACCGTCCAATATCCTTGACTTGCTGTTTCAGCAAGGTATTGGAAAGAATGGTGAACAACCGTCTCGTCTGGTGGCTGGAATCCCACAACCTCATTCCTAAACATCAATGTGGGTTCCGCCGATACCATTCGACCACGGACCATCTTGTTCGCCTCGAGAATGCCATTCAAGACGCCTTTCTCCAACGAAAACACCTTGTGGCTGTGTTCTTCGATTTGGAGAAAGCTTTTGATATGACCTGGAGGTATGGCATTCTCAAGAAGCTGCACGAATGAGGTTTAAGAGGTAACCTCCCTCAGTTCGTAAAAAGTTTCCTGACTGACCGTTCTTTTCGTGTCCGGGTAGGTGACATTGAGTCTGAGGCCCACTCCCAGGAGAATGGTGTTCCTCAAGGCTCCACCATTAGTGTCACCTTGTTTTCCATCGCAGTCAGTCATATTGCAGCTTCAGCCCCAATTCGTCGTTGCTTGTACGTTGATGACCTCACAATCTTCTATGCAGCCGATTCCATCGAGGATATTCAACAACGGCTGCAACAAGGCAACAACGAAGTGGTGACTTCTGCAGAAGCTCTTGGCTTTCGATTTTCACCCCAAAAAACACTGGTGGTACACTTCTGCAGAAAGCGCAACGCACATCCGGATCCTGTTCTAACATTAAAAGTGCGTTGATAGCGTCAGGTTTCTAGGACTCATATTTGATAAACAACTTACGTGACGCCCACACCTCCAAGCCTTAGCTGCGAGTTGTCGCAGGACAATAAGCATGCTTAAGTGCTTGGCTGGTGCATCGTGGGGTGCGGGCCGGGAGTCGTTGCTTCGCCTGTATCAATCGCTAGTTCTGACTAGGATTGATTACGGCAGCATTGCTTACTCCTCCGCCCGGGCGTCTGCGCTTCTACTCCTAGATCCTGTTCACCATGCAAGCATACGCGACTGAGACGTGAGCGTCTCTTGCTCAATTATGCAGCGGGGGTATATGCAACACCTACGCATATTAATCACCCGACTCTATTCAGATACCGTTTACAGGGGCTCTATGGTCGACGTCCCACCATAAGTCGACCAGTGGCCGTTCGAACGCAGGAGTTATTAGAGAGTCTCAACTTACAGTTCGCCAGGGTGCTTCCTAAAAGTCCTATGGAAGTGGCCCTTGGCTGATCCCTAACGTAAGGTGTCGTTTCGACCTGACTGGTCTCAACAAGGAGGAGACCAGTTCATTCGAATATCGATCCCGCTTCTACGAGATCATTAGCGAACTTGACTCTCTCTGCATATACACAGATGGTTCCAAAATGGCTACGGGTGTTGGAAGTGCCATCGTCATTCGTGACGATCCTCACGCTTGGACACTTCTTCCCCAGGCCACTGTGTATACTGCAGAATTATTTTCTATTTTGCAAGCCCTGTGATTCTGTCAAACATCCGAAGACAGCGCATTCCTCATTTGTTCCGACTCGTTGAGCGCGTTGCAAGCGATCTGCCGCTCTCATACCATCGATCCACTGGTGCAGAACATCTTGACGTATCTCTACATGTTCCGCCAAAAGTCTATCACCTTCTTTTGGATTCCCGGACATGTGGGGATACCTGGCAATGAACTCGCCGACCAGGCAGCACGTCATGCAGCCGAAGTCGGTGAGCCACAGGACATTACCATACGCCCAGAGGATCTGAGAGTGAGCATACGATCCGCGATTGATCAGAAATGGCAACGTGAGTGGAACAACCTCACGGCTAAGCTCAGACAGGTGAAACCTGAGGTCCGAAGAACTCCGGCACCTGTAAATCTGAGCCAGAGGGAAAGTGTGGCCCTGACGTGTTTACGCTTGGGTCACACGGCGTTAACACATCGTCATCTTCTCGCCGGTGAGGATTAGCCAAGTTGCGCCGCCTGCGGGACGGCGCTAACCGTGAGGCATATAGTTGAGGAATGTGTAACCTTTGCGCTATTGCGCCAGAGGTTGCAGCTCCCAGATAGTATAGCCGAAGCTTTAGCTTATGATGCTGCCTCTGAAAGAAAGATGCTTGAATTTCTCCGAAATTCGCATCTTCTTCAGAGGCTTTAGGGGCATACCATCTCTGATTTTACAAGTCGTCTCTTGATTCTCCCCCGATAGTTAATTTTAATTTTATATTCCAGTGATTTTATTCTATGTGTTTTCGATATTTTGTGTTCGTCTTATTTATTAACTATACCCTGTTCCAGCTGGTCTGGCAGGGTACTTTTAGTCTCTCGTTATGCCACTAAGGGCCTTTTACACCCTTAGTGGTACTGTTGTTATTTATACGTGTTGTTTTGTTGTTGTTATTTCTTTTTAACGATGTACTACCGAGGGCCTTTTACACCCGAGGTGGTACATCATTTGTTCTCCCATCTGTGATATTTTGTTATGCCGCTGTAGGCCTGTTGTTATGGCTCTACAGCGGTATTGTTTTAACCCCTTATTGCTTCACTAGTCGGCTTGTGACCTCCCAGTGAAGCAATAAGTTCTGTCTGTGATATATTTTTGTGATACTATTCTGTGATATTTTGTGTTGTTCTAGTCAGGTTCCTCCACTCTGGGGCCGTTTACACCTCGGAAGGAGTTCCAGCGATGGCTTCCAGGCAGTGTCGCCATATGTAGTATTTTCATTACTACCGTAGTAATATTTAACCGCCAAATTCAAGTTGTAGTAATGACGTAGTATTTTTTAAAATGTAGTATTTTAGTAGTATTTTTAAAAAATAATTTTAAAGTGGGAGTAGTAATAAATAGTATTTTTCTCCTGCCTTCTGTAGTAATATGTCAATTTAAAATCTGGCGACACTGCTTCCGACGCTTTGTCTAGTACTTATCGTACCGTCACCAAAGACTGTCCGCTATTTTTAAGCCCTGAGATGGCAGGGCCCATCGACGGATTTTATTATGTGTATGTTTTGTCCCTTGTCTATCGCATTTATGTGTTCCTGTCTGTTTTGTGTATGTTTTTATCTCTCGTTTCGGCGACGCATGCCCTTTGTAGGCGATGCCGCCGGGTGCTGCTGACCGCGCCATCCACCGGCAGCAGTACCCCAATTTAAAAAAAAAATAATAATAATAATAATAATAAACGCCCTGTGGGTGGGGGCTTCACTTTGCAGAATTTGCCCACAGTAAGTCCTGCTTGTCGTAAAAGGCGACTAAAAGGACTACCCATTAGGATGGAGCAAATAAGAAAAAGGCCTCAGAAAACTGCCGCTGCCGGTGGAGCGACCGGGCGCATCAGGGTCACCACTGAATGTGACAGCTCAGATCACGGTGACGACAGGTTGGGTTCTAGGCAGCCACCTGTTAGCTGTAACAACACCTTCAGCCAAACTACTACTGCCCTACTTACAGAACCTCCAACACCTTTGGCTCAGCCGACTTGAAGTGTTTCCTCGGAGCATCCTTTGGGGACCACTAAAGCTGGTAGGAAGCGTGTGCGTATGCAATGGACAGATGAATTGAATGAATTCATCGTACGCACATACTTCCAAGTTACTAAACTTGAAATGGACAAAACTGGTTACCGTACGAAATTACATCAAGAGTTCTCGCGCACCTATCCTCACCTAAACCGCGTCACTGAACAGAGACTGGCAGACCAAAAGCGTGTCATTTTCACCAATAACCTTATACCTTCTTCCCTCATAAACACTATTAAAACACAAGTCGCACATCAATTTGCTCAAAGTGAAGAAAATCAGGCCGACGACGGCCCACCAGAAATGGGGAGCCCCACACAAAACGACACTCAACAACTTGTCGATAATGAGCCTAGCCTCCATGAGACAGCAGTAAACGACACCCTACTGCAAAAGATCGAACTGGAATTTAACACAACGCTTACTGAATTTGAAGGGACGGACCCCACACATAGCTACTTGTTGCCTAAACAACACACCTCACGTAGATTGGCTGAGATCGTTGAGATATTAGACAATACAATACTGCCTAAACACTTGTAAACATGTGACGATTTTATCGAGTTACACACGGCTATCTACTGTGGAGCCGTCGCCGCTATACGTTGTAACGGTTCCAACGTAACACCACCTGTAGCGCACAACTCGAAGGAACACAAAACTCATGCCTGGGAAACACGATTGAATAAACGCATCAACAACATCCGATGCAACCTCGGCAGGATCACCCAATACCAACAGGGTAGTAGATCTAAGCAGCTCAACAAACACATACACGACATACTACACAAACACGCAGTACATACACAATACGAGGAACCCAATAAAACGCTTATAGAGATCAGAGATACGCTTCACCAAAAATTAACAGCACTAGCGAAGCGCTTACGAAGGTATAAGACCAGTACTGAACGCAGACGACAAAACCAAGCGTTCAGCAGAAACGAGAGACGGTTTTATCAGTCTCTAACGAACACGGTAATTGACAGTAATGGTCTACCGGAGAAGAACGCACTCCATAGTTTCTGGGCGAATATATGGTCCAACACCATCGACCATAATGACAAAGCCAGCTGGATCGATACAGAGTACAGGAATAACGAACATCTTCCGGAGATGCCCTGTACGGACATTACTACAGAGGACGTCTCCAGAGATCGCATAACTGGCGTCGATAACATACAAAACTACTGGCTTAAACACTTTACATCAACACACAAGTATCTCGCTGAACAATTTACACTACTTATAAGAACACCAAACCTGACACCGAAGTTCCTAACGAAGGTTATCACATATATGAAATCAAAAAACAGTGATACAAAAAATCCTGCTAATTATAAGCCTATCACCTGCTTACCTACAGTGTATAAGATTTTGACGTCCTGTCTGGCAGAAAAGATCGATGAGCATTGTCAGATTAACACCATACTGATAGAAGAACAAAAGGGATGTCGAAAGAGGTCACAAGGTTGCAAAGAGCAGCTTCTGATTGACTCCGTAGTACTGGAACAAGCGAAAGGGAGACAACGTAACCTGTACACAGCGTTTATTGATTACAAAAAGGCATTTGATTCGGTGCCGCACTCCTGGTTACGGAGAGTATTGGAGCTATACAAAATACACCCAAGTATCGTGAACTTCCTTAGAACGATCATGTCCGATTGGCGAACGACCTTACATTTGAGTATTGGTAATGAAAAAACAACAAGCGATCATATTCAAGTAAGACGCGGCATATTCCAAGGAGACTCATTGAGTCCATTATGGTTTTGTCTCGCAATGAATCCACTTTCTCGCCTGTTAAATGAAACCAAATACGGTTACAATGTAGGTACGCAAACGAATTCGCGCCATACCATTTCACATCTTATGTATATGGATGATATAAAGATCTATGCAGCTACTAAACATCAATTACAGCAGCTGCTGGGACTTTCCAAGGAGGTTTCGCGAGACCTCTGTATGGAGTTCGGAATCGATAAATGTCGAACACAATGTCGTTCTGGGGGAAAACGAGATGCGGTCACATTCGAACTCGAACCAGTCTGTTATGCAGCCCATGGACGAGTGAGAATCGTACCGGTATCTCGGATTCAATCAGGACGAACGTATAGATCACAGCGCTCAATGGATCCGGAAGCCTTTACATGGGAGACATCCACATGATCTTAATCAGAGTAACGTCGACAAAGCAGCGTCGCACGCCTGGTTGAGTCAAGGAAGTCTTTTCCCGGAGACTGAAGGATTCATGCTAGCTATACAAGATCAAGTAATTCATACAAAGAATTACTCAAAATACATACTTCGTGACTCGTCAATAACATCTGACTCATGCCGGAGATGCCATTCCAAACCCGAAACGATTCAACATATCACAGCTGCCTGTACTCAGCTCGCTCAGTCTGAATACAAACACCGTCACGACCAGGTTGGCAAAATTATATACCAGAAACTAGCGTTAAGCACCACCTTATAACCGATAAAACACCTTACTACAAGCTCACACCAAAAGTAGTAGCAAAGAATGATTCCTGTCGACTTTACTGGGATCGGTCGATTATTACAGATAAGACCATAAATCATAATCGACCAGATATCACCTTCGTACTGAAAAAAACTAAGACAACCTATCTGATTGATATTGCGGTTCCAAATACACACAACTTACAAAAAACACACGCAGTTAAATTGGATAAATACACTGACCTCGCAGCCGAAATAAAACAACAATGGCGAATGGAACATGTCCATATTGTTCCAATAATGCTCAGTGCCACCGGGGTCATTCCACACACACTACACAATAGTTTGAGCCTCTTGGGTCTCCCAAAATACACATATGTCACTATGCAAAAGGCAGTGATCATAAACACGTGTCGTATAGTACGGAAGTTCCTCAGTAATACGAATCCGACTGCGATATGTGAAAGCACAAGATCTGCCTCTACTCCATCTGAGCCATCTACAGTGAGCGAACAATACTCTGACACTCATCTTACAGACACACAACACACATACATAAACACACAATACACTAACACTGAAACACAAACACTTAACACACATACAGATCCAGATTCGTCTGATGGAGAGGGAGGATCGACCAACTACCGCACTGTCACTGTTACCGCTCTGGTGCACAATCCTCCCAACTCAATAACACACAAGGTCCGTCAACCTCTGTACCATCTAAACGCGCAATTCCAGGAACACCCGATCTTAATGAGCAATTTGATGAACCAGAACACATTTACACCAAGAAACGTAAAATAGAACGACACATCCACACACATACACGAACACACACACAAACACAAACAGTCCTTTCCCTTCCCTCTGTCCCTAATCCTACCTATCCTCTGAGGACACGAAAAGGATTCTAATGATTCAACAGACATTTAAATCGGCTCACATGTAGTTGATGCCATCTATCACCTAACAAGGGGTCGATTTTGATCAGGACATCCAAGTCAGCACAAATGTTGAGTAGCTTGTTGTAAACGACTATATCAGTAACAGTTCAACTAAAAACACATTAGTACACTCGTTTAGGGGTTTTTGAAAGGGTTCTCATCATATCAGTGTAAAGATACGTTGGAGGTAAGGAACCTTAAGAAGCATGTGCCTTTAACAAAACTGTTCAATAACTGCAGTAAGAATTCAAGGATAACTTGTATTTAGCTTTTTAGCTTACCTTTTTGTGACGGAAGTCATGTTTTTTGATTTATGATATTTTATGAGACCTTTCCATACTGATGAAAGCACTGGTAATGAACCTTAATCGCACAAACTTGCTCTTTTTAAGGGTGAGAGGAAAGCGTCGCCATATTTTATGGCTAAACAAGCCCACTAAGGCGGCTGCAACGCCGAGTGTCACTAAAGCCCTTTGTATTTAAATTCTTAAATTAGCCTCACTTGGCCCAATTTTGCAAAATATTTTTTTTTTTTTAATATTTTTTCGGAATTAACAGTCGCGTCACCCCTCAAAACGGTAAAAGTTATTTCCCTTACACCCTATATACATACATACATACATATATATATATATATATATATATATATATATATATATATATATATATATATATATATATATAGGGTGTAAGGGAAATAACTCATCCTTCTGAGGGGTGACCCGATTGTTAATTTCGAAAAAATTCCTGCGGTTTTAGCGTCTACAGGGTGCTATGAGTCACCCCACAAAAGGACGAGAGTTATTTTTTTTACACCCTGTATATATATACAGGTGGGCCACTTGAATCTATGCACCTAAATATCTCGCGAGAAGTGCCACCTATCAAAAAATGACATATATATATATATATATATATATATATATATATATATATATATATATATATATATATATATATATATATATATATAATATATATATACATATATATATATATAATATATATATATACATATATATATATATATATATATATATATATATATATATATATATATATATAATTATATTGTTAAAAAAACTTAAAAAAAACCAAGGGCACTTGCTCCTGACACAAATTGAATTGAAAACTGTACAGCTGAACCCCCACACACGTAACAATCAGTTGAACCTTTAAGTTAAAAAAATTTAAATTACATTCGTCTCATTGTCAGTTTAAGTGTACAGTTGAGTTGAACTGAGACTGAAATACCCACACACGTAGAGGTTAAACTTTACAATTGAACTCTACAATTCAAACTGTCAGTTGAAAGTGCACGTGTGTGGCTGGCTTAACAGTAAAAAACCTTTCAATTTGTAAATTTTAATAAAAAAAAAATTCAAGCATAACATTTAATGAAATTTAAACAAAACAGCCTGATTTGCTAGCGTAATTCGGTATGGAAGCGCATTCGAGCAGAAACAACGATAAGAGACTTCAATTGAATCGGTCATTTTGAAAACATTACATGTAACGAAAACAAAATTTTTGATTTTGAAAACGATATATGTTCACACATGTGTTGTTTTCAAAATCCATCACATCAACAACCTTTTAAATAATGTTAAAACTTCACATACAAATGTCATTTTCTTGTAGACTGTGTGTTTAAGCACACTAAATATCTTGAAAAAAAAAAAGAGCGATGATTGCATTTTTTGTAACATGTGTCATTTTCAAAATGACCGATTCAATCCATTTCGTTATTTCAAACGTATTTTTATCATAATTATAATGACTACCGACTCTAATGTCAATATTAAGTACTAATTATGCCAAGATACGTCACGTCCAGTGCGTACACAATCTTGTTTAAACTGTATCAGACTATAACAATAAAGAAATAATTTTTTTTTAAACTGCATAAGGGTAGGTACTGATATTTAAAAAAAAAAAAAATTTAGACGTAATATTATTAGTTCCTCTAACGATTTAAATAATAAAAAAAATACATAAAAATTTCCTGTTACGACGATTAAAAATGCACCGTTTTTGTACATACTGCATACAATATTTTTTGCAGTTCTTAATTAGAATGAAAATTTTTTTAAAAAATGAAAAATACTCAATTTATTGGCGACGCAAAAATTATACGCGCATCTCCGGTGGTAAAATTAAAACCAGTATCAAGTAAAAATATACGTATACGTTCAATTGACATAAAAATATGTATTATAAAAATTATGTACGGATAACGAGATTTTATATCACCAATTAAACGTATACGTATATTTTTCCTTGATACTAGTTCTAATTTTACCACCAGAAGCGCGAGTGAGAATTTTTGCGTCGCCGATTAAAAGTTTGACATTTACATTTAAAAAAATTATTTTAACATATAAACTAGTAACGTTACTATAAGAACTAGAGATGAGCTAAACGGTTATTTTCTAATAACTGTTATTGCAATAACAGTTACTGAAAAATAACTGTTATTTATAACAGTTATTATAATAACTGGTATGGTATTTGGATATTTTAACATATTTTAAGATATTCGATATGCGTATAAACGGTTCTGTTAGTGAAATATGCACAGATCTATAAATACTGACGGATACTAAATAACATTTTTTGCTTTATTGTACTGCAATATCTGTTCAAATACTTGTCTATACAAGGATTTAGGCTTTATATACACAATATTAACAATTTTATGGATACAAAATTACAAATACAAATAGATAACTGTACAATAGACAATAGTTCATTTTTAAGGGTTTTTTAAATGTACTACAATAGAAAATGTGTAACTTGCCTGGGGCGTTATTATTTTGAAATTCTCCGTAGGTGGTTAAAATAAACTACTGTGATCCTTGCTTTCGAATATATTAATATTGACCTATGTTATCGATATTTCCAAAGGAGTTATTTAAGTAACCAGTTACTGGGTATTCCAGTTATTGACGATAACTGTTATCTTTCTATACTAGTTATAAAATAACAGTTATCGATATATCGATCATGTCTAATAAGAACAAGTAATCTATAGAGAAAAAAACAACTGCAGATGACTCATTCTCATAAATTTGCCTTTTAGACAAACTCGTAATATAGCAATCTCTCACAAAATCTATTATCTAATATATTGAAAAAGGATAGTAGAATTTATAATATCTTTTACACGTGACAAAACTTTCTTTTTGAAATGAGTCATTTTCTTTACATATAAATTTTCCTTTACTTTTTCCACGCTCAAAAAAAGTACGACATTTTGACACTATCAGAAGCAACTATAAAGTTAACTTTTTAATTCAGAATTGCAAAAAATATATTGTGTAATATCATGTATTATCACCATCTAAACTGAAAATTTTTGTAAAACTATCAACCTACATTTAACAGGTTGACAGTCATGAGGCATTATGACGTAAAGCCCAACCGATACAATGTTTTGACAACTAATACGTATTACATAAACCAGTTTTTCCCAAACTTTTTCTATAGCGGAACACTTTAAGTTCTGCAATTTACACGGAACACTGCCTCCAAAAAAAAGAAAAAACAAAGGCAAGCCTGTTGACTTCGATTGCAAACCTCGTGATCTTAAAACACAAATTGTCAACTAATTCCCGAGAAAAAAAAAAGAGCAAAAATAACTATTCATGCATCTAAAACCGCATCATATTGTTCTT
This sequence comes from Brachynemurus nebulosus, assembly GCA_035578155.1. Taxonomy (NCBI): domain Eukaryota; kingdom Metazoa; phylum Arthropoda; class Insecta; order Neuroptera; family Myrmeleontidae; genus Brachynemurus; species Brachynemurus nebulosus. The sequence goes on along the minus strand of JAPWDM010000001.1, from coordinate 84,531,869 downwards.
TCCGCCACTTTCGCCAAAGTTTTTTCACGGAACACCTGAAAACTGCTTGCGGAACACTAGTGTTCCGCAGAACACACTTTGGTAAACACTGACATAAACAATCGTGACTCGCTCTCTGTCTAGATACGATAGGTACCACAGGTCTGCTACACAATATGTAACGTATTGTAAAGTACATCGCACCGCGCTGATACCTACGATGCCTAGATAAAGAGCGAGCCGAACGAGCTGTTTGTCTACCCTACTGGTGTACATTTTATATGGAATTGTTGACGCGGTACCGCGTTATGTCGCAGTTAGTCAGGTTTAACTTGACGCTGTACGGCTCATGAACGTCAACATGTTAACTTTTTTTATAAGTTAAAAATCACATAAAGAATAGCACAACAGAAACGCTCTTCATTATCGAACTTCATTACATTTTCTGGAAATATGGGATACAGTTACAAGCAAGCAAGTCATCCTATAAAAAAATTGTAGTATTTAAGAAATTTGATTTTTTTATTTCAATTATTAATTATACCAGTTTTGGAAAACTTACATATATAAAATAATTATAAATTTAATAAAATATATTTTATTTAATTAAAATAGAAATATTAATTTTCCAATATAGTTTCTTCAAAAAAGTATGTTAGCCAGGACTTTTACTTCATGGAAACCAAAAAATCTTATGTAATAATTAGTAGAAAAGTACAAAAATGAGACAAAGTAGCTCAAAAATTCTGAGGTATCTAAATGCTATTTTATTGCAATTCACGTTTTAAACTAACAATTTTTATTTATTAATTGTTGTGAGCTTTACTTTGTGAAAATCTATTTTAACTCGTTGACGATCATAACCTATTACGGCAAAATGCCCAACTAGTACACTATTTTGACAATTAATACACTTTGTATGGAACTGTTAGCACGATATAACACTGTGTCGCAGTTATTCAAGTTTCACTTGACATCATACGGCGTCCATGACCGTCAACGTGTTAATTAAAGATTTTTATTCGTCAATGGATATAATGGTTGGAAACGCATTCATACGAAAATAATGAATAAAGTTGAATTTAAACAAATAAATTTTGCTTCATTTAATTTTCTTTTAAATTATTTCATCAAATTTAATTTTCTTTTCGTGTTATTGAAAAAACCCAAACGTTAAATTTAAAAATATTTTAATTGATAATCAGTTGAACAAGAAAACCCTTCTAAGGATTTGTAAAATGTTAATTTATCAATTTACGTAAGTACAAATAAGTGATGCTTCAATAAAACCACTATTCTTTTTAATACTTCCTTTCCACTTAAAAAGTATATTAAAATGTGGAAAATGGAGACATTTTAAAGGTACTTTTTAATTAAATACTTTGATAATATCCTATATATATACATATATATATATATATATATATATATATATATATATATATATATATATATATATATATATATATATATATATATATATATATATAAATTTTAAAAAAAAGTTGAACTAGTACATATAAACTTTCAAGAGTTACTGTAGCAAAATTGTTATATTTAAAAAACAGTATTCAAGTTCTCAAAAATGCGGTATATTTCATTATATTTAGTGAATATACTTAACGTTATAAATAAACACAATACTGTAATTATAAGAAATAATTTTTCACTTTTGTGCTAGCACAAGAGATAAAAAAAATCTAAATCAGGAATGGTCGCCTTTTCTCACGAAAACCATTTCCCCGATAATAATTGTTATAATTCTATGTTTTAAATATGTATAAAATTATCAATATTCAATTAATGCAATAAAGAACTATGTACCTATGATAAAAGTCGTTATGACACAAAAATTGTCACCAATATTTGATTGTTTTAGTTTGGTAAATTTTAAATTTTATGCTCAATTAGAATATATCCTTTAAAAATGTTATTTTTGATTACAAAATCACACACTTTCTACGTTTCACTGGTTCCGGTGGTTCCAAAGCAGCTAATATTGCTTCATCAAATACATTTTTTAACCCTTTCTGTAAATATAATTACAACACTTAAAAAAGAATTTAAAAAAAAAAAAAGGTAAAAAGCAGTTTTCATAATCTTTGTTAAATTTATTGAAACTGTATAGCCAAAACTGGAACCGAAACTATAGCCATCTAAACTTATGGACAAAATTAACGCACCATTTAATTCTTTTACTTGAATTTTAAGATGACGATTATGATTAAGGTTACTAATTTTTTTACCAATAGGGATGGATCTTCTTTGGTAATCTACACACATACTGTCAAAAAATCGTTTGTTTTAAAATCATTGTGCATACAAAATTGTGGTAAATTTAAATTTTCTCAAAAGTTGAGCACATTATTGTTACAAAAATCGTTGATTAGCAAGAGGTTTCATTTGTTAGAAAATGTCATGTTGTTAGTACTGTTAGTTTAAATGATTTCGAGTTAAAAAATAAATCGCCGAAGAAATTTATCGGTTGAGGATGCAGTAAAGGTATCAACTTTACTGGGAAAAAGATATTTTATGCGTTATGCTGCTTAGAAAAAAATCATTCCACTATAAGTGTCGATGCACACACGCGTTTTTTTACCGCTGCGTGCACGCTGCAGCGCCGCTCGGCACCGCAAGTATGTGTGCATCAGTTGCATCACAAATTTAACTCAATGTACTTTATAACCGCTGCGGCGCCGCACCGTGCACGCAGCGTGCAAAAACCGTTTGTGTGCATCACATTTTGCGGTGCCGCTGCGTGCACGCAGCGGTAAAAAAACGCATGTGTGCATCGGCACTAAGGCCCAGGACACATGAGCGTTAAAATGACGTCCGTTACAACGCACGTTACCACGTACGTTGTAGCGTTATTATATTTTAAATACAAGCGGACACACGATCAACGTCCGTTTGTTTTGACGTACATTGCAACGGACGTACCATTGTTTGCCAACGTGATCAAGCTAGACGGACGTTGAAATTACTGAACGTCCGCTATATACAACATATGATAGAATTCATACGTTATATTTTTAACGTCCGACCCATATTTTTGGTATTTTTTATTTGATTCTAAGTATAAACAAAAATTAAGATTATATTTTATTAATTTTTTTTGCTGTTGTTTTATTTTTTAACAAATTTTAATCAAATTTTTAAGAAAGACAGCAATTCATCAAAATAATTTTTCGACATTTGGAAGTAATTGAAAAATGTTTATCATTAGTTCTGAGCCATACGTATCTAAGACGTACTTATGTATATAAAGTATAAAAATGACCGTGTAGATATCGTTCACTATTTATGGGATATACCATTTTCTTTTTAATATATATATATATATATATATATATATATATATATATATATATATATATATATATATATATATATATATATATATATATATATATATATATATATATATATATATATTATTTAAATATTGCATCGCCAGGTAATAAAATGTATAACAATTTCAATAGCGTCCATCTTGTATTATAATCAACGGACGTCAATGAAATATTTTCAACGCTCGTAGAGATAAGCATAGTAACATACGTTATCTTAATGCTCGTGTGTCCCAGGCCTAAGGGAGCGTCCATAAACTACGTAGTTCCATTTTGGGCATTTTTTAACCCCTCCCCCCATAGTGGAACGCAATTTCTTTTCTTACTAATTGTAAGTCCAAAAAATATTCAATTAAAATAATAGCCTTTTTACTATAAAATATGAAAATTAAGGACTTTTTTATAATTCAGCAAAATATTTCCTCAAAAATCATGTCCCCTTACAGTAAAAATTTTAATGTAGACTGTGTGACCACATAGTTGTATAATTCGCTTGAGGAAGTTTTTTCAAATTTCAAAATATCCAAAATATTAAGCACCTCATAGGAATTCAGGATTATTCATGAAATTTCACATTCAAATTCATGTTTGTTTAATTGTTTCATATAAAACTACGTAACTCAACTCTGACTGTCCCCTCCCCCTTTGTAGCCCTGCGTAGCTTTTTGCATAACCTCTCCCTCCCCCAACTAGGCTACGCAGTTTATTGACGTTCTCTAAGTTGTATGATTGAACGCTTTAATCACACAAGTTCTTATAATCACACACCAGGATAAGGGCGCAAAGAGTCTCTACCTTGTTATGTTGTAATTGGATTCTAACACAAACTACAACCTTAGCATAGCTATTGGCAGTGAGCAGATGGTCAGTGTGTTTTTTTTAGGGAAGGGGGGGGGGCTCTCCTCGTGAACAATACAAAGGGCCTCGAGGCTGGGAATGCAAGTGCGCGGTGGCGTAGTTGGCTTTAGTTCGTCTGTAAAAATGTCTGTAAAATGAAAGGATATTTTTAAGATAAGATAAGAATTTCATTACAATTTGCTTTTGGAAATGCTTCACTTTCACTACTGGAGATGGAAAACAGTTGAACTCAGTCTACATTGTATTCAACTTAAAAGTAATTTATTAAATGACAGCCGTTAATAATAATAAATTCGATTTTTGGAGCAGAAAAAGTAGGTTTTTACGGTGACAGCCGAAATACGCCAATTTTCAACTAGTGCTTGAACCCGACCAGTTCGTCGGAGAAAAAAATAACTAAATTTTTAGGAAATTTTATGTACTTTCATTTTGAATGAGAAGATCATTTACGAAAAGTTGATAGTTTTCGAGTTATAAGCAAAAAACCGCTAAAAAAAGGAGATTCTTTACTTTTTTTCCATTTTTTTTTATTGTTGCGTCACGAAATTTTGTTAGCAAACCTCAGATTCGGATTCAGCACCCCAAAAAACATATATGTAGAATGGAAGAAATCAAAACTTTCCTACCAAAGATACAATTTGACTGGATTATGCATTAATTTTGTCTATTAGTTTATAAAGGCTAGGATTTTAGTCATCGTAATTACACTTTTGCTCCGCTATAAGCAATTACAAAAGATGAAATAAAATCATATGCCTAACTCTTTTTACGTATATGCGAATTTTATTTTATAAAAAGAGTAAGGTATATGATTATATTTCAATCTTTTGTAGTTGCTTAAAACGGGGTAAAAGTGTATCATTTAAAAATTTAAAAAAAAAAATTCAAAGTAATTAACATATATAAAATGTAAACGAAAAAAAAAATCAATAATAATTTAATATTTTTTGCACAGATAACAAACATTATACATGTTTGGTTCATTGGCATATTTGGGACAAACAAAAAATCGGTTGAGTAGTTTTTGAGTGAAAACGCCAGCCAGTTGTAATTAATTAATTTTGTGACATGTTTCGATCCATGTGATCGTTATCAGACTTGTCAAAACATATGTCTTAACATAATTTATGTCTTAACATATAATCAATAGTGGGAACTTGTTATATCTTGACATGTATAATTTCTAAAAACAGTAAATCCGATTATTATTTGTGAAGAAAGATTTTCAAAGCTGCAACATTAATTCTATGTTTACAACAATTAGAAAATTTAGAAAAAGAAGGAAACAAACAAAATTAAAAACAAAAATCTCCCAGATGTTGAACTAATTCATCAATTCGCCATCTTGAAAATCTTAAACGTCAAATTTGTGTCTGAAAATATGCCAGATGTGATGTTATAACATATGTCAAAACATACATTTTATGACATAAAGTATGTTGTAACATTTAGCGTCTCTACAGAAAATTTTTATGTCACGGCATAAGTTTTGACATATGTCTAGTGGAGACGCGCTGTTATACTGTTAAAGTGGTATTTTTACAAAGTGTTTTATGAATTTACTGTTAGCAAATATGAAATAGCATAAAGTAACACTCAAATCAATTAAATTTACTTAGTATCGTCTTTACTACACTTCATCACATCTGTGAAATGAGTTCCAATTATTCTTCCTTTTTTTTCAAATATCGTTTGCTAATTACTTCTGTACTATTAAAAACGAAAAAAACCAATTTTCTTCAAAAAAGCATAACCTTAAAATATGGGATTGATGTTTATCCTCACAAAATATCGATCTCGATTTAACAAAAAAAAAAAAAAACACCCCGTGTTATTTGTTACCATCGAATTTCATTAGTGTTTTTCTTAAAAATTTTTTTTGCTGACATGACACGTTTTACATGATTTAACACATTTAGCAAAGATTATGAAGACAACCAAAATGTTATAATTGATTCTAATGGTTGATAAATTACCTGAGTCAGTGCTGAACATTCTACATATTTAACCGCTCTTAATTCCCTAGCTAGTTTTTCTCCTTGTTCAAAAGTAATTGGTTTTTGTTTGTTTTTAGCCAACTTTTCAATAACACCTACATCATCTCGTAAATCTATTTGTGTTCCAACTAATAAAAACGGTGTTTTTTGACAGTGATGCGTTATTTCTGGTACCCACTACAAAAATAAAAAATAAAAAAATAAAAACTGTACTTATTCAATTTTAAATAAAGATTGGTTAATTTCAAGAATGCATACCTTTTCTTTGACATTTTCAAACGAAGAAGGGCTTACAACCGAAAAACAAACAAGAAATACATCTGTCTGAGGATAGCTTAATGGTCGAAGTCGATCATAGTCTTCCTGCCCTATAATTATTTTAATAATTTTAAAAATAATAACAATTTAATAAATAACAATAGATCGATCTTATAATTCTACTACTATGATTATAGTAAAATCTAAAAAAATTACCGAGCGCTATTCATACACGATTTAGAATAAGGCTAAGCTGAACTTAAGTTAGGATAAAACCTAACCTATTCGCAAACTAAGCTCATTCTTAACGTTTATCTAAATTTAAAATATACAAATGGCTATCCTAAACCTGTTCGAAATATATTTTCACATGAAATTAACATTTGCACATTTTATCAAATTTGAAAGAATTTTTTCGAATAAAAATATAAAATATACGTAATTAAATATCTATCTATTAGTAAATATAAATATTACTTACAAATATACTATAACTGGTAAGTAAACAGAAAAGGGTTTGAATCTAATTAAAATTCATTTTATATCAACAAATTTTACAAATGAAATTTTTTCATTTTCACAGTTACAACAAATTTTTATGAACTGTACGATGAAAATATAATTTTAGGATACATATTTCAAGGAAAATTTCGAAATTTTGTAACTAATACGGGGTTTACATTTACAATGATTTGCTGGCGCCAACACAAAGTGGCGCGCAAGTAAACGCAAAATGAACGTGTAAACATCTACTGGCGTGCAAGGTAGATCAGTGCATGCATGGATGAAAAAAGTTAGCAACCTTCTAACATTTCTGGCGCCAGTAATGACACTAAAATTAAACATGCAAACTTGTGTTGACGCCAGTATTATCTAAAAAAAAAAAAAATAATAAATGTCAATTTTACACGTTTATTCAAGTTTGAAATCATTTCTAGGTACTTATTATGTTTTATTCTCTTCTAATATAAATGACAATTCTGAAAGCTATATGTGACAGTTAATTATCCAATTCAGCCATTTGTGACCTACGTAGTACTTACCAAATTATATACCATGCAAATCATATGTAAACGGATGTGCAACTACTTAGTGTAAACTTTACAGACATGCAAGCTTAAAAGTGGCGTCAGCAAATCATTGCAAATGTAAACCCGCTAATCGCGATCAGTGATCACACATGTGTGCAACGTTACCACAAGCAGGTATTTTACTTACAAACACACTTTCTGTGTATTGATTTTTGTAAACATTTATAGAAGAATAACAAACATAACACTTAAAAATATAATTTTATATTTTATATTTGTGATTGTGTTATTGTCTATTGATATTATTTTTATTAAAAATACGTATGTTATTGTTCTTACTAAAAATATGTATGTTTACACATGTTGAATTACCCCGAATTTATTTATATAGTTTTCTTTTTAAAATTCTTTAAAAATATTGCCGGCCCTTGAGGAAGTTTACTGTGAAAATGCGCGGACTGAATAGTGTTAAGGGTCTAATATATATAAATCATTAGTTGTTAAACGAAATGAGTATATTATGTGAAACGAAAACCATTAAAACAATGCAATAATAATATTAATAACCTTACCTGCAGTATCAAATAATCCTAATGTATAAGGTTCACCTCCAATCATAACAGTAACTGCATAGTTGTCAAATACAGTTGGTACATACTCTGACGGAAATTTGTTTGTTGTGTAACTAAAATTAAATAAAATAACACTGAATGAAATTACCAATGAAATAAATCTTAATTTTCCTTAAATAAAAAAAAATAACACTATTAGTCCGAGAGCCTGTCGTATACAAATCCTATGTATAAGATACGTGAACGACTTTGTGTACGTGAATAGGCAGAGTGCGAAGTATATGGTGGGGACAATTAATTCGATTGCAGCGTGAGTAGTGGGGAAAACAAGCATTAATACGGGCTCATATGTGTTATAGTATAATAAAAAATATTAAATAAAAATATTTACATTGATTCACTTTGATTATAAACGCAGTTGCAACTAATATCTCATTCCTTATTTATCTGTCAACAGTATTAACGTCTACACGTCAATCCATAAATACAGAATTAAAAATATTTGATGTATTTTAATTCAAATAGTCACATGCAATAATGTTCCATAGGGGTTAAAGTTATTGATGTTTGTCTTACGACTCTACATTAAACTAAATGACTTATGCCAGCATTTCTTAATTCTCGAATTTCCCTGACGTGCTTCACCGGCACCAGCAACTTTTTCCTCTGCATAGCCCGAGGTTGGAAGGAAATACTGTCTTGATAATTATATTCATGTTAACGTCGAAAATTGTTTACTTTTTTAAAATAACTGTTATACTTCACCCAGTGTTTTGTTGTTCAAACTGAACAAATCAAATTGTTCAAATTTATTTATAAAAAAAATTAATTGTAAATAGCAAATATTTGTATTCAGATTTTACGGTTTGTTTAAAAATATTTTAAATTTACGAAGAATTTTTTCAACCTTCTCCCAAATTGCGTGGACTAGCTTTATAGAAGGATGGACATAATGAAACCAATATCTTCTATTTCATAGCTTTTCTTTATTAAAATTGCCAAAATATTTTCGATATGTTTAATATCATCTTCAGTGGCTAAACATCAAAAAAAAAAAAAATTTTTACAACGTAATAATAAACAATAACATCATTTTTATATATTTACAATTCTTCGTTAACTTATACTATTATTTTTTAGGTTATAAGCTACATATTGGATAGGAGGATTATTTATTTATTTTTGTAAAAACAACAAGAATTTGTGATTTAGTTGATATATAGGAAATTTTATGTTTGGAAGAATATCTATTTGTGTTAACGAAACAAACAAAACCTATTTTTTAATATTAGCGGATTTGAGACAGGACAAACTGAAACAGTATGTATATTAAAATGTTAAAAAATTTTTTTTACAATCTTACTCACCAGAAATTATCTAAATTTCAGATTGTCATTCTTGGATAACAACCAACCATACCAACAAACCATTAGAACAATTTAACTAGTTTTTTTGCATTTCACATGGAAATTTGTCAATCGAAAAAATTTTTTATAAAATAATTACTTTAATTTAAAACAATTAAAAAAGTCAAACATATTTAAAATGTAAAATCAAAAAAAATTTCAAGAGAATTTTTTTTTTTTTAAATTATCACAGTTTGTACAATGTACTCCTCAAGTACATTGTTATTGGTATGGTAGCACAGTGATCAACTGAACTAAATTTGTAAATTTTTTGTTTAAAGATAAATTTCTCGAAAATTCTAGACAAAATTAGTCCGGTCTCAATTTACATATTGGTATGTGTTTATTGTTTATGTTTTTTGATTACAATATATTATATAAGCATCTTTTGGAAATATTGTTTATTGATTTCTATTATTATTATTATTTTATTTTTTTAATAATCGGTAAATAGGCATTATCTAGAGCTAATGATTCTATCTGCTTGTTGCAATTTTTTGATTCATTCAGTTTTATGTAAAAACCTTCACTTAATAATCTTTTTTGGTATTTATTTTCTCTGTCTAATATTTCGACTTGGTCGAAATTAAACCTGTGATCATTATTTATCGAATGTTCAGATAATCCAGTTGCCTCTTTGCCCCTTTTTATGTCATATTTGTGTTGGGCTAATCTATTATTCAACGACTGTGACGTTTGTCCATAGTATGATAATTCGCAATCTTGGCAGTTTATTTTATATACTATATTGTAATCTTGTTTTATATCTGTTTTTACTCTTTTTTTAGTGTAAATGTTTGAAATTTTATTGTTAAAAGAAAAAGTTATTTTATTTTTGCTATTTTTTTCTATTATTGGTTTTAATTTCTTAGTTAAATTATTATAGGGTAAACAAATTCTATTTTTATGTTCATTTATTGTATCTACATTAGTTTTTGTTGTATTATATGCTAAATGTATAACTTTTTCTTTTATCATGTTAATTAAATTTATAGGATAGTTATTTTTAGTTAGAATGGAAACAGCTAATTTTATAGATTCTTTTCTATTTTTTATGCTACTTAAATGTACCGCTCTATGCATTAGATTATGTATCATGTTATTTTTTATGTATTGTGGATGATTCGAGTTGTAATTAATGATTCTGTCAGTGTAATTATCTTTTTTATGCCATATTGTGTTAATCACGTTATGCTTATCTTTTTTAACTAAGGTGTCAAGAAAAGCTATTTGGTTATTTTCTTCTATTTCAATGGAAAACTGTAAAGTTGGATGATAATTATTAAAACTATTTTTAATATGTTCTATTAAATTTTCTGGCGCTACTGTTAAAATGTCATCTACGTATCTATAGAAAAAAGCTGGATTCCATTTTTTGACTTTTTTAATACTGGCAGCACAAAGAAAATCCATTACATACGAAGCAATGATACTGCTAAGGTTCCCACCCATTGGGCAGCCAAATAACTGTTTATAAAATTTATCCTGAAATCTAAAAACATTATTTTCGAAAATTAACTCAATTCCCTCAATAAATAATTCTCTATCTATATCTGTAAATTTTTTTATGTTGGACCATTGTTTTTTAATGACAGCTATTGCTAAGTTTAGAGGAATATTTGTAAATAAAGATTTGACATCCAATGAAAAAATTTTTTCATTAGAATCTTTAAGTTGAATGTTATTAATTTTCTTTACGAAATCATACGAATTTTTTATGGAAAATTGACTATTTTCAGATTTAGTTAATATTTCAGAGAAATATTTTGCTATTCCCTGTATAGGGGAATTGATCTGGCTAACAATTGGTCGTAATGGTATATCCTTTTTTTGAATTTTTGGTAAAAAATAGATTTCGGGTAAAGTTTTTCCTGATTTTTGAAGTTTGGTCTTCGTTGTGCTGTCAATATATTTATTTTTGTATAATTTATCTGTATATAGTTTAATTTTTCTCAAAATATTTTCATTTGGATCTTTTCTAATGTTTAAATAAGTTTTTTTATTGTTTAATTGTGTCATAGCTTTATTAAGATATTCTTCCTTATTTAAAATTACCGTTGAACCACCTTTGTCAGCTTTAGTTATTATAATTTTGTCAGAATTTTGTTTGATGAAATTTTTGGTCTGTTTATGGCAATCGTTAATGTATTTATGTAAAGGATCAATATATGATTTTTTATTAACTGAAATATTAACTAAATCTGAAAATAGTCAATTTTCCATAAAAAATTCGTATGATTTCGTAAAGAAAATTAATAACATTCAACTTAAAGATTCTAATGAAAAAATTTTTTCATTGGATGTCAAATCTTTATTTACAAATATTCCTCTAAACTTAGCAATAGCTGTCATTAAAAAACAATGGTCCAACATAAAAAAATTTACAGATATAGATAGAGAATTATTTATTGAGGGAATTGAGTTAATTTTCGAAAATAATGTTTTTAGATTTCAGGATAAATTTTATAAACAGTTATTTGGCTGCCCAATGGGTGGGAACCTTAGCAGTATCATTGCTTCGTATGTAATGGATTTTCTTTGTGCTGCCAGTATTAAAAAAGTCAAAAAATGGAATCCAGCTTTTTTCTATAGATACGTAGATGACATTTTAACAGTAGCGCCAGAAAATTTAATAGAACATATTAAAAATAGTTTTAATAATTATCATCCAACTTTACAGTTTTCCATTGAAATAGAAGAAAATAACCAAATAGCTTTTCTTGACACCTTAGTTAAAAAAGATAAGCATAACGTGATTAACACAATATGGCATAAAAAAGATAATTACACTGACAGAATCATTAATTACAACTCGAATCATCCACAATACATAAAAAATAACATGATACATAATCTAATGCATAGAGCGGTACATTTAAGTAGCATAAAAAATAGAAAAGAATCTATAAAATTAGCTGTTTCCATTCTAACTAAAAATAACTATCCTATAAATTTAATTAACATGATAAAAGAAAAAGTTATACATTTAGCATATAATACAACAAAAACTAATGTAGATACAATAAATGAACATAAAAATAGAATTTGTTTACCCTATAATAATTTAACTAAGAAATTAAAACCAATAATAGAAAAAAATAGCAAAAATAAAATAACTTTTTCTTTTAACAATAAAATTTCAAACATTTACACTAAAAAAAGAGTAAAAACAGATATAAAACAAGATTACAATATAGTATATAAAATAAACTGCCAAGATTGCGAATTATCATACTATGGACAAACGTCACAGTCGTTGAATAATAGATTAGCCCAACACAAATATGACATAAAAAGGGGCAAAGAGGCAACTGGATTATCTGAACATTCGATAAATAATGATCACAGGTTTAATTTCGACCAAGTCGAAATATTAGACAGAGAAAATAAATACCAAAAAAGATTATTAAGTGAAGGTTTTTACATAAAACTGAATGAATCAAAAAATTGCAACAAGCAGATAGAATCATTAGCTCTAGATAATGCCTATTTACCGATTATTAAAAAAATAAAATAATAATAATAATAGAAATCAATAAACAATATTTCCAAAAGATGCTTATATAATATATTGTAATCAAAAAACATAAACAATAAACACATACCAATATGTAAATTGAGACCGGACTAATTTTGTCTAGAATTTTCGAGAAATTTATCTTTAAACAAAAAATTTACAAATTTAGTTCAGTTGATCACTGTGCTACCATACCAATAACAATGTACTTGAGGAGTACATTGTACAAACTGTGATAATTTAAAAAAAAAAAAATTCTCTTGAAATTTTTTTTGATTTTACATTTTAAATATGTTTGACTTTTTTAATTGTTTTAAATTAAAGTAATTATTTTATAAAAAATTTTTTCGATTGACAAATTTCCATGTGAAATGCAAAAAAACTAGTTAAATTGTTCTAATGGTTTGTTGGTATGGTTGGTTGTTATCCAAGAATGACAATCTGAAATTTAGATAATTTCTGGTGAGTAAGATTGTATAAAAAAAATTTTTTAACATTTTAATATACATACTGTTTCAGTTTGTCCTGTCTCAAATCCGCTAATATTAAAAAATAGGTTTTGTTTGTTTCGTTAACACAAATAGATATTCTTCCAAACATAAAATTTCCTATATATCAACTAAATCACAAATTCTTGTTGTTTTTACAAAAATAAATAAATAATCCTCCTATCCAATATGTAGCTTATAACCTAAAAAATAATAGTATAAGTTAACGAAGAATTGTAAATATATAAAAATGATGTTATTGTTTATTATTACGTTGTAAAAATTTTTTTTTTTTTTATGTTTAGCCACTGAAGATGATATTAAACATATCGAAAATATTTTAGCAATTTTAATAAAGAAAAGCTATGAAATAGAAGATATTGGTTTCATTATGTCCATCCTTCTATAAAGCTAGTCCACGCAATTTGGGAGAAGGTTGAAAAAATTCTTCGTGAAATTTATATATCCCAAAAAAAATATTGTTTGTATTTTAAATTTATTTATTTCCACGGTTACCATTATTTATATTCGTTAATGAGCCCGGAAAAATGTATATTATTGGGATCTGTCCAAAAGGAGGAGCTTCAGAAAAATGGCTGACAAAAAAGTGCATTAACATTAGTTTTATATATAGTAACCAGTTCTATATTAAGAAAAAATGATAAATATTAGAACTGTTTGTATCTGGGTTGACACAAGTTCGTAGCAAAGGAATTTTGTTGAAGAAGAGAAAATTTGACATCTGTAAAACAGTTAAAATGTGGTTAAAATATGAAAAAAATGCGTGAATGAGTTAGTGAATATTAGAATTTAGAGTATACAAATGTCAAATTTAAATAGCAAACGTCATAAAATAACTGGAGAACTGTAAATGAATGGAAAAATTAAATCAACTGTATGTATTTTCAGATTTACAAAATTCAGCTCATAAATGACATTTGAGCAAATGCACTTTAAGAATAGTCTGATTTTTCAACACCCTAATGTCATACCGTCATTCGACAGATCCCAATAGATGTCGTTGCCATCACGCACCCAGCCTGCCACCATTTATTTAAGCGAATTTTGCCCGCGTCACAGATATGACGTTCGGTTATGTCTGATTATGATTTTCAATGTTTATTACTTAAGTCATGGAAAGCATGGATGAATTATAGATACAAAGTTACCTATCTCTACACTGGCGATACACTGTATGACGTAAAATTGCTTCCCCCACCAAACTATTATGGTACACACAACACATTACTACATAAACCCATCCTTGCATGTACACGGACCTGTGCTTGTATATGTATGGACACGCTGTGTACATAGTATACATGAGTGTACATAATCATACAGTACTTAATCAGGGCTGACTGTGATTGACAAACAAAAAATTAATAAAATCTATTTACATACTTATTTAAAGAAAGATATCTCTTTATTTTGCGTATTTTTTTGTTTAATGGAATTTTTACATTTACAAGTAATACTACCCAAGTGCCAATCGTCAATCTTCTTGAAACTTTGCTGGTGTATAGAATAGGCAAAAATAAGGGACCCGTATTTTTTTTATCGGACATGGCCCATGTTTACGAGGTGAAACCAGCCTGTAAAGTAGGGGGTTTAAATCATATTTCTTAAGATATCTCGAAAACTATAAGAGATAGAGGAAAATTTTAAATTGACGTCATGTTCCTCTTTAAAAGACCTACTCATCTGTATAAGTTAAACCAGGGTCGGTTTTCTAAGAGGGGCTGGAGGAGTGAAAATCGGAGTAAATTTTCTTATACAGCCTGAGTGGTTCAGTGTATCAAATTTTTACCATCATAAATAGAAAGAGCACCAAAAAATAGGGGATACGTGTTTCTGCGTTTTTTCGAAATACGTGTTTTATTCAAGACATATAAGGAAGAAAAAAATTGAATAGATTATATTGCATTATTATTGATGGCAAATACTTTCTATATTTTTTTTTTAATTTTGTTTATTTCACCAAGAAAATGTAAATTTTTACTTTCCGATAATGATTCATGTATTTTTCAGTACTTACTTAACTGGTAATTTAATCAAGTGTATATTTGGTTACTCCTATTCTATATTTTTACAACAATTTCTGCCAGTTTTCTGGTCTTTCTAACAGGTGAATAGACCTTTTAAGGAATAATATTTCGTCAGTTTAAAGTTTTCCTCTATCTCTTATAGTTTTCGAGATATCTTAAAAAATATGATTTAAATCCCCTACTTTACCGGCTGGTTTCACCCCGTAAACATGGACTTGCCCGATAAAAAGAATACGGGTCCCTTATTTTTGCCTATTCTAGACACCAGCAAAGTTTCAAGAAGATTGGCGATTGGCAGTTGGGTATTGTTACTTGTTAGATACAACACACTTCATATTTTTTTCTATTTAAATTTCAAAAATTAATTAGAAAGACAATGACACAACATCGATGTTATTGCTAACACAACATGTAAGTTGCTACATGTTATTGCTAACACAACAATGAATAAAAAGTCGTGTAGTATCCTGCCAAAAGGCGCCAGACGAGCCAGTTTTGTAATTTACGTTGCTTCTGTTATTCCGTGAATGAAACTTACATCAAAATGTAGGTTTCAACGCATACAATGAGGTTATAGCGGGGTGTCAGGCTTAATTCGTCTACAGCAGGATAATTAATCGAGAATGATAGCTGGTAATAGTTTATTTCTTTTTAAAGCATTTACTATCTCTTCTGTTCACGCACGTCACCGACCAAGTTAAATTTGGTATACAGTAGATGTTTAAACATACATTTTGATATAGATTTCATCCATAAATTTCTTGAATTAATGTAAGTAAAAATTAAAAATTGTAACTAGAAATTGCGTCAGACATGGGAAAAATTGGCTTAAATAAATGGTGGCTCCTTTTAGGTCTGCGGTAGTACTACTCACGCACAAGAAGTCATTCATGTATCTTTTAAATAGGATTTGTATACGGCGGGCTTTCGGGCTATATTAATTAATTATGTATGGAAGTATTTACATACAAAAAAAAATCATAGGTTTGCATCAAACATGATATGTTATTCGAAATTTTTCGTGCGTTTAATTTCTAAATAAAGTCACATTGGCCTAAATTATTATCACTACAATACTCAGAGAAATATATTCCACAACATATATTAATTTCTCCCAAATCCGAGATTCCCATGTTTGATACTCCCCTTGTAAGATCCCGCAGCTGATTTCTGCAGGTATCTGTTTTTTTAATGAAACTTAATTTAAATGAATCCTTAATGGCAATGTAATAGATTGCTCCCGGGTTGCCTATCGAAAATTAACCGTAAGTACCTTTAATTGTCGTCATTAAGCGAATAATCGAAAAGACATTTTTTGACGTTTTAAAGTGTCAAATATTTTCAAAGATAAATTTACAAATTTTTCTCATAGTAACAAGAAAAGTAAAGTGCCCCCGCCAAGACGAGGCAAAACAAAACAAACAGAGCACTGCTGCATCTTTTCTTGAAGCAATTCAGCCTATTTTTGGACCCTGATAACTGGATAATAATTAAGAGCTCAAATTGTCAGGATAGAATGTAGTCACCAGTCTTAGGCCGCTATTACACTGTCATAGATATATGTCAAAGTTTTATTTAATCAAAGAAATATTATAGTGTAATAAGTCAACTTTTATAATATAAATTTCTGTAACCATAGTTAAAGATACTTCTTAATATTTGATCATAGATTTGATCAAAGATCTTTGACATATATCTATGACAATGTAATAGCGGCCTTATGAAATGGACCAAATTTCAATTTTATAACTCTATTGCTTTCGATATTATTAATATGTAAATTTTATTAAATTCGTCACTTCCCGAAGTTTTAGAAAGTTGAAATTTGGTCTGTAGGCTGGGTTTAGCACACAATTAACGAGAAAATTAACAAACCTGTGACTTTCCCTCTTTAGCTTCTTATAAATAATAAAACATATTGTAGATATACTTATAGATAAATAAAATAAAAAAAATTAAAAAATCAAATCAAATGGCTCTTGGCTTATTTTTGTATTTGTAACTAGGAAAAAATTATTTATTTTTCTTGTTACTATGAGAAAAATTTGTAAATTTTAAAAATCTTTGAAAATATTTGACATTATAAAACGTCAAATAATGTCTTTTCGATTATTCGCTTAATGACGGCAATTAAAGGTACTTACGGCTAATTTTCGATAGGCAACCCGGGAGCTTTTTATATATGAAATTACTAACTTGACATTTCTATAAAACAAATAACAAATTTGATATAAAATTGTAAATTACCTGATAAGTAAACATGTTTTACCTACAGCACCATCTCCAACTACTACACATTTAATTGTCTGCATTATACTAAAAAATAAAAAACAAATAATTACACATGTGTCAGAGGTCTAAGTACTTATTTTCTAAATGCAATTTTCTATAAGTTGAAAACTAATCAGATTTGCTCATTTATGTTAGGAGTACATAGTACAAAACAATTTCATTACTTTAATCAAATACCCAGTAAATATCGAGTAACTAATTTTTACTGTCAAAAAAATTAAAACAATTTTTTATTCATTTATTAATCAAAAGGGCAAAATATTTTAAATACTGCTGCCATTTTCCACAGTAACATACAATTTTTTTTCAC
This sequence comes from Brachynemurus nebulosus, assembly GCA_035578155.1. NCBI lineage: Eukaryota > Metazoa > Arthropoda > Insecta > Neuroptera > Myrmeleontidae > Brachynemurus > Brachynemurus nebulosus. The sequence continues at coordinate 84,513,763 of JAPWDM010000001.1, read as the reverse complement.
TTATAAAAGTATTACTTATTTTAAAACTACAAAATTAAAAAATTACCTTATCTTATATACTTAATTTTTAATTATAAATTATATTTTTAATATTATTTTAAAAAAAAAAAACTTTAATATATAGCAGTGGTTAGTATGTAATATGGGCTTGGCCAATTTATTAGGAAGAGATTTACTAGCGCCACCTTGAATTACATTTGTAAAATATTTTTAAAATTAGCTTTTATGATTGGTATTAGGATTTTTATTAAATTAGAAAATATTCAAAATAATTAAAAATTGTCTTTAATACTAGATTAATGAATATTTTCTTTTAAATAAATAAATAATACGTACTACTTAATTACTGATAAGGAAAAAATATAAATTTAAATAAAAAATGAGATTCTTAGAAAATATTATTTATGAATAAGGCGTTCGCCAGAAAATTTTGTCAGTATAACGCTACGTAACAGAGCTTACGCTGTTACAAACCAGAGGGCTCGAATCACAGAATATAGAAACATAATGAGCCATTTACTCAAATATGTAGCAATCTGACACCAGGGCGGCGACACAGCTAATTTGGCACTACATCTCTATGAATGAAATTTTAATTTAAAAATTGCTATGTAACCGCATAAGAAAATTGTTTAACACCAGGGCGGCGACACGGGTTATCCGGAACTACATCTCCATAGTTGGAATATTAATTTCTAAAAAATAAACAATATTCCTAGGTAACCGAGTTGGAAAATTTCGTTGCAAAATGGAATTAACAGAAGGTGATTTTTGGTTGGTTAAATTAATTTCTCGATTATAGAGATGTAATCCCACATACCTGTGTCGCCGCCCTGGTGACAGATTGCTACATATTTGAGAAAATGGCCCATTGCTATCTCTGGCTGGAGTTCCGAAAATCGGAACCCTCAGAGCTCAGACTGGCTTCAAATTTTTACCAGACACTACTATACAACAGATGACAGTACCCAAAGGGATTTTCGTTGACTCGAAAGGGAAGGGGGTGAAAAAATTTTTTTATGTAAAATTTATTGATAATTTTTTGATATTAACATAAGTATGTACACGACAAATCCACATATATTATGTGTATATTTACCTAAAATTCAAAGAAAAAATCTATAACCTTAACCTAACTATATTCAAGTAATTTTTGACTAAAAGAGGCGATAAATTAGAAAATTTATTTTCTTGTAAAAATTATTCGACCAGTTTCAACGCCTAGTTAGCGTCATCATCAGGAAAGATATATCACATGGTCTAACAGACCGAAAAACAAAATCAAACAAATCAAAATATCCAATTTCCGAGAGTTTATACACTCAAAAATTATTGAATATTTTGATTTGTTTGATTTTGTTTTTTGGTCTGTTAGACCATGTGATATATCTTTCCTGATGATGACGCTAACTAGGCATTGAAACCGGTCGAATAATTTTTACAAGAAAATAAATTTTCTAATTTATCGCCTCTTTTAGTCAAAAATTACTTGAATATTGATACGGGACGAAACTTGGGGGTTCGATTTAATTAACCTAACTAGTTTTTATATCATAGTCGAAGTTTATTGTCAAAACTAACTAAATTAACCTAACCTTAACTAACCTCGCCACCTAGTTTTTATATCAATTTTGAATTATATTGTCAAAACTAACTAAACTAACCTAACCTTCGAGCAAAGGGTAACCTTAACTAACCTCACCACCTAGTTTTTATATTATCTACTATTTGATCGCAAAAAATATTGTGTTTCCTAGGCTTAACTTTTTAAATAATTTAAAAATTACGTTCTGTACGCTATAAATAGTAGTGACCGACCGAACCTTCAGTTTCGGCCAAAAATTCTAGTTTCGGCCATAGTTTCGGTTTCGGCCAAAAATCAACCGAAACTTCGGCCGCACCGAAACTCAGTGTTCGTGAATTGTCGTGCTTCGTTCGGGCGATTTCGTGTTTGATACATACACTAGATTTCAGCATACAATTGAAATTTTAACATGTCTAAAAAAGTTTCAGTTTCGGTTTCGGCCAAAACTGAGACCGAGGCCGAAGTTTCGGTTTCGGTTTCGGCTGAAAATCCTGTTTCGGTCGGACACTAATAAATAGTATATAATATAAAAATTAGGGGGTGAGGTTAGTTAAGGTTAGGTTAGTTTAGTTAGTTTTGACAATATATTAGGTCATCCGGAAAGTTCGTGCCATTTTCGGGGCCGCTCGGATGAATTCATATGTCTTCAAGTAGCAATCGCAAACGAAACATGAAACAACATGTTAGTGTTAAGCCGATAGTGTTGCTTGTAATATGTATCATACATGTTTAAACAGTGTTTAAATAATTTTCTTTGTCAGTAATAATGAGCAATCTTAGACATCAAGGAACATAATGTCATGTTATACGAGTTTAAAAAAGGTACTAATGCAGTTGACGTAACGAAAAATATTTGTAGTGTTTATGGGGATCATGCGCTTTCTGACAGAACTTGTAGAAAGTGGTTTGCTAGATTTCAAAAGCGTGATTTTTTTCTTTGGTAGATGAAGCTCCCTCCGGTCGACCTGTGTGTATTGACGATGAATTTATCCGTCAAGAAATAAAGCGAAACTTGAGGCAAGCTGTTAAGAATTAGCGGCAACTTTTGAGCATTCAAAATCCACAGTTTTCGGAAATTTGAAGAAAATCAGGATGGTCATTTACACCAAAAACGGCACGAACTTTCCGGATGACCCAATAGTTTGACTTTGATATAAAAACTAGGTGGTGAGGTTAGTTAAGGTTACCCTTTACCCGAAGGTTAGGTTAGTTTAGTTAGTTTTGACAATATACTTCAACTATGATATAAAAACTATAGTTGAAAAAATATTCCCAGACACTTTTGTAGGTTTCCTTCTTTTTTTGTCCTTGTCGTACACTTTTCAACACAACATCAGTGTCCTTAATCAGTGGTTTTTATTTAGTTTCTTAAATATTTGACACAATAATATTTCATCTTCACAAAGTTAAAAAAATGATGCAATACTGTAAAAAAAAAGTGAAATATGTTATTTTCAATTAGAATAAACTATTTTCATTTGATTTTAACTGATTTGAAAATTCTAAGCAGTACATATTGACATCCACTGATTTTTGTTTTTCAAAATTATATTTTTAATAGTATTAAATATTTTGCAATGAATCAAGTCATTCAGTTATTTTATGTAAGTAAGTTTACAGTTAAGTTATAATATATCATTAATGTCATTATTGAATAAACAGAATTTACATAAAAATATAAAATAGTGTTATTAACTTATTATTTATTATTATTTCGTAACCTAATGTTCAATTAGTACCCTATGCACTATTTATTTGTTTGACTGGAATTAGAAAAAGACAATTATCCGTTGACAAAGAAACTATCAAAAGTGTCTGGGAATATTTTTTCAACTATAGTTAGATTAAGGTTATGAGACACCGTAAATATTCTTATAAATGATCATTCACTGACCATCAAAAAAGCATGAAAAAAAATTTTTCACCCCCTTCCCTTTCGAGTCCCAAAAATCCTTTCAGATACATTCGTTTTACATATATATGGGCACACAGAGAAGTAGAGACAACATATCTATCTCTATGTATACTACTGGAACCAGTGTAACCAGTAAGAGATAGAAAATATGTTATATACGTATACTGGTTTTACTTTGTATTTGTGCTCTGTTGTGTCTCTGTGTTAGTTATCGTTGGTGGTGGTGGCCGTCACGTGGCCGTTCTGTCCCATACATATGTATGATACCACACGCATGTATGTGGCTCCGTGTGGGGATTGTAACAATACCAACACAACCAACACAACAATCAAATCAATTGACTTGTGATTAGAGATGGGATTCTACCCGGAATTTTCCCGGGAAAATTCCAAAAGTGGGTAAAAACGGGGTAAATTCCCGGGAAAATTCCCGAAAAGTGGGTATTTATTTTAATTTACTATTTATCGTAATATTTTTGAATTAAACTATAAAAACCACTGTTTCATAAAGAATATTTGCTAAACGTAAATAATTAATCTTCATACTACATAAATAATAATTAATATATCACGTTATTATACAATTTTTGTTCGACAGTTTTTCTATAGACAATTTATTTTCGTGGCTAGTTGTACAATACGCGTTTCATTTTTCGGTGTCAATTTCCTGGGCCTACCACGACAGTTTTTTCCATAGTTTTCGCCCCTTTAGATTATGTTTTAAGTACTACAATTTCCAAAACGTTGAAATTTTAGCTCGATTCTCACTTGTCAATATTGAATTCGTGGCATTTTAATTTTTTTTTTAAAACGTAGATATTTCTCTGAAATTTGAACACATTGAGTTATAAATTTAAATTAATTGCTAACTTCGTTGAAAAGTCAATCCGACTTTAAGTTGATCCGACATAATATGTACGCTTGTATTTTTAAATTTAAAGATAAATAAACATTCAGTATGTACTGAAGTGGTTTTATGATAATAATAATTAAAAAACTTTACATCAACATTATATTATGTAAACCTCCACGCACAATTATTAACAAATATATAGAGATCTAATTAAAAACACATTTGCAAAGAAGTACAACTAATCAATCGTTTTTACCCAGGTTTTGGGAATTTTCCCGGGAAAATACCCAATAAATACCCAAATGGGAATTTACCCGGGAAAATTCCCAGTGGGAATTTTCCCGTCGCCCATCTCTACTTGTGATTGACCTACACTCATCGACTGCCACTAAGAGAGTGACTACTAAGTAGCCTAACGTTCACAGAAGTGCACACTGCAGATTTCATGGTAGAGATAGTTGCTGTACCTCTGCATTACTATGTGTTTGGGTGTACCCACAAAATTTCAAGTGATTCTGAGGGTTCGCATTTTCGGAACTCCAGCCGCTATTTCTATACTAGCGATATCAGCATGGACAAAAAGTGACGTATGAGTGACGTAAATCCCCACTCACATGTTATGTACATACATTGGTCTTATGTTTGTAAATGTATGATACGTATGATACGTATATGTGCGTGTGTTTTGCGTACGTGCTCGGGTGCACATACATAACAGCACACACGCATCACACCGCTGCCCACGGTGGTCCAATAATCAACAACAATGTGACAACAATTATATGTATTCGTTCACTGCTTCTGAACGAATGGATACAAACTAACCTGACTTATTCAGAACTGCACACTGCCGACCACACACAAAATTTCAAAAAATTGTCACGTTTGCCAGAAAATGTTGTTAGCCTAAAGTTAGCTAACGGAGCTTATACCTTTACAAACCAGAGGCCTCGCATTCAGAAAATGAACATGCATTAATCTTAAAAGCAGTGTTACATGTAAAAATCTGTCTTTCGTAAAGTGAAATGAGTTGCAATTTACACCGCTTCTGATTTAGTCTGTTACTCTGTTACTATTCGTCATAAAGGTCACATCGACCTTAGATTCATTGTTTTTTTTTAATCAACTCGTGAAATTTAAATAGAAAAAAATATGAAATGTATTTAAGTGTAAAAATTCTGTGAACAAAAAAATTCTCGAAATAAAGGGATCTTTCTTTAAAAAAATAAATTTCTTTTTAATTGTTGGTTGTTAGTTACATAGGTGGGCCATGACAGTATATACTATATATATGCAAGCTGCGTAGTCATACTACACCATATTGCACTAACACATTCGCATGTTTGTGTAGGTACAATGATGTGTTTTGTTGTATGTATCATAATTGTTTGGTAGAAGTAGCGGTGTCCACGTCATTTCCCGGCGGTAGCGGACACGGTAGTTATGAAATAGGAAATTTAGATCTTTATATATCTATGCATTAAATATTAAAACGACAATTTCTAACATGGTGACTGATTGTTTTTATACCATAATCTTTGAATGTGGCTGTACTTCAAGAGTTTAGGTTGTTATGGCATGAGGTTTAGTTTTTTAAGTGTGATGACATTGAGTCCTATATTAAAGCATTGCTTTTTGAAACTATTGCCAACTGTATACAACGAAATTTCAAAGCGAAAATTTATTATTTTTTAATATATGCAGATTTAATTTTAACATTAAAGTATTTTAAAATGTCATTAAATATTTTTAAAAACATTTTAGATGAAAGCAATTTTTTCTTTATGTAATTATTTAAATATTATATCTTTGTATGAAATATTGCAACGTTGAAGTTAAATAGTGGCCAGTACGTGCCGCCATCTAGTAACCCTGTCGTTTAGTTTTCTAACTCAACCACTATTTGGTCAGTAACATTGAAACACATAGGGGATTTTAGATTGTTTTTAATCTTTTCAATAAATAAAAATACATAAGGACATCAGAATGTATGTAAAATACTATTGTATTTAAGTTTATTTAAGTGTTTTATGTCTATGTGATAATAAAATATTTATGAAAAGTTATGAATATAAGTTTATAATTCTCTAGCAAAAAAGTGAATAATTTATAGTTTGTTTTCTGGTCTCGTAATGTCTGTGATTTTTGAAAACGTATATAAGTGTTATACAAAAACTCAAACATCAGTAAGTATTAGGTATTATTTTTATTTACTTACTGTAATGAATTTAGTTATCTGCTGTATTGTTAAGAAATTTTGAAAAAAACCATTGAACTATTATAGAATAAAGGTGTGATGATTTCAGTTCATTCAATTATAATTTAAACTGAGGAAAATAAACAAAAATTAATTCAAGTATGTATTGTTTTTTATTATTAGCACCAGTTATTAGTGTGCACTGTGCATACTTTCAAAAAAAGTTATATTTTTATTTTCAGAAGTTTTATGAAGAAATAAAATGAGGTTAAGTAGATTTAACGATACCTATAACCCCTCTCACATTACAAAGGAACTCCAATATAACGTACTCCAATATAACGTACCGAGTGGTGGGGTACCCCTCTCACAGATTTGAAGACGTGAGATTGTATTTGTGTCAAGGTATACATAATCGTCAATTCAGGGGCGTAGCAAATTTATGTGAGGGTCTGACAAGTTCCCATATTTTCTTACATACACACGTATAGCATTCACACATAGCCATAAGTACTTATACACAAATAAATATAATCAGTGTAAATATATACACATTTACGACAATGTGTGAACTTGTTCAAAAATATTCAGATTCCTGTGAACTTTTACAGTAAAATCAACACCAACAAACAATTACACCAATATAGAGACATACACGTACATATTATTTCACGTATATGCATACGTAGATAAATATGTGTGTATATACGAGTACACATCGATTTCACGATTTGATTGGTTATAGAAAAAAAGCCAGATAACAAATTTTGATGCAAATTCCAGAATATTCTATTCGGAAAATAGCAAAGATGTCGAAAAACCGACTTCACTATTTGATAGTCTACCAAAGAAGGGACTAGACAGCGGAACTCAGCAAAAGTTCTAGAAAGTTCTATTCGGGATCTAGCAAAGATATCGGGAAACTAATTTCACTATCGAACTGGTCTTCGAATAAAAGCATAAATAACAAAAATTTAGCAATGTTCTAGAATGTTCTATCCGAGAACTAGCAAAGATATCGGGAAACTAACTTCACTATCGAACTAGTCTTCGAATAAAAGCATAAATAACAAAAATTTAGCAATGTTCTAGAATGTTCTATCCGAGAACTAGCAAAGATATCGGGAAACTAACTTCACTATCGAACTAGTCTTCGAATAAAAGCATAAATAACAAAAATTTAGCAATGTTCTAGAATGTTCTATTCGAGAACTAGCAAAGATATCGGGAAACTGACTTCAACATCGAATTGGTCATCAAATGAAAGCTTAAATAAGAAAAATTGAACAATATTCTAGAATGTTCTATTCGAGAACTAGTAAAAATATCGGAAAACTGATTTCACCATCGGATTTGTCGTCGAATGAAAGCCTAAATAACAAAAATTGAACAATATTCTAGAATGTTCTATTAGAAAAAATATCAAAAAAACCAATTTTATCACTCATCTAATTATTACATAAAAGATCAAATAGCGGAATTTAACAAAAGTTAAGGTACTTTATTTAAGGAAAATGTAAATATTATACTTTTTTGCAATTGTATACGTTGGCGTAAATTTATAACTAAAACTTTTGTATAGCACCACTATTTAACCTTTTTCGCCAAATAGCAATCTACTGATGAAGTCGCTTTCTCAATATTTTTATTAGTTTCCGAATAGAATATTCGAGAACATTTCTCAAATTCCGTTATTTTGCATTTTCTTTGATGACCTATCCGATGGTAAAGTTTATTTCTTGATATCTATTCTAGGTTTTGAATAGAATGATCTAGAACTTTTGCCAAATTCCGCTATTCAACTATTTCTTTAATGGCAAATCCCATAGTAAAGTTAGTTTTCCGACATCTTTCCTAGTTTCCGAATAGAATATTCTAAAACTATTGTTAAATTCCACTCTTTGGTCTATTTTTCAATAGTTAACCAATAGTGAAGTCGGTTTTTTAATATTTTGACTGATTTCTAAGAAGAGTATTCTAAAATTGTTGTCAAATTTTGCAGCTCATGCATTTTTCTAGTATACTTGTACAATGTACAACAGTTGTGTATATATATATATATATATATATATATATATATATATATATATATATATATATATATATGTATTTAGTTGAAGACGTGTTGATTTCAAATACATAACACTGTTGCCAATTTTATTGCTATTTTAGACGTTTTCGTTACTTTAGATTAAAAAATCTAAAGTTAAGTCGACCGGATCGCAACTGAATTTTGAGTATCGATTCTTTATTGGTTAAACTATATCATATCAATTTTTTATTTAATTCTCTTTATTAGAACTATTTTTTTTTTTAAATATGAAACAAAAAAATTCACATGTCTCCACAAGAACTCATGTATTTTTACTCAACTTTGGTAATTTATTTCTTGACTCTCAGCGACCAAATTTTTTTGTTCTTTCATAGGATGGTAAAATACCTTTTTGAGAATCTGTTTGCAAATTTTTATTATTTTTTCTCCAGTCAACCCTCATGCCATAACAACCTTAAGTATTTATACCCTGAAAAACAATAAAAAGATATTTAACGGGTGTTAACTCTTTGAGTGTAACGGTCTACTTTTTTCACTAATGGAATATCAACATTTATTGTGTTTCTGTAGAGGGTACCATAGACAAAATTACTAGAATTTTAAAAAAATTTGATTCAGTCTGCTTGGTATACTTTCTATGATTTCCAATTACATGTACAGTTTAATTAAAAGCAGATGAAAGATTAGTTTTGCAATAAAATTTTAAAAAAATTAGTTTTTTGTGGAAGAAGAAAGTACAAAAATCACAAAAATTTGGTTGGCTTTACTTTCCCCCTATCATAGAACACTAGAAGCCAACTAACATAAAAAAAGTGAAATTCGCTTGGAGTCATTTGTAAGCCAGTCACAGCTTAAGGCATTAGTCCGTCAGTAGTCGTCGTCGAGTCAACACACCATTATATTAACAATATACCCATTGTTAGTTGAGCACGTTGAACAGCTCTCTCTGGTAATACATGTGATGTGATTGTATGCGTGTATACACATACTACTACAAAAAACCAAACTAATACACTGCAAACAGTGTGTATGTACACAAACAGACTACGTCACAAACTCATTACAAGTGGAACAGAGGCAAAGCCAATCTAGTTTGTCCCCTTGCCCCCTATACACTGTGTAACAATAATGCCAACCGAAAAAGTAATGCCAACCAAATTTTCTTGATTTTCTTGATTTTGATACTTTGAAATTTTTTTTTAATTTTATTGTAAAACTAACCTTTTATCTGCTTTTAATTAATCTGTGCATGTAATTGGGAATAATAGAAAGTATACCAAGCAGACTGATATATATTTTTTTTAAATCTAGTAACTTTGTCTATGCTGTCCTCTGCAGAAACACAATAAAAGTTGATATACCATTAGTGAAAAAAGTAAACACAGGGTAACACAGTGTCATGCACTGTGTAATATTTTTCTAAATTGGAATACCGTCAATGGTATTATAAAAATAGAGGGAATACAGGTATCATTGATGACTGTTTGCTATTTACAAAACACAGACGACACTGTGTGACACAGTGCATTTTCTTTTTCACACAAAAAACTTTTTAAAAATTTTATTGTAATGCTAGGGCCAAACTAATGTTAACGTCTAACGTAATGTCTAATGTATGAAGGGTAGATATCAGGAGGACTATCTTGACCGGAAAATAATAGAAAAATAGTTCAAAAAGTGTCCCGTTTTAAGAACTAAGAAAAAAAACAATAATTACATAACAACGCGGATTTTTTTCTTTCCTTGTTTACTTCTCTAAATTTACCCTTTGCTACAGTAGCGTAGCCACTATTTTTGCGTTTCTATGGACCTTTTGGATACAGAGATGGTGCTCCTGATATCTACCCTACATAATCTAATGTCTACATATAAACGCAGTAATTATGGCGCTAATATAACGACTTAAACTACGCGTAAATTGGGGGCCTACACTATAGCATTTAACGTATTTTCTCGATAATTATCGTGCTAAAACAAAAATGGATACCATTTTTATTTTTAATTAATATAAATCTTAATTTTATGTAAATACTGTTAATTTAAAAAGAGGAAAATTTCAAATAATTTTTATTTTAAATTTAAAACAATGGTATGACCGCTTTTATTTAAATGATGATATCGATGATATACCGTACTACATAAGTACTATGGAGGGTAGAGTTAAAAGAGAAGTATCTCATATGGGACTTGAATCGAAAAAGTGGTCCCTGAATTTGATGAAATAATAGTTCAATAATTACCCAGAATGGCGCTGATAAGCAATCAGGGTTCGATCTGAACTTAGCGATTATAAGTGAAGTGAAGTATGCCCAAGGGAAATACTAACTGTTAAAAACAATAAATATTGAATTAAATATAAAAATAAAAAAAATTGAATTAAATGTAACAATTAAAACTGTTAAAAACAATAAAAACTGTTGTTTCAGTTTTAAAATTTTCAACACCTAATTTTAAATTTAAGAATTTTAGTACACTAGTGCCATCTTAATTTCATCCACTTTTGGAGCCACTTTTTATATATAGAGAGATAGTTTTCCTGATACTCTACCCTCCATAATAAGTACGTAAACATGCAACATAAAAATGGTTGTTCTTATTGTCTGGAAATACATAAATAGACAGACATATTATGTACATATGATACATATCGTACATATTTGTATGCATCCAGCGTAGAATGATGTGATAGAATGTCCAGGCATGTGTAGCCACCAATTTTAACGCCATAAATGACGCACTAAAATCCTTTGATGTGCCGAAAAGACCGCCACCGGAGTTATCGCCTAATGCCTAACGTCATTATTAATGACGTTAATAAATTAACGCGTTAAATTCTTGTCACACCTGCATTTAATGTCGATTAACGCGATAATTAACGGCATTAACCGTTAGTGTGGCTCTAGGGTAAAACTAACGTTTTTATTGTTTTTAGATGTAATTACAACTTTAGTGTGACTTACAGCAACTTTTAGTGTGTTTCGGCAGAGGGCAGCATAGACAAAGGTACTAGATTAAGGGTCCGTCCACACGTTCAAGCTTTACCACCGACTTACTTGCGCAAACCAGGTTTGTGCAAGTAAGTCGGTGGTAAAGCTTGAGCCGTGTGGACGGACCTTAAAAGAAAAAAATATTCAGCTGCTTGATATACATACCTTAGGTCTGTTCCCGTACTTTTTTTTGCCTGCTAATTTCTTCAAGTTTCTACTTTATGTGGTGGGGATAAAATATGAAAGTAAAGAAACAACTTCCTTCAGTTTACTGCCCTTACTGCATTAAAACAAATTTGACAGCTTTCTTTTTGACATTTGTCTAAACGGTTACATCGGTTAATGGTAATCAATATTATGGTTATTTTCATGAACATGATTAATAAATTTAAAAATTTAAATTTTAGAGGTGGAAGGAAAAAGTAGAACTGTGAAGTCACTGCTAATTTCTACATTTTCCTACTAGAGGGGAAGTGAACTCCTACCTGACTTTTTGGTGTACAGGAACGATTTCCTACATTTTCCTGCTAATACATTCACTTAGCTATATATATATATATATATATATATATATATATATATATATATATATATATATATATATATATATATAGAATAGAAGAGCACTTTCTTAAATTATAGGATTTTTCTTAGCAGGTGGTTATTTTGGTACTGAGTTTAGAGGGCAGTGCAGTAGCACTGCACAATATATTTTAAAAAATGGTAATTGTAGACGGTGCTACTAGCTGATATCTGTCGAATTTACTGTTCATAGAACTTATTCTATTATTTTAGAAATTTATAATTTGTCACATTTCTATAGTAACAATTACAAAAAATTCTATCAAGAAATTTTCATTTTTTTCGAATTATTTATGAGTAATTCGTCTATTTTTTTGAGTTCAATATTAAATTTAAAAATTTTACTTAATTATTATTGGAGGTATGTATTAGAGATGTGCTCGTGAGTACATTTTTACTCACGATCACGCACAGTCACGAATTAGCTTTTGTACTCACGCCCGATCACGAACGAGAAAATTTATTTCTTTTCACACTCACGCACGATCACGAACAAAAAAATTTTATGCTTTCACACTCACGCACGATTACGAACAAAAAATTTTATGCTTTCACACTCACGCACGCTTACGAATTAAACATAAAAATCTTTGAAACTAATCGTTGGAATTTTGAATAAAAATCACTATCGCTTTAACAATCAGTTAAAATTATGTCCTTGGGATAAAATCACAATACGGTTAATAGGGCTAACATTATTACTGAGATTAATACTGATACAAATTATATACTATTTAATTTTTTCTGGAAAGTGAGAAAATTTTCAAAATTTTTCATCTAATGATTTATTGTTTAATTTTTGTTCTTATTGTATCTGTATATAAACATGACATTTCGCACAACCAAACCAAATATGTAGTTTTTTAACAAAATTGTGACAAAATATTTTTTAGTACCTATAAATACATAGAAAATAATTTTTTTTTAAATAATGATAATAATAAAACAACTTAAAATATTGAAAAAGATAATATTCCTTTAAGTAACCCATAATATACTCTTTATATTATGTCTTCATGACCATATTGTTCAAAACTGTAAAACTGACCTTGTTATTTACAATTATACTCATTGACTGAGACCGTATATCCACACATCGTGAGAGATGCAGGCTAATTTTAAGAATTTCTTAAAAATTTAAGAAATTATTTAAAAACGGAAGAATCAGAACAACATCATAAACACTGTTGGATATTTCTAATTTGTAAATTATTTTGTATACACTCCAAGTATCTCGGTAAAGAACTGGAATTTGTTAGTAAGGGTTATTGGATTTCTACCTACTTGTGCTTGTAAAAACCAATATATAAAAAAAAAAAGATTTTTTTGTAGTTAAAATATCAAATTGGTTTAGTTAATATTCCCTAAAATTGAAAATAATAAATTATTTAAAAATTTTTTCTTCATGGTCTTTAACTTTTCGTGACTCACGAATTATTCACGACAAGAAATTAAATGTCACGATCACGCCCACTCACGCACGATCGTAGAAAATTATTCACGATCACGATGGGTCACGCGTGACCCGGCGGGTCACGCGTGAATTCACGATTTTGGCACATCTCTAGTATGTATAATTAACATTTATTACTCTATTTTCATTTGAAAATAATTACTTATTTTATGATCACAGTAAATTAAATAGAATATTAGAATACATTTTGTCTGTTGCAGAAAAATGGGAGCACAGTTGTCAGAAATTAGAATCAGTGATAGTGATATTCTTTTACGAAATATTTGATTAATGTATAATTTTGAATAAAAATAAATTTACTTGAGTTTTTAAACAAATATATGAGTTTATAATTATTGTATGAGTTTTAAACTTGAAAAACTGATTAAAACAAAATGCAATTAGGAGAATTTTAGTGGATTATCTTACTAGTAGTAACCTACATTATCGGATAAGGCTAAAGATAATTTAAAGTTATTATAGTGATATCTCTGTTCTTCTCAAGTGTACTACGCATGATGATTACAACAACGATGACATCTACAGGGTGTAAAATAAATAAGTTTCATCCTTTTGAGAGACGGTTTCTCTCGGTGTAAAATTGCCGAAGACATAAAAATTTCTTCGGAATTCGTGATCTGAGAAAATCGCATCCCAGCCAGCTCATCGTTTAACATAAATTTCTCTGAATACGCCTCTGACTAAACTAAAATTATTCGCACCCTATATAATAAAATTTTTTTTAAAATTAAAAATAAAAATTTTATTTTACCATAATATGTAAACATGTGTTGATTGTCGAACACATATGTACTATATCGGACAAAGAAAAGCGGACACAGTTTTTTATAAATTTTGATTAAATTAAGTTTATGAAATATTTTTTTTAGTTTTTAAAATTTTGTAGTTTTTTATATCACACTATATTATGAAGTTTGCAAAAACCATAACTTTGATATTAGTTATAAAACATGGCTGCATTATGCAGTATTAATTTAATAACAATTTACATTAAAAACTATACTTATGAATTGCCAAGAAACAGAAAAAAGAACACCACAAAACAATAGAATTTTACACAAGAAAAACTTCCATTAGTTGTAATTTTTCCATTTGTTGTTAATTGTTGGTACACAACGCAAACACTTTACAAAACTTTTCTTTTATTCACAATCTATCTAACGTACACATAAATATGTATTTATCTAAAAGATACTTACAACAATATGATTGCCATTAACAGTATTGGTATCCCAAATAAAATTGTTTACAATTCTACAGTGTGTTTCCACATTTGGTAGTTTTCAAGTCAAGTACATGAGAATAAACAGAAATTAATAACAATGTCAAATAACCGTTTGTTTTTTAGTCTCTCAATTTTCTTACTAAGATCAAAAATTCATTGTTAAACAATTTTAAAATGTTAAAAGTTTGTAAAAAGAGACAGATGTGAAAAAAGGCAAATTATATTATAATCAAAAATTTATTTAAAATCATGAACTTTACTTTAGCTGCAAAACCATCATAATACATAACTACATAAGTATAGTTTTACAAAGATCGACTTTTTTGCAGTGCAAGTTTAAACAGTCAAATTGTAACCTGGCTAATTCTCTCATTAGGGGAAACACCCAAAAACTCGTAGTTTTAGATTTTAATTTTTTTTTTTTGTATTTTTATAATCTGCAAGTGTTGTGTAGCTGTGCTGGGCTATTAGTTTTGTAATAACTGTTTGTTTCTGTAAAGTACATGTGGGCAAAATGACCCATGCGTGAACCACTTAAAACATTTTTTTTCGTTTTTCTCCAAAACATTTGTAATAGGAAAGACGAAAATAACACTAAATGATAGTGCGCTAAATAAATAACGTACCTAAATTCGCTCACCTAAACCCAATAGTTTAGAAGTAAAATTATTTTATAATGGAAAAATTCAACTGCCATTTTTGAAGAAGCCTATAAACCGATTTGGACGTTTTAAATTTCAATGGAAAGTACTAATCGAATAATATCAAACAGTAAAAGAAAATCAATGGGGAATCATCTCTGCCAGTTTTTACAAGAAAATTTCAAATTTTTTCATGAAAAATTGTCAAATAACCTTATTTATTAACCGATGAAAGTGTTATGTACAAAGGATTTAAATCATAGTTTAAGTTGCGATTTAATTCACTTAGCTTAACTTTTTCCACTGTTATTAACTTTAATCACGTGTAATTCATACTGACGCTTATGGATCATATTGTATAGTAATATAAAATTGCTGTTAAAAGGATAAAAAAGGATTAAACCATTATGGGAACAGAATTTGACGTCAAAATTTTAGTTACTATTTTCTCACACCCCTGTACTACAAATTTCATCCCTTAAAATTTAACTTCCAGCCACCCCTGTTGGCACAAATTTAAAAACTTTTATATCGTTCAATATCTCTAAAAAAATTAGTGGTAGTCATCCTTTGCATTTTTCTTTATCTCGAGTCATTTTCAAAATAATGAGTATTTTATTCAGTCTTGCCACAAAAGTTTTTAATTTTTGTTACAAAATTTTTCCAAGAATCGTCCCCATTTATTTTACTTCATAGTTTCATAACACTCGAGTAGGTAGTATGATCTAAGATGATTTCCCCTTATAGGCAATTTTTTAATTGAATAAATAATGCGTATTATGACAAATTTTTTATGAAAAAATTTTGAAGTTTTTCTATAAAAACTGGAAAAATTGATTTTTCATTGATTTTGTTTTACAGTTTGATAGTACTTGATTAGTACTATCCTTAGAAATTTGAATCGTCCAAATCGGTTTATAAGCTTCTTCAAAAATGACGGTTGAATTATAAAATAAATTTACTTCTAAAATGACGGGTTCAGGTAAACGAATTTACTTAGGTACGTTACTCATTTAAAGTACTATTACTTACAAGGAAAGGTGCCCAGGTGTCCGCCTCCGATTTCAATGCCGCTGAAATATGTTATTCTACGTCGAAATCTAAGAGACACGTATTTTTTTTATCGGCGGAAAAACGGTTTGAAGGGGTAAAATCGACCTTCAAAAATTGGGGTAAAAATTTAATTTTTAAAATATCTCGAAAACAGTAAGAGATAGAGCAAAAGTTTAAATTGGCAATATTGCTATTTTTCAAAGAGCTATCTATTGATATGCAATTTGTTCAATTTACATCAACAGGGGTGGTTGGGCGTTAAAATTTGAGGGTTAATTTTGCAAAAAGAGGGTGAAAATTAAACAATATAAAAATTTTGTTTACAGATTTGAAATCTACGTCAAAAAATCTAATTGTCCTGTTTTGCTCAATGTCTTAATATTAATTCTAGGAGTAGTTAACTAGGGGGTGACTGTGTCGAATAGTCATACTACTTGGGTAGATCAAAAAGTTCTTCTTGATGGAAAATAGTTTAAGACAATTAGAATAACGTAGAAATGAAATTTTCGATTTCAAAATTCAGTTTGAGCAACACTAAAGAGGGGGTGAGTCACCCTCTTAAATTACATACTAGTTTACATACTCTCATTTTTAATATTAACATACTGACAGTGGGTAATAATGTCACAATAAGTGGTTCCGAAGATGGACTATCGTATGTAAGGTTTTTATTAGGTTTCCATTCATTTTGAAAGTATCGTTATTTTCGGTATCGATAATTTTCGATAACGAAAACTATAACATTCATTAAAAAGCAAACCTTATAAAAACCTTACATACGATGGTCCAACTTCAGAACCACTTATTGTGACATTATTAACCACTGTCAGTGTGTTAATAGTAAAAATGAGTGTTAGTAAACTAGTATGTAATTTAAGAGGGTGACTCACCCCTTTTAGTGTTGCTCAAACTGAATTTTGAAATCGAAAATTTTATTTCTATGTTATTCTAATTGTCTTAAACTATGTTCCATCAAGAAGAACTTCTTGATCTACCCAAGTAGTACGACTATTCGACACAGTCACCCCC
Organism: Brachynemurus nebulosus; assembly: GCA_035578155.1. Classification (NCBI taxonomy): domain Eukaryota; kingdom Metazoa; phylum Arthropoda; class Insecta; order Neuroptera; family Myrmeleontidae; genus Brachynemurus; species Brachynemurus nebulosus. Next base: position 84,496,169 of record JAPWDM010000001.1, on the reverse strand, counting down.
TAGTTAACTACCCCTAGACTTAATATTAAAACATTGAGCGAAAACAGGACAATTAGATTTTTTGACGTAGATTTCAAATCTGTAAACAAAATTTTTATATTGTTTAATTTTCACCCCCTTTTTGCAAAATTAACCCCAAAATTTTAACCCCCAACTACCGCTGTTGATGTAAATTGAACAAATTGCATATCAATAGATAGCTCTTTAAAAAAGAGCAATATCGATAAAAAAAAATACGGGTCTCTTAGATTTCGACGTAGAATAACATATTTCAGCGGCATTAAAATCGGAGGCGGACACCTGGGAACCTTTCCTTGTTAGTGTTATTTTCGTCTTTCCTATTGCTTCCTATTGATATTCCTATTGATTTGGAGAAAAACAAGAAAAATTCTTTTAAGTAGTTTACACATGGGTCACTTTGCCCACATGTACTTTATAAAACCAACAGATATCGCAAAACTAATAGCCCAGCCCAACTACACAACACTTGTAGATTATAAAAATATAAAAATCATCAGAATCTAAAAGTACGAGTTTTTGGATGTTTCCCCTTATGAGACAATTACACAAATATCTACATAAATCAATCCATGACATATTATTTATGAAATGACAACATTGACTCTATTACATATTATGTGAACGCTACTTACACACACATATAATTTTTGGGAGACATTTTAATTTTTGGGAGACATTATCTAATTTTAAAATATACTTTGACATAAAATGTCACTTATTGGTAACCATTTTTCGTATTTAAAATTATTTTTTGAATTTTCAAGTAATTATACATCAAATAATTATTTTTCTTTTTTTCTTCGGGACCCTGAACGATTGTATTTGTATGGGTATAAGTACATTTATTATTTTTATGAGGACAAAAAAAACTTCTTTGGCTTTTTCTATTACACATACACATACATATACATAACAGATAACAGGTATGTATAAAGATACAGTCGACTCTCGTTAATTCGAATCTCAAGGGACATCGAGTGTTTGAAATATCAAATGGTTCAAATCAAGCTCTAAGCGTATATGTAAAAAATTGTGGATAGCAGTGTGTCTGAGTGTAGTTGATACCGCTTAAGGCATTTAGTTGGTCGGTATCGACCACCGAATGCACAACGCATTGTAATGGATTGTTAGATCATTGTTAGCTTGGACCCTACCTTGCTCTGCCCGACAATACGTGTTTTGTAATTGTGTGTATGACGACTGACACAATTGCAAACATCAAACCAACGCCACTACAAACAGTGTGTATCTACACAACATAATGATTGAAAGTAGAGGGGATTTCTTGTCTACACTGGTATCACTAGTGCAGAGATAGCAACTTGCCTTCTGATTATTCTGTGGTTCAAAATCAATCAACATGTATACTGTATTCAAAATCAATCAAAATGTACTTACAATCTTTCTGTCTCTTTCTCTCTGCAACTTTGAATTGTCGAGTGTTTGACGCCGATGAGTTCGAATTAACGCGTCGTTTTGTTAAGGAGCAATGATTTTTTCGTTCGAATTACCAAGTGCATAAAAATGTATTGTTTTAGTTCGAAATATAAGGAGATTTTGTAGAGAACTCGTGATAACTTTGAATTATAGAGGTTCGAATTATCGCAGGTTTGAATTAACGAGAGTCGACTGTACATATTATTTTACATTTTAGTATGTATGTATGTATGTATTTAAGTTTTGAAGGATAAATAAACAGATAAGGTGTCAATTTAAAAACAACCCTATTTTTTTTTAAACTGGGAAACCCCATTTGTAGTTTATACATAATTGGAAAGTTTTTTAAAAATTTCGTCTTTCGCTTCTTCGTGCTCTAAATAATAATTGATAAATTAACATTATATTTGGTATTAATGAATAGCATTTTTAAAGAGTTTTCATGTTGCACGGCAAGTAGGATATTATAAAATTTAAAAAACTAGTTGGCTCTCATGTTGACTATCTTAGCTTCACCCCCATATTCCAGAAACAGTTTTGAGAAATTTTTAATTATCTTTTACATTTTCAAATATATGAGACCGGTTTGTTTTTAAATTGACACCTTGTACAATTAATGTTATTTCAAATATGTATCAGCTGTATTTTGTAAATCTGTAATAATGACCTAATGACTACTAACCTATATTTTTATAAAGCTGTGTTTCATGTACAATGACCTACAAAAATTTTAGAAAAATTCTAATTAAGTGTTTTGAATGAATTTTTTTTTACAGAAATTTTTGAAGCTGATATAAGTCAATAATATTTAGATTACTGAAGTCGGTTACAGATGTTTGCTAAATTTATAAGTATGAAATACCATCTGCAATTGTTTTATTACAAAATATGTTACAATTTTTTTGTACGCTACTGTACAGTTAATTTCAAAAGATTCCGTAAATAAGTACATAAATATATTTTGTTGACAAAAAGTTTAACATTCAAAAAGACAAAAACAAAAAAATGTTAAGTAGTCAGAGCCTGATTAAGGTTTTTTTCTAGGGGCCAGTTTTTAACAAGTTTTTGACAATCAAAAATTTCTGAAATGAAACATAATCGGAACAAATTAACTAGCAAAACTTAATTAGTACATTGAGACCTTTCTCACCTCTTGATTATGAAATTTATTTATTTTACACCCTGTATACCCGCTGCCCACGTTCTCAGTGCCATAGAGAGGTAATAGAGAGTCAAAAAAAATGTATTGAAGTTAGCTATCTTTCAGAAATAAATTTCTGATGTACTTTATCTATGATATTAAAGTTGGCAATCTTAAGCCGCTGCTACACGATGCTACGAACACCTTCCAACATTCGACGTTGGATGGTTCATAGCATCGTGTAGCCGTTGTTCGAACCTACGAGTGTCCAATGTCGAGCGTCAAACGTTCGCATCTGGTCGTGTCCCGTTCGATGTCGGTATTTTTGCACCGAGTCAAAGGGATGCTTCGAACGTTTGAAGGTCAATGCTGGTTGCGTTGGTTGGTTCGACTCAGCAGCTGCACGACTCGTTCATGTGAAGAGAGACAACATCAGTGTATAACATTAGAGATAACATCAGACAGATGACATCGTCGTCCACTGAGTACCAACACATTATCATTCGTATTGGATCAAACATTCGACTCACCGTGTAGCAGATACATTCGTCGCACCAACTATCGAACTTAATTGCCTCAAACGTTCGATCGAACGTTGGAAGGAACGTTCGTAGCATCGTGTAGAACCCGCTTTACAGAATGAAAATTCTGGTGTATTATATCTATGATAGTCACCATGCATATGTATTATGTGTAATGCATGTGGTGCATGTGTAATGTGTCTTGGCATTTGTGGTTATAAATTCTAGATTTCATTAATAGGAAAATATTATATGTACCTGTATAAACAAATGTAATATTTACCGATTCTTTTAATTATGTCTCAATCTGGAATATGCAGTATCAAACAAGAGTTTGTTATATATATTTTTATTTTTTTACTAAATTGTAAATTACAAATTTAGAATACAATTTCAACATTTTTTAATTTTTTAGATTTCTTATACCTGACTGTAATTCTCATTTGACTAGCACATGTGAAAATGAAAGCTTAAAATGTAATCAAGTTGGTAGAGAAGCGACAGATGAAAATGATTCGTCCGATGAACGATCAAATAAAAAAATTAAATACTGTGATAATAAAAAGAAAAAATCTCGAGGGCAAAATAAAGCACGACCAGTACCATTTAAAAGAGACGTTACCGTAGAAATATGTCAAAAGTTATCCAATGTTGCTGTCAGTGAGGAATTTGAAGAATGCACCAATGAAAATTGTAAATTTTTACATGATGTTCAAGAATACTTAAAAAATAAACCAGCAGATATTGGTAATTACTGTAGTATAGCACACCCAGTGTTTTTCAACTAATTTCATGGCGCGACCCCCTTAGTATGGAAAAATATTTTGCGACCCCCTACCCTCCGCTATTACTAATTTTTATTTTTTTATGTGACACGTGCACGCGCGACAGTTGTCGCCGTCTAACACCTCCGAGCGTAATCCATTTGAATTCTTTGAATTGTGACTCGCGTTAGTGTTTAAATTTATTGAATTGTCTTGTTTGTTTGTTTGGTAGTTACACTCTTTTATTGTCTAATATTCAAAATTCTGTGCTCATTGTAATTATTGAAAATGGACAAGTTTCTGGAAATATTTGCACAACCGTCAGCTTCAAATTCCAATGTGAGTAGTAAAAAAAAACCAAAGAGAAAGTGTCTATATGACTACGATTATTTAAAATTCGGATTTACTGTTATTGAAAATAAGCCACAATTTTGAAACTATCATGCGAAAGTATGAAACTATCACATTAATGTAACCATTAATTAACCTTCTCTTTATTAAATGCTATATATTGAACTAGAGTGGTTTTATTTTTAAAGAAACTGCGACTCTTTTAAAAAGGCTTCGCGACCCCCTAGGGGGTCGCAACCCACAGGTTGAAAAGCACTGGTATAGCAAATACGAGCTTTTATAATTTGTTGTCATGTATGATACATACATTGAATTTCGGTCTACAAAGTATTTCATAAAATCTTCCGTTAATTTCTCTACAAAATTTTATTAGTACCTTACTCTAAAAACAAAAATTTAGTGGGTCGATTTTAATGATTTATTTGACTAATTTGTTGAATGTGCCAAACCACAGACCAATGATACCACAGACCACACTATCATATTATACTACTAGACAAAGCTTAAAGCCAGTTTGTAGGCAGTTTTCTTGAGGCGAGTAACAGGGTGAGACGAGTGAGATTTAAGACATACACCAAAGATTCTTTTTATAATACACCCTGGGCCCTATCTCATAAAGGTATAATTTACAATTTACAGGTAATTTTTTTACAAATGAGCCGTTAATTTTGAAAGTGGGGCAAGTCCATATTTTGTTATTGCGAGATATTTAAGGTTTTGCGTTTCAATAAATTTAAAAATATTGGTAAGTGTTAATAGACATATTTTTTGTATTTTGTGGTATTAGATAATGTAAGTTTATAAACCAATAGTGTTCATAGCCCTGAGTAAAAAAATAGTGGTTTTATTATAAACTAAATGGACTTGCCTCACTTTCAAAATTAATGAATTATTGTAATCGTTAATTTGAATGGATAATATTTGAGTTTTATCATTTAAAAATAAACATAATAAAAACTTTTCATACGACAGTTCAACTTCAGAAGCACATACTGTGACAATTACTCAAATAGTACGATTATGTCGACAGTCACCCCCGTAGTTAGCTACCCCCGGATTTGATATTTGGAAATTGAGTAAAAACAGGTCGATTCGATTTTTTTACGTACATTTGAAATCTGTAAACAAAAATTTATTATATTTTATTTTTTACCCCTTTTCGAAAAATTAACCCCCAAATTTTAGCCCTAAACTACCCCTGTTGGTGTAATTTAAACAAATTACATATCAATGGATAGCCTTTTAAAAAAGAGAAATATCGCCAATTTAAGCTTTATTTGCTCTATTTCTTACTGTTTTCGAGATATTCGAAAAATTAAATTTTCACCCCAATTTTTGCAGGAGGATTTCATCCCTTCAAACCGCTTTTCCGCAGATAAAAAAAAATACGTATTACTTATTTTTTAGTGTTCTACAAAATATCTAAGTTTCATCAAAATCAATAGATCCGGTCTCGGAAATTTTACTTGTAAGATGGACTTGCACCACTATCATAATAAACAGATTTACAATACTGTTAAGAGCTAAATTTTCAATCTTCCAAATATTAGGCTTCTGAATTTTTTTGACTATAAATTGTTGACAGATAAAAAGATCATACTAAGTCTTATCTATAACTACCATTATCTTCATTTTTTTCAAAAATGGACTTGCCCCACTTTCAAAATAAACGGCTCAAATATGTAAATATTTAAGTTACAGGTGTTGTATAAAAAATTATTACAAATATGTAAGTACCAATTAATTCTACAATTTTACAGATATATTTTTGATAATTTTACAGGCAATTCAGTTGATGCTTTACAAATTACAGATTAAAATCTTACATAACTTGTAAAATTGTTATTACAATTTTACGTACCTTTTAAGTTCTGTAATTTTTCAACAAGTTTTAGTTTTTGACTATTTTGTGAGCATTCGTTAAGTTTCTTAAAAACTATATCAAATAATAATTCTGTATTTTCTAAATATTTTTTAAAATATTTCTATTTTGCGCTCTAATTTTTCTGTCATATACAATATTCATCGTTTCCTTTTTCCATATTTGTATAATGGGGGCAACTATGTATTCTAATTTTTGACAAAAATGAGTACCTATAGATACCGCATTTTGCAGGAATATACAAACTGGTTTTGCAGGGACTGTTGCACCGATATGGTTTATTATGTATGCCGGTATAGATATACCATTCTAAACAGAATTAACAATATTATAGCAAACTTACCAAATCAACTACAAGTTAGCTACAATTTAAGATTGCCCATATTTCATTTATAATCATTATGGTGAGTTATTTGTTTTATATAACTGAATACTTTATAGCCAAAGCTTAAGCTGGGTACAACAAAGCAAATAAGGTATAGGGTCAAATTTATAAATAATCTTTTGCATGGGTCCAGATGAGATAGAAAAATTACCGTTCGCCTCTTAGGGAAGGGTTTATCCTTCTCTTCGGTAACCAAACGGTTCAGAGAAATTAAGAACACCGTATACATCTATAAATTTAAAAAATGTCGGCTTCAACTATCTTCGTTCAATCAAAGACCGGATTCCGAACCTCTGCGAATAAAATTAATCTTGTTAACACCGATATAATCGTCTTCAATATAATTAGTAATTACAAAATTTAAAATATATATAGCTGCCAGAAAAGATATTAATAGGGTACTTGACTGAACTTACAAAAATATTTTAAAAGCATTGTTTTTCTATATCAGCTAAGTGATTTTTTTATTTTCGACAGATTCTGTAAAAAATCATCAAAAAAAATAACCCTACAATTTTAAATGAGAAAAAGGCGGGAAAAACACCTCACTATAGTAACGTCACAGTTTGAAGCAACTAAACGTCAATGTCAATATTTATAACCTCAAAACTTTGATTATATTCATAAAATGTCAAAGTAAAAGCAAGTATTTATTTGAATTCTGGTTATATAATTCTGGCTAATAAATAATAAATATTCTAGCTAATAGAAATATTCAAAAGAAAACACAATTTCACCTCACCGATGAAAATTATCAAAATCGACATATCTAGCTACAAAATGTTACGTCATTTTCAAGAAATGGCGCGTTTTCACTAATTTGAATATTTATTGAAAAATGGTGATTTTCAAAATAAAATTTCTAAATAGTTATCAAACTTTTTTTATGTTTCATCATTAAAATTGGACATATGTAATGATAATGCATAGAATTATTTAACATTTGACATAAATTTTAAATACAGTCAAGTACCGTATTTTATTGAAATGTTTCTATGGATATCATTTACAATTGTAAAAAAAAGGTAAGTAGAATTATTTATGCAACACCTATAATTGTTAGTAGTGCATTACAAGCACCTGTAATTGTAAAATTGTAAAACTGTAACTTGTACTTTTATGAAATAGGGCCCCGATCAGATAGAAATGCAACTATATTGCTATCTCTTTTTAAATACAAATTCAGAATAATATACAGGTTGATAACTGTGACTTGCGACTTCGATGTGTATAGAATAAAAATGTATATAATAATTGTTTGCAATACATTTTAGTGCAAAATATTTAATAATCAGTTAAAAATTTATCCTTTTATAAAAAATAAATGTATTTCGTATTAAAAATGCTTTTCATATTTAATACGTGAGACATCCTGTATGTAAATTATATATTCGTAGTACATGTTTAAATGAATAAGAAATATATTTCTTTCTTTCTTAAAAAGATTACGAAATATGTTTCTTTCTTTCTCGCACGTGTATTATAAAAAGAATCACTGCTGCAATGTATTGTCCATTTTTCAACAAATAGGGCTATAGTTATTGCAGGACATAATTTGTATACGTACGTATTTTGAAAATAAAACGAATACCACTTTTTTTCTTTCAAAATTTTGCAGTTTCTTCTCAAAAAAGTTAAATTTTATTATCAATATTATATTTTGACAATAATTATTTGAAAACGTTACTGCGGATATCACCGGTTTTGCATTGATTACTCTATTACAGAATACTATTAGGTCTATACTGGTCGTATCTGAGTGCTTCATTTATAAATTGATATAATGAGTCTATAGGATATAATATATACAGGTGACACAAAAAGAATGGTCACATTTGAAATGAACATAACTTCATTGATTTTCAACATAACTTTTATTTATTTACATTTGTGAGTTTGTTAATTTACCCAATTTAAAAGAATAACCTAGAATAAGTACAAAAGTGGTACTGTCACTCACACAAGTTCATTTACGAAAAATAACTTCCGGAAGATGGCGTCGTTCTTCATTGATACACATCAAGAGCCTTTTCAGTAGATTTGCCACTCATTACGGATTCTGTTATTCGAAATGCAGTAACCCATCGCAATATTGACCTACGATCAGGAATTGATTTATCACGTGCTACATTAAAATGTTGCTCACTCCAGCCTTTACTACCACGCTGTTGAAATCCGACCATTCTTTTTGCGCCACCTTATATAATATGTTCTTGGGTCTCTGTGTCAAACACTATGCTTTCAAATTTTGTACGAAAAAACAAATGAATACGAATTAAAAGTATTATATTTAGAAGGTTAAACCCGGGAAACACTCACAGATCAATGAACACTATTATACTACTAGACAAAGCGTAAAGCCAGTTTGTAGGCGATATTCTTGAAGCAGGTAACGGGGTGAGACGGGTGAAATTTAAGGAATATAATGTATTGTCCATTTTTGAGCAAATGGGACTATAATTATTGCAGGACATAATTTCTATACGTACGTATTTTGAAAATAAAGCCAATACCACTTTTTTTCTTTCAAAATTTTTCAGTTTATTCTCAAAAAAGTAAAATATTATATTTTTACAATAATTATTTGAAAACGTTACTACGGATACCATCGGTTATTACATTGATTACTATATTACAGAATACTATTAGGTCGTATCCTGGTCGTATCTGGCTGCCTCAATTATACATTCATATAACTAGTCTATGTAATATATAATATGTTCATTGGTCTATGGATACACTATTTTTAAAATCGCTAACTTTGTGAGTACCGTAACTGCGTATGTAATGCATGTTACTTAAATGACGTAGGATATTTTTTTTAAAAACAGCTATGTAATGATATTATTTATTGATAGAATACGTGAAACACCAGTGAAACCAGGGTTTAATTTCGGGGGGAATGCGATGGAACAATGTGCCATTGCTTCCCAGCGGCGTTCCACCTTGTAGGGGTTTTTATTTTTTTATTGGAATGGTGTGATATGTAAAATTTTGGACTGATGACCTTTTTTTACTCGTCAGGTGGATTCGTGTATGACACTTAAAGAAAAATTGTTTTCAAGGTCAGGATAGTTCCGAATTTGGAAGTCATATCAAATTAAGTAGGGGGCACAAAAAAAGGTGACCAGTCCAATTTGCGGGAAAAAATTTTTCAAAAACAGCGTTGCACTACCTGAAATTTTAGAAATTAAGTCCTAATTGAAACCTCATTTTAGACAAAGATTAATTAAATAATAACACATAATCTTTATTACGTGTGCAGTGATTAATGCTCAAATGCAGTGATCGATCAAAATAAAAAGTTTCCCAGGTTTAACTTTTTAAATATAATAGTTTTTCCACCTGTATACGTTTGTTTTTTCGTGCAAGTGGAAACAGTAACCTGCAAGTGAACTTCCGCAAGTTCAGTCATTTGCAGAAGTTATAACAGCAAGTTGATTTAAAAAGTGTTTTAACAATTTATTTTATTTGCACAACTTGCACAAGCAGTTTTTTACTTTTTCAGATTGTTTGAAGTTTTTTGTGCAAGTTCTTTCGAAAACAAAGATAGAATAAGAGACAAGAAAAAGATAGATATATTTATACACATATGTATATTAAAAAATGTAGGTAATTAATTTGTTAGTTAAAGGGAAGTTTGGTAAAATTTTAGTAAGTAAAAAAAAAAAATGATGAAACAAAATCAGAATGAAATATTTATTGAAAACAACAGAATATTTAAAAGAATTTCGACAATCAAATTCAAATTATTGAATATAAATTCTACATTGAAGTATAATTTAGATTCCTTCAGTATGTTTTATATTTAAATCTAATCGATTTTTAGTTATTTTGAGTCTACAAAATTTTTGAAATGATTTTGCAAGTAGACGTTCTTGCACTAATACTTATTCGCATTTGCGTATTTTGTTTAATTAAAATTTTCTAATGATATTCTAATAAAATTATTTCTTCTTTTAACTTTTAGTTATTAATTCTTATATATATATATATATATATATATATATATATATATATATATATATATATATATATATATATATATATATATATATTCATATATATATATTTTGCGTTAGAAGGATTAAATTTATGTTAACACTTATTCCACCACTCATGACTAAGGGGTGGTTTTGGGTGGTAGGTGTGAGTTATCACGTCTTTTTTAATTTGCAATTATTTAAACAAAATCCCTGATAATATAATTCCTCAGACATTTCACCGAAAAAAGGTATACTTGTTACATTTCGATAAATATTACCGTTTTCAAGTAATTTAAAGTAGAAATATCTATTTCCAAATTATCCCCTAATCAAAAGTGATCGAATAATCGATACCATAAATTTAATTATCTTAATGTTCATACGCACCCCTAGATTATGAATCGAGTAATCAAAAGCGCCCAAAATTATTTTTAAAAGAAGAAGTTAGTTTCGTTCCATCCCTCTACATTTTTTCCCTCTGCTTTATCTCCCTTATTATTGAGTTTTGGAAAAAAGTGTAGATGAAAAGGTACTATTATTTTTGAACATACTATCAGCTCCAGCAATTACGGTATATAATTCTGGACCAGCCTGTATATTATATATATATATATATATATATATATATATATATATATATATATATATATATATATATATATATATATATGTATATATATATATATATATATATATATATATATATATATATATATATATATATATATATATATATATATATATAATATACAGGCTGGTCCAGAATTATATACCGTAATTGCTGGAGCTGATAGTATGTTCAAAAATAATAGTACCTTTTCATCTACACTTTTTTCCAAAACTCAATAATAAGGGAGATAAAGCAGAGGGAAAAAATGTAGAGGGGTGGAACGAAACTAACTTCTTCTTTTAAAAATAATTTTGGGCGCTTTTGATTACTCGATTCATAATCTAGGGGTGCGTATGAACATTAAGATAATTAAATTTATGGTATCGATTATTCGATCACTTTTGATTAGGGGATAATTTGGAAATAGATATTTCTACTTTAAATTACTTGAAAACGGTAATATTTATCGAAATGTAACAAGTATACCTTTTTTCGGTGAAATGTCTGAGGAATTATATTATCAGGGATTTTGTTTAAATAATTGCAAATTAAAAAAGACGTGATAACTCACACCTACCACCCAAAACCACCCCTTAGTCATGAGTGGTGGAATAAGTGTTAACATAAATTTAATCCTTCTAACGCAAAATAAGTACCCCTAAAATATCAATCCGTCATTGAAAAGCGTTTGGAAATATTTAAGAAATAATGGTTTTTGTTTCACCCCTTTACAGAGTTGTATCTCCCTTATTATTGAGTTTTGAAAAAAAGTGTACATGAAAAGATACCATTTTTTTTGGAACGTACTACGAGCTCTACCAATTACGGTACATAATTCTGGACCAGCTTGTGTATATATATATATATATATATATATATATATATATATATATATATATATATATATATATATATATATATATATACAAGCGTATGTTTGGTATTCGGATTGAGTTAGTATCAAGGGGGTGCCATTTGGGGGTCTCAACTTTTAACCCTTACCCCCACCATTTTTATACCAAGAAGAACATGATTTTTCTTGTTTTTTAACAGTTTCGTTCGGGTCAGAATCTCCCCAAAATAAACCTAGAGGGCTGAAATTTTGTGTATAGGTTAAGTTAATAGCCAGCCACTGCTTTTTGGAGGTTTCAACTTTTAACCCTTACCTCCACGATTTTTACACCAATATTTCCTTGATTTTTTTGCTTTTTTTTCTAACACGCCTAGAGACTCTCTGAGTAAACGTAGAGGGCTGAAATTTTGTACATGTCTTGAGTTAGTATCCAGTTAGTGCGTTTTAGGGATTCCACATTACCTTTCTCCCCACTTCTCCCATTTTTACATCGGAATTCAATGCTATTGTTAAATGTGTTTTAAATGCATTATTTTTATTCTAAATACAAGTAGGGCGAATAGTATTTTTAAAAAATTTAAAAAAAAGTGAACTTACTTTTATAACAAATGAAATACATACATATTAAGTAATTTAAAAATGTTATTAAAGTTAATGTTTATTTATAAAGTAGGAATTTTGGATTTTTATTATTTATAAAATAGAAATTTTGGATTTTTTGGGAAAAAAAAATATCTTCATAAAGGCCTTCCAGTTTACTATTTAAGTTCCTTTTTTAATATTTAAAAATAAAACACAAAGGCAATTGGCGGATAAGCATGGGTAGGAATGCCCTCGTACGAATTGTGTTGGCTTTTTCCCTGCTAACTGCTATCGGCACAAAATTGAAATTTACTGAGATTCAGCCCTTAAAAATTTAGTATCTTTTTTTAAAGCCCCGATCAGCTGGTCACTCATCATCAGTTTTGAAACCACCAAAATGATAAATCGTTTGTAGACTTTCAATCACATTTCGTTTGTAGACATTCAATACCGAAGATGAAGGGAAAAATTCGACTTCCGTGATGAGGCCCCGCTGCTCACGGTGTTTTTTATATTATAAAGTTACAGTTGTAATGAAAAAACATATATATATATATATATATATATATATATATATATATATATATATATATATATATATATATATATAGACATACATATATATACATATATATATATATATATATATATATATATATATATATATATATATATATATATATATATATATATATATATATGATTTTTATTTCATTTTCGTAAGTCTTTTGGTATAGAACTACTGTAACATTACTAAATACTTTTGGTATGAAACCGCTGTAACTTTACTACTTTTGATATAGAACCACTGTAGTGATATTGATATTCATAACTTTATACGTACTTAAGGGATATTTGTGGCTTTGTACAACAGTTTAAGGGGTATAGGAATTTTTTTGACCCCAGATTCGCACTCTGCGTCAAAAAATGCATAGAAATACCATAGTCAATCATCCAGATCACGACCTTGGTTTTTTCGTGGGCGTGTCTTATGGTTACTTAATCTGAATTTTTATTTTTCTAAGACATCTTCCACCAATCTGATCTTGCTTAAATTAATAAATTTCTACACACAATAACTATGTTAGAACCAAATAACAGATTTTTTTGGTAGGTGTCACTCAAGAGGTTAGTCTAAAACACCCACCCTCAAAAATTCAATTATTATTTTAATGTAGTAAATGATGTCATACGAATGTAAAAAAAATTGTATAATATAAAGCTACTTTGTATCAATGTCCTATTTCATCTAATTATCTTCGATAGTTTTGAAGAAAAAAAACGTTAAAGTTAAGGGTTGTTATCCCCATATCTTTGACAATATAGGGGGTAGAGGTCTAATAACTATATTTTCGAACATTACTCACTATAAGCAACATTCATGAAAAAGAATAGCCGAAAAGGCCGCTGTGCCGAAAACTCGTATGCTTAGCCGGCTAGACATTGGTAACGTTCACAAGTACACTGCATGGTAATATTGAAATTAAAATAACTGCTTCTTGCAACCACGAGTGTAAAATATGTGATTGATACTTTGTCAAACTGTAGTGAAATCTCGAACAAGAATCGGTAGCTTAGTGGCAAAGGCTTTGACCAGTTATCAAAAGATGAGTCCCAGCCGATCCAGTTTGATAATTTTTCAATCACTATATTATTTTTAATTTTTAAAAGAAAAATATACTATTTTCTTCTTTATTAAGGGGGACCACTAGTGTGACCACATTAAAAAAAGGTGATTTTTGGGAAGCCGTTTATTTTGAAAGTGGGGTAAGTCCATATTTTGTTATTGTGAGATACTTAAGGGTTTGCGTTTCAATAAATTTAAAAATATTGGTAAGTGTTAATAGACATATTTTTTGTATTAGATAATGTAAGTGTATAATCCAATAGTGTTCATAGTGCTGACTAAAAAAAAAATAGTGGTTTTATTATAACTAAATGGACTTGCCTCACTTTCAAAATTAATTAATTATTGTAATCGTTAATTTAAATGGATAATATTTGAGTTTTATCATTTAAAAATAAACATAATGAAAACTTTTCATACGACAGTTCAACTTTAGAAGCACATACTGTGACATTATTACCCCCTGCCAGTGCCTTAGTAGTAGAAATGAGTGTATGAAAATAAGTATGTACTTTAAAAGGGCGACTCACCCTCTTTGCAGTGTTGCTTAAAATGAATTTGGAAATTTATTCTAATTGTTTTAAACTATTTTCCTTGAATAAGTTTTTAATTACTCAAATAGTACGATTATGTCGACACCATAGAGTAATAGAGACAACATATCTATGCCTACACTACTGGAACCAGTGTAACATGTAAGAGATAGACAATATGTTGTATACACACACTGGGTTTACATTGTATTAGTGCGATTTTGTGTATTTGTGTGAGTAACGGACATGGTAGGGGCGGTAACGTGGATGTAACAATACCAACAACAATTAAGTCCATTATCGTGTGATTGATCTTCAATCATCGACTGCTACTGACAAACTGACAACTAAGAAGCCTAATGAGCACAGAAGTACACACTCGTGATTTCAGAAAAGAGATAGTTGCTGTACCTCTGTACTCTGGGGTCGACACAGTCACCCCCGTAGTTAACTACCCCTGGATTTAATATTAGGAAATTGAGTAAAAACAGGTCGATTAGATTTTTGTACGTACATTTGAAATCTGTAAATTAAACTTTATTATATTTTATTTTTTACTCCTTTTCGCAAAACTAACCCCTAAATTTTAGCCCTAAGCTACCCCTGTTGGTGTAATTTAAACAAATTACATATCAATGGATAGCTTTTTAAAAAAGAGCAATATCGCCAATTTAATCGCAATAATATCGCCAAAAGAGCAATATCGCCAATTTACCGTTTCGAGATATTTGAAAAATTAAATTTTCACCCCAATTTTTGTAGGACGATTTCACCCCTTCAAACCGCTTTTCCGCAGATAAAAAAAATACGTGTTACTTATTTTTTAGTGTTCTACAACACATCTAATTTTCATCAAAATCAATAGGTCCGGTCTCGGATATTTTACTTGTAAAATGGACTTGCACCACTATCAAAATAAACAGATTTACAATACTGTTAAGAGCTAAAACTTCAATCTTCCAGATATTAGGCTTCTGAATTTTTTCGACTATAAATTGTTGACAGATAAAAAGATCATACTAAGTTTTATCTATAACTACCATTATCTTCATTTTTTTCAAAACTGGACTTGCCCCACTTTTAAAATAAACGGCTCATATAATAAATTCATGATAAAATTTCTGAACCAAAAAATTGAAAATTTAGGGAGTTATTCGCGATTTCCCAAGACTCCAAAAAAAAGTTCCCCCACTTCTGCAGTGATAGCGACCTTCACAGTGCCTGAAATCAAAAAAACCAAAAAGTCTATTAAACTAGAATGTATTGCCCGTACCGTGAACCTCAATCGAAAAAAAAAGTTGAAATTTAACAAAATGGCGGAGTTTCTAAAAAGAAATTTCAAAATTTACGCGAAAATTTGATGATTTTTTATTCGATCGGAAAACTGGAGGTTCATGGTACGAAGAAACATATATAAAAGAAACTGCAATGAGAATCAATTCGATCGGATGATTTGTCTTTGAGTTATAACTGCAGCAAATTTGAAAAATGTAGTTTTTTTTTTATTTTGCCTTTTAGTTTTAATCACTGAGAATTTTTACTAAAATTTTTTACGATATACTCATTATAACGGTCATAGTAAAACTAGATGAGTCGTTTAAATGTGTCAGGGTCTAGCTTTTCCACAATATGTGACTAGCAGCGACGTCTAGAAATTCCCGAACTATCAACCTTCATACATTTCTCAGTACCTCAAAATTAACAATGAAAATCAGAATCCACTCTGCGGATGGCTGTAACTCAAAAACTATTTGAGATATGCACTTGAAATTTTAGTATGTTATTTTTAAGGGTATAGACTATTAGAATATGCAAAAAGATTTTCCAATTTTTTGAAAACGTCACACTAGTGATCCCCCTTAATTATTAGTAATTGTATCTTAATAATTTATGTTCAGTTAGTTAGTTCTTCTCTTTTTTCCTGTTGCCTATGGCGGATCAAACGACCAATCATAAATCAAACACACAGCGTCCTTATTATATTAACTGTACGCAAAGATTCTCATTCACGCCTTTAGTGCTGAAATTAGAAGCTATTTCAAGTAAAACTTATACGTATACGTCTAACTGGTGATACTAAATCTAGTAACTTGCACATAATTTGTGTAATGTATATTTCTAGGAATAATTAGGGTATAAATTTTACCTGATAGAGCTTATTCTAATTTCAAATATTATCGAGTGCTTGTGAAACATTACTACGAATGGCGAACTTTTGTTCGTATTTAAACATACGTTAGTATATGTACATATATGTATGTATTATATATGTACATATAATATATATATATATATATATATATATATATATATATATATATATATATATATATTTATTTATTTAATTTTTTTTCAGGAAGCACGTGTTATATTTTTGAAACATTTGGAAGATGTCCTCGAGGTATAGCTTGTCGTTTTGGTTCTGCACACATAACTGCAGATGGAAAAAATCTTATAAATAATGAAATATACGAAAAATTCAAGTCAGTGGGTCCTCAGACATTAAATACTCTTTCTCACGATGTTCAGTGGGCACTGAGAAAACGTACTTATCAGTTTTCAAGATCAGAAAATATAATAAAAGAATATGATATCGGAAATGAGCAAAAGAATAGTAAATGTGATCTTGAAAAAACAAGTGGTGAAAATAATAATGAAAATTGTATAGAAAAAAATAGTAGCAACAATAGTGCTTTTATAGGATGTATTACTGATGAAGATGTTGTTAAAGTGAGGCAACTAGAGAAAAAATGTATAGATTGGAAGGATAAATTATTTTTAAGTCCTTTGACGACTGTTGGCAACTTACCATTCAGGTTTGTTTCGTGGTATAATTTTTTTGACGTGAATAATAGTAATGAGATAATTCAAATTAAAAATAATCGATAATCATTTCTTAAAACACCAGTAACATTCGATTGTGAGAATAATTCGAATTATATATAATGCAGGTAATAGGCTATTGACTATGTAGTTGAATAATAGTTACTATACCTACTATAACTAAAAATTAATAAAATTGTAAAAAAGTAGGTAACTTTGAACGACTGTATCTCAGCCGGTTTTTACCGAAAATATTATTATCGGTCACCATTCTGACGGGAATTACATCAGCTTTCTTTTTGTGAACTAATCCCTATACGTAAATTCACTCAGAAAAAAGTACTACTCAAAAATTTAAAAAAAAAGAAAAATTAAAAAATTTGAGCTTTTTTTTAAATAGTTTTTTTGACTTATTTTGTTGAGAAAGTTTTTTGAGTTTATAAAGTGCCATTTCGATAGGAAATTTAATTTTCTACAAAAAATCATATCATGTGTATTTACGAAAAATGCATAGTTTTTGAGTTATAGTTAAAAAACGTAAGCGTCGATAAGTTTACGCCGTTCGTAAAAACGCGCTTAAATTTGATAGCACTTTGTGAATTTATCATCTTTGAGGTACAACTGAACATATGAAACAATAAAACACCTGTCACAAATTAGTTCCTTTTCCCCCTGTTCTTTTGTACATAGTCAATAGCCTATAAAATAATGTGATACAGAAGAAATTGTATGTGTACCTATTTACCTGTTGTGAATGTAGTACAGATGAATTATGTTTGATTTTTTTCTAAAAGGGTATCTACAATTTTTAGAGTTCCGTAGTCAAAACTACGGTGCCCTTATAAGATCGGTAAGACTCCGTCACGTAAAATTAAATAAATTAGACACTGGTGAAGCTTACAATTAGGCAATTTAAAAAAGGCAAGCATATACACAGGCAAGTATATAAAGCCTACTGCACTGTTATATCGTTGAAGTATCTTTGTAATTTTAAATTTGTTTACCGAGATATTGTAGGTAACTTTGTTGTCTATTTGAAAAAATCAAATTAAATTGTTTACACACCCGAGTAAGTAATATATGTAAATAAATCTGGTATCATCAGTTAAGGAGCATTATTTTTAACAGTGTATAATAGATATAAACAAATACAAAATAATTGTAAAATTAAAAATTCGATATTAGATGTAAAATAAACACGATTTACAAAAAATAAATAAATAAATAAAAGTCGCATAGGGAAGGAACTATGGTTTTTTGAAATTTTCCCACAAATGAGTAGAATTATAAATGCAAAGCATTATAGTAGGAGAGCTACTGGCCGATTTGCGATGGTCATTTCAACACGCGTTAAATTGAGAGGATGGAATCTTGGACACTTACTCTACACAGAAATTCAATTCTGGCAAGCCTATTCGGTCGGGTTGAGTCATCCTTAACGTTTAAATTTGTGGTAAATTTCATAATTATTTTGACAAATATTAAAATACTAGCTGCGACCCGCGGTTTCACTCGCATAAAATTATTTGAATTTAGAGTCAAATTATTGGGTAAATTTTAAATTAGATATTCGGAAATTCTGCACATAATCAATTAATTATTTTGCTTGGCCCCGCTTGCCAAACGACTTTAAAGTAACCATATTCATATTTCAAATGCATGGCTAATTTCCGCACCGTCATGTAGATACCCATGTTAATAGTTTTAGAAGTACTTCTGTTTTAGGCCTTTCTAGGGGACAATTTTACTTCATTTTAATTTTTTCCAGAGCTTTTAACAATATTTGAATAAAATTTTGTCAAAAATTCCTTCAGCTTTTCAATTTGGAATCTATTTGGTGTCACTGATGGACAATTCTGAGCACATGTCCATTCAAATTTGATGTTCTGAAATTTTATACAAAATCAGTTTCTTATTGTACATCGCTTGGCTCGCTCAACGACTCTAAAGTAAACTTATTCATATTTCAATAACATAATTTATTTTGATAAAATTTTATTAAGATCGGTCCAGTTGTTTAATTAAAGTCGTATTCGATAGTCCTGCGAATCAATTTCGATCTCATCTTTTAAACAGGGCTTCGAACCGAATCGTAACCGAAAACCGGTAAAACCGATTGATTTTGCCAGAGAGTAACCGTTAACTGGAGCAAAATTATTTTTTTCAAAAACCGTTAACTGAAACGAAACTGTTATTTTTTTCGTTCCGGTTCATACCTGAAATTCAATATTTAATTTTATTCTATAATCTTCAACAATTTCAAAATTTAACGAACTGATGTTTCTATAATATAGGTAGGTAGGTATATGAATAAAATTTACACTAACATTTGAAAAGTTCTCATGGATCAAAATATAAAATTTTACAGAGATAGTAATCAATAAACTTTTCTAACGTACATACATATGGTCGTTAAAATATATTTTTTGTTTTATTTTATTTATTTATTTATTTATTTTTTACTGTATCATCTCATTATTAATTAAAATTAACAGACATATGATGTCTGCGTTCGACGATATTTATTTTCTAGATTAGATAGAAAAGGAACAGGTTACTAGTTTAGAAATGAAAGTTTATATTCCCAAGTTTTCTAATTTCGGAAGTTGTGTTTAGCGTATCAACTAATCAAGCGAGTGTCGAAAGAGCTTTCTCAGGCCTAAAGTAAACACCTACTAAGGGAAAATGGTGTTTCAATAAATTCAAGTATTTTGAAAAATATTAAGATTGAATTTTTCAAACGTTGATTTATGTTTTATAAAGGTAATTTCTATAAAATAAATAATATATTCACAACTCGTAAACAAATTTAAACATTTTTTTTAAAACTGAAACCAAAAATCGAAAACCGAAACCAGAACCGAAATCGAAAATAACCTATACTCTATAACCGTAATCGTAATCGACACCGCTATTCTTTTTTTGCGTAGAACCGGAACTGAACCGGAACCGGACCAAAAAATTCGGTTCGAAGCCCTGCTTTTAAATTAGATATACTGAAATACTCTGCGATATTCATATTTTAATAGCGTATCTAATTTTCATACCTTGAGATACTCACATTGATAATTTTAAGAGTACTTTATTTTGCGAGACATTTCGAGTTCACAGGGCTCTGGGCGAACCCGCGTTAATTTGTTTCGAATTCTTAATAATATTAGGGCAAAAGTTCAGATCCGTGCAGTCGTTTATTTTGGGCCTTTTTGAGTCCCCAGAACCCTAGAGGGCAATTTTAAAATGTTCATTTTTCTCAGAATCTCAGTACAATTTGAGCAAAAAATTTAGTCAAAATCCGTCCAGACAATTATTTTGAGTTCGTTTAGGGATCTTAGGACCTTCAGGATCAATTATAATGTAACATTTATTTTTTTTCAGAATCTCAGTCGTATTTGCGCAAAATTTAGTAATGATACGTCCAGTCGTTTACTTTAAGCTTTTTTTGAAGTCCTGTGGTCTTGTGGGGGTAACTTTGGCTTGATTCTGATATTTTTCTTTCAGTTCGTATGCCAATTTTACATATAGTTTTCTTTCATCATTTTTTTAATATATAGGTACTACCGTTTTCTTGAAACCATTAGGAACAAATAAATATAGTCCATATTTCATTTTTATTTAAATATAAGATTACTCCAGAACTATACTATTAACTCTGGCTCTAATGCTACTTAATTTTTTTCTTGTTTAGTGACTGCTTCTTTAGTACTGGATCAAATTTTAATGCAATTATATCTTCGTCTGTTTCGCTTAAAGATATTCTAATTATGTATCTGAAAACTCATTTTTTGTAATAATATAAAAATACCCCTGTCGCAGCATCTGAATAACATAGCGAATTTCCAAGTATTGGGCACTGGCGGATCTTATCTAAGACCTGTACCCATTTAAAATAGTTTCCCATTTAAAATAGCTTTCTAAGAGTAAAATAATTTTTAAAATCGGCTGGGTAATTAGTTTTGATATTTTTGGGACCCAAGAACCCGAACGGACTTTGTGCAGCATAGTTGTATCCATCTAAAATAATTTAGTTCTCTAACAGTAACAAAATTTTCAGAATCGGTTCGATAGCTTATTTATGGATGGACAGTTGTGAATCTCAGATAACACAACATGTACTTGTCTAAAATAGTTTACCTCTGTAATAGTGAAAAAAATTTCAAAATCGGTCAGTTATTTTGACACTTTTGGGTCCCACTGACGTGGTCGGACCTTACACAACGTACTCTATATCTATCTAAAATAGCTTAACTGTCTAACAGTGAAAAAATTTTCAAAATCGGTCGGTTAGTTTATTTTTGGCGCTTTTAAGATCTCAGGACCCTGGCCGATCTCATACAACATATAAGCTATATCCATCTAAAATAGTATTTACCTCTGTAACAATGAAAAAATTTTCAAAATCGGTCACTTATTCCATTTTGGACACTTTTGGGTCCCGTGGACCCTGGCGGATCTTACATAACGTAATTTATATCTATCTAAAATAGTTTAGCTCTCTAACAGTGAAAAAAATTTTCAAAATCAGTTGGTTAGTTTATTTTTACCACTTTTGGGTCCCATGGACCCTGGCGGACCCTACATAACGCAATCTATATCTATCTAAAATAGCTTAGCTCCCTAACAGTGAAAAAATTTTCAAAATCGGTCGGTTAGTTTATTTTTGTCACTTTTGGGTCCTAAATAAAAAGTTTATTTCTCTAATAGTAAGAAAAGGCTGCTAGGGATCTCATATAACTTATGGCAGTCCGTAAGGTTCTTGCGGACATCCTTTAATTACTTAATTAATTCAAATATTTTAACTTACTAACGGTGAAAAAATTTTAAAAATCGATTGGGTAATTAATTTTTGGCGTTTTTAGATTCCCAATACCTTGACAAATCTCACATAAGATACCTTAAATCCATTTAAAATTGTTTAACTTTCTAACATATATGTGAATAGATATCACTTGTTTCGTTAAAAAATCTTAAAAAAAGAAAGCGATTTTTTTATATTTTATAATGAATTGAGATAGAAATATAAATTACTTATTACACTGACAGAGAGAGCAAAGTAGTACAAATGTGAAAAATTGCAATTTTCTCCAAAAATATTTAACATGGAAAGAAAATTATAAGAACAATTTCTTCATAATTTTTTTTCGTCATTTCAACGATGTATAAATCGAACTGTCTTATAATGTATAAATTGAACTGTCTTAGGATCGAATGATAAAAAATGGCCAGAAAACGTACTTCTGGGCATCCGACGTGTCTGGCTGACGGACTTAGCCGAGTCAATCCGGATTTTAGTTCGCACACAAAATTTCATAAGCATTAAACGCTTCGTTCAAAAGTTATCGTGGCGACACATATATACTGTGTGAGTTTTTCGAGAGTTGCCACTTTTATTACAGTCAAACTGTTGATTTAATCGAAAAATTGTTCAAATAAGAGTTGTAGATATCGACGGAGGCAAGCGATTGCTGTAATCAGGAGCTTTATAGGTCTTACGGTTTTCGAGCTATGATGCAAATTTATAGTTTTTTAAATGGAAACGTATGTTTAAAAATTTTTCAAAAATTTGTATTTGATTCAAAACTACCAGTAACACTTAAATTTTCATTGTTTTATCTCATATTTTTGAGTAATTACGTTTTAAAAGTCACTTTTAAATTTCGTACTCAAGTGCTTGCAAACGATTAGGATTTTACGTAATTTAAAAAGATATTAGCTAAATATGGTCGCCATTTTAATCAATGTAGTAACGAAAAATTAAACGATAAGTACGTTTTCCATCGGAAATTAAAATTATTAAATAGATTAAATTATCATATAAAAATGATAACTAAATACAATAAGGAAATAGAATTTTAGTTTTAATTCGTTGAAAAATAAAAAAATAAATACTCCGAAAAGTCACTGTTTGACAGATACATAGGCGTCTAAACATATTTTTATAGGAAGTATTTTCAAAATAAATGAAAAGTTTTTTGTGAAAAAACTTCTTTTTAATTTGATGTTTAATAAAAAGAAAATACTATCGAATTTCAAATAATTTGACACTATTTGAGTACATTTATTAATAATATTTTGTTTCTAGTTAACCTCACTTTGCTATTATTAAGAAACGCCAATGTCACTTTGTTGTATAGATGTATTTTATTGCCAACTATTGTTCTCTAAATAAATAAAAAATAAATATATTTTTCAGTAAATTAATGAATAACTTCAAATTCTTTTTAAATTAATTTACTTTAAATACTAATCTTTTAAAGTAATTTGATTTTATTATGCAAAAATGTTAAAAACTTGAAAAATAAACAGCTATATTCATCCGACATCTATATTACAAAATCTGAATTACTACCATTTGTGCTATAGATACAATAGTGGAAAAGGTTCTTTTCTTGGATGTAATAGAAATGTAACCGACCAAAACACTGTTGATTGAACTAGCCTCAAATACATATGCGTATTTTGCCACCTAATTGATAAATTAAAGGAAAACTCAAAAAGTAAACTTGGGTAAAAAAATTTTTTTTCTTCATTTATGTTATTAATTGATGCATTAGATCAGTTTTATCGAAAAATTAACATATAGTCTCATTTAAAAATCTATACGTTTGTATCATAGCTCGAAAACCATAAGAGCTATAAAGCTCCTGATGATAGCAATCGGTTTCCGCCGTCGATGTCTACAACTCTTATTTGAACAATTTTTCGATTAAGTCAACGGTTTAACTGTAATAAAAATGGCAACTCTCGAAAAACTCATACAGTATATATATATATATATATATATATATATATATATATATATATATATATATATATATATATATATATATATACAGAGATCTCAACAGTACTTGAGTAAAAATTGTCAAATTTCTTTAGCTTTTTAATTTGCGGTCTATTTGATGTAACTGACGGACCACACGTCCATTTAAATTTGGTATTTTGAAATTTTGTACAAAATCAGTTCCTTATGTGCTTCGCTTCGCCCGCTCGACGACACAAAAATATTATTCATATTTTCAAGTCATATTCATATTTTTATAGTACGTCTAATTTTCATAAAATTTTATCAAAATGAGTCAAGTGGTTTAATTAGAGTATAGAGTTGTTTAATTCGATAGCGCTGGATGATTCATTCCAACTTCACCTTAATTTCAAATCAAATATTCTGAATTGGCTATATTCATATTTCAATAACATGTCTAATTTTCATACCTTGAGATCTTATCGTAGGTAGTTAGATATTCATAGTGACAATTTGAAGAGAACTGTAATTTGTGAGACATTTTGAGATCCCAGGGCTCTGGAGAATATTTCAGAATTCACATTATTTATTTCGGAATCTCTATAATATTTGAGAAAAGTTTGGATAAGATCCGTTTGGTCGTTTATTTGGAGGGTTTTTTGGGTCCGCAAAGCTCCCGGGGGTTTTATCTTCATGTCGATTTTTTTCAGAAACTTAGAGAAAAATTTTGTCAAGATCCGTTCCTTATTTTGGGTTTCTTTGGAGAGCCAAAAATTTGGTAACGATACGTCCAGTCGTTTACTTTAGGCTTTCTTGGGGGTTCTCAGGTCCTACAGGATAACTTCAACTTTGATCGTCTTTTTTTTTTGGATTCTTATGCCAATTTTACCTATAGTTTTGTTTTATCATTTTTTTGATACCTGCTACCGTTTTCTTGAAACTACTGCAGACAGATAAGTAAAGTCCATATTTCATTTTTAATATCAGGATGACCGAGCCTGGCTCGATAGAAATTTCATCTTTATGGAATTTGCTGAGAAGAGCAGACGCACGTGCCAATTGATGATAACTGGACAGTCCAGTTGTCTATTTTCTTTAAAGGATACAAATAGTTTGAAATTTTTTAACCTAAGATTCCCAAATATTTTACTAATTTTTCATAGGAGATGAAGGTTTAAAAATAATAATTCAACATTCTTCCGTAGAATAAATTGTTTCTTTATTTTTTCTTTTTTCCAAAAATTTTTCGGTATCTTTCTTCAGTGGCGTTTGTTTTGCGTTAAGAATTTAGTATAATTTTTAAATTTTGTAAGTTTAATGTTAATGTTTACAAGCTTGTTTATATATTTTCTAATATGCAAATTATAATATTAATAGATTTGAGCGTTACTTTATGGTATTCCATATTTGTAAATAATAAACAAATATTTTACTTCGCAAAAATACCACTTATTTTGAAACTGTGACAATATTGTTTCGAACCGTCAGTTCATTTTCAAACAGAATAAGTATTACATTCGTTACATGCCTTATATACTAATTTTCTTTCTTCACAGATCACCACATCACAGACCACTCCCCCTTAATAAGTATAGGTAGATAAAATTAGTATATAAGGCATGTAGCGAATGTAATATATATATATATATATATATATATATATATATATATATATATATATATATATATATATATATATATATATATATATATATATAAATTTTAGTGAATATCATTTTCGTATTCTAGGGACCTCAAAACATATTTCTGTTATGGTTCCGGGGTTATGTATATATATATATATATATATATATATATATATATATATATATATATATATATATATACATAACCCCGGAACCATAACAGAAATATGTTTTGAGGTCCCTAGAATACGAAAATGATATTCACTAAAATTTATATATATATTATATATATATATATATATATATATATATATATATATATATATATATATATATCCTAACTAATATTATAAATGCGAAAGTGCGTTTGTTTGTTTGTTTGACTGGCTTTCACGCCTAAACAGTTTAACATATATATATATATATATATATATATATATATATATATATATATATATATATTACATTCGCTACATGCCTTATATACTAATTTTATCTATATTAGTTAGGATATATATATATATATATATATATATATATATATATATATATATAATATATATATAAATTTTAGTGAATATCATTTTCGTATTCTAGGGACCTCAAAACATATTTCTGTTATGGTTCCGGGGTTATGTATATATATATATATATATATATATATATATATATATATATATATATATATATATATATATATATATATATATACATAACCCCGGAACCATAACAGAAATATGTTTTGAGGTCCCTAGAATACGAAAATGATATTCACTAAAATTTATATATATATTATATATATATATATATATATATATATATATATATATATATATATATATATATATATATATATATATATATATATATATATCCTAACTAATATTATAAATGCGAAAGTGCGTTTGTTTGTTTGTTTGACTGGCTTTCACGCCTAAACAGTTTAACACATTAACTTAAAATTTTGCACAGACTTATTTTGCGGAACAGAGACGGTTATAGGCTACTTTTTATCCCGAAAAAATATTTAATTCGCGTGGCAAAATGTATCTTATACTATTAAACGAGCAACGAGTTTTCGAAATTCGCTAATAGCAAGCCTTAAACTTTATTATTTTTTTTGTTGGTAACAGTAAATAGAATTAATGATTTACAGAACCGATATCAGCAAATAATTAATTAAATGTAAGTAAATCCAGATAAAAAACAAAGTGAGAATGGACAAATGAGTATGTACAAATAAGTAGTAACCATAGATATTTAATTTTTAAAATTACAAAAATTATTTTTTTCCAAATACTTAGCAACTATTTAAAATTTGTATGAGTTTTTTTTATAAATCGTCCATAGATTGCTGTATACTGTAATAAAAAATTAATATTTTACGGTTTTTCGTAAATTTCGACGGTTAGACAAAAAATTTTGCAAAACCCTTTCTTAGCGAGCGCCTACGACCCAATAGGGACCTACATGCCAAATTTCAAGTTTGTAGGTATTGTGGTTCTGGAGATTTTGTGAAGATGAGTGAATGAGTGAGTGGTATTTTGCATTTATATATATATATATATATATATATATATATATATATATATATATATATATATATATATATATATATATATATATATATATATATAAGGTAACGGGCCTAGTTTCTGACCTTTTAAGAGTGACGGCTGAGGTTAAACGACAGTAATAAATATAAGTTTAAACTTAAGAGACAATTAATAATTTTATCAACTAGTTTATGGCTTTCAAAATAAAGTCATACAAGTAAAATAGTTATTTGAATTGAATTAATAATTTAAATTAATGTTTTAAAAATTGACAAAAAGGACTCAGTTTCTGACCTTCAAAATTTCTCATGTGACAGTTTTTGACCCTGACAGTGGCCTAGTTTCTGATTCTTAAATTTAAAAATACAGTTTTTTAAAATTTAATTTATAAATAATTTTTTATTGATAAAAATGAATGTTTAATGTTATATACGTTATGAAAAATAACAAAAACTAATCGAAGATAACTATAAATAACATAATAACTAACAAAAACTGGTTAGAATTTAATTGGGCCATACCATTTTAGAAGTGAGCCTAGTAATTGACCCTCATATTTCAATAATAAAAATCATTCTAAGGTATTTTATAAATATTTTAAAATAAATTTTAAACAAATATTAACCTGCTCATATATTTTTAATTAAGTTTTCATACTTACATGATGAATATTGCACAGATCAAAATGAGTACTTTGTAACATAAACTGTTAGGAAACTACCAAAAAAATTGTTTTTACACACATTTTAAACTTAAAATTTTTTTTTTATTTAGTTAATATATTCTAAACTTTTTAAATTGCTGTTCATTAGACACAGAATAGATTACTTTAAATTAAGAATTTATTTTTTTTCCTATTTGAAAATATAGTTTTTTTATTAATTTATAACAAAGTTGAAAAGTTCAGAAACTGGGCCAGGGTCAATTACCGGGTCTTTTACCTTATATATATATATATATATATATATATATATATATATATATATATATATATATATATATATATAGATTGTGTGTCCATGGTAATATGATTTAATTGCTGAATTTGGAAATTCGTTAAAACGAAATGTAAATAATTAGACTTTTATACAACAATAAACCAAAAGCCAAATTGTTAAAATTGAGATTATGATATCATCTGGAAGTTTAAATGTAAATATATTGAAATTTTAGTCGATAAATACTATTAAAATTAAAAAATTTAAGCGTCACTTGCGAAATTACACCTTGTATAACTACAGAAAATTAAACGTAAATAGATTAATTTTGTTATTTTAAATTATTTAGATAAATATGAGTTAGTACAATAATAATGATAAAGTTTTCATAAGAACAGTGTAATCTCTTATTCGTAATCTGTCTTCTTTTTAAATCACATTACCATAGATACACAATATTTTGATATTCGTTAAAATAATTATGAAATTTATCACAACTTTAGATTGTTCTGGCGGCACCTTGGTGAAGTGAAAACATTACCAGAACGTTTTTTATCGATAAAAAATATTCTTAACTTTCATATATCAAAATTCCAGAACTGTTACTTTATATAAATTGGGCCTTATTTTTACCCTCTTTAAACGTTAAGGACGACTCAACCCTGTCGAATAGTCTTGCCAGAACTGAATTTCTATGTAGAGTAAGTATCGAAGATTCTATTTTCTCAGTTTAACGTTTGTTGAAATGACCATCGCAAATCGGCCAGTAGCTCTTGGTCTATTATTTTTAACAGTGTATACTACACGTAAAATAAATACAATTTACCAAAATATTTGATTGCTCACCTTGGTCTGCCTATTATCAACAAATTACCTTAGGAGAACCATCTGTCCGTATTGACGTGAATCAAAGTAGCCAGGGCTACTACTACTAACTTCACTAGTCACAGAAATATTTGAAACTCTTGATTTGCTTTGAAATAAAACATAGCAACACATTCAGATTCGAAGGAAATAAGATCGTGCTAAAAATTTTATTTAAAATTCTCTACAATATTGGAATTCTTTTCTAAACTAATATTTTTCGGAGAACAATTACAAAGACCCAACATTTCAAAGTCTATTGAAGTTAGTTACGAACTTCGCTCCTGTTTCGAGAAAATATGTGTGCACAATCTACACCATTCTGTCCTACTATAAGAAATTTGATTTTGTACGAAACTTCAGTATATCTAATTTAAAAGTAGTATAAGTAATTTCACTTATAATTAAACTGTGTATAAAGACAAAACTTGGAAATCTTGAACTAATACGCATAGCGTATAACATCTGTTGCTATTATTTAAGATATATAATGACATTTAAATTAATTGATTTTAAAATTAATACAGATATATTTTGTAATATATTTTATAGAAGAATTTGTAAGGAATTTGGTGCAGATATTACGTGTGGAGAAATGGCCATGTGTGTTGCTCTTCTTCAGGGTGCAAATCAAGAATGGGCGCTAGTAAAACGGCATAAATCTGAAGATATTTTTGGGGTAATTTTAAGTCATTAAGTTTATAGTTCATACATGATCACTTGATGATTGTTATCAAATGATGACTTATTGTAGTTAAAGGAGGCATTTAAGACTAATTTAACATTAACCCATTACGACCCACGGTGTTGCATATTTGCATATAATACCATACAAAATCACGTTTGTAAATTGGTGTACTTTATGCAAAGAATTTTCAAATATAAAATTGCAATAAAATTTCTAATACTTTTATTTTATTTAATTAATTTATTTTTTTTTAATTAAAAGTCTCGAAACCTAGTTGTAATGAATGAATTTTCAATAGAATGGAATAAAATTAAATTCTTAACATCAAATACTAAAAATTTGGGGGACAGGTCTACCCACACTGTCAACTTCCCATTGGGTGTCCTTAAAGTAGAGATGTCGATTCTCCAAGAAAAAGATCGATTTTTGGATCGATTTAAATCGAAATTAAAAAAATCGATTAAAAAAAAATCGGCTAAAAAAGAATCGATTCCGTAAAATCGATCTAAAAAATCGAAATTTTGAAAAGTTTAGTAAAATTAGCTGATTATTTTTGTTAAGGGACTTAATTGATAGGACATGGGGAATATCGTGTAAAAACGCCGTACATTATACTTATAAAGGCGTTGAGTTAACTTTTCAATTATAATTATAGCAAATAAACGAAACAAACAACGAAATTGAATATGTAGGAAGAATACCATGGAATGAACCAAATTTATTCAAAAATTTTAAACAAACTGACAAAAAAATGTTTTCTAAATAAATCGCTTATATGGGAAAGGGATGGTTTGCCAGATAGGTGCTCTTGCTTTCTTTTGTATTAATAGTCTTCATAGTAGTACTTAATATTACTGTATAAGTGTATACAATATACATATTGGCGCTATTGAGACTACTGGACAAGATAGTGCGTATACATATATGTAGTTATAGGTACAGAGCCACATGAGGGTTCCTTGATAACAAAGAGTAAAAACTAAAAAGTGACAACAATAACGTTTTTCCTGTTTCATTTTAACACATGTTCCTTTTATACTTTTAATTTCAAATGTTATCGAGTGCCTGTGAAACATTATTAGTGTATGTTCCTTTTGTAGAATTACAAATAAAATGAAATTATTTTTGGAAAAAATCGGTTATCGATCTCTTGCTTTTAATAATCGATTCATGAATCGATTCAAAAGAAAAAAATCGAAAAAAGAATCGATTTTTTAAGCTTCGATTAATCGATTTAAAATCGACATCTCTACCTTAAAGACTAGAGACTACTGTACATAAATAATTCTTTTTCCATTTCGGGCAACTTCTTTTCTGGGCCCCCGATAGAGGCTTTGCCCCTTACACCATACTGGGGGCTTCGCCTTCTGTACCTAAGGGTGGGGGCTCCACCCTTATCAAACAAATGATAACATCATTTGTTCTCAAGATATGCGAGAGATTTCAAAAACAGTTTCTTATTTCGTTTTTTTCTCTTTTTTTTTTTTTTAAATTTTATAATAATATACTGGCTTTTTTAACATCAAGGAAGGTTCTTAGGCCATTATATAATAATGTTATGGTAAAAAATCCATATAATCTATGTTATCCTAATAAAGTTAATTCTGTTTTTTTACCACAAAAAACAAACCGCTAATCCGAATTTGCTGACAACTTTATCCGGTCTTCATTTTTCGATTACGCATCTCTAATGAAATTAGTTCGGAGTTGATATCATCATTTGTTCTCGAGATATGCGAGACGAAAAAAATTCACGAACGAACGAAAGAACGAACTAACGAACGCACGCACAGACATCACGCTAAAAACGATGGATTCGTATTCTAGTGAGCTTGAAACGTGGAGATATGTCAAAATTAGCGATTCATAAAATCGGACCTATTACAATAACTTCCTATGGGAAGTTAAAAATTACACCATTTAAAAACTACCGTTAATTTTATTTTTTGGTATTATCGAGTTGTTTCATAAATATATCAAACGGATTTCTATTATTATTCTGAAAAGGATAACAGGATTTTCTTTTAGAATTTACATAATACAATCATTTATGTACAGTACATTTACAATCTTATTCTAAGTCTGTGTAAAATTTTATTAAAATCGAAAAACAGAAAAAGGGACGGACTTTAGTGGGTTACGTTTATCGCCAAAATGTGTTACCATAGAATAATTTGCTACAATCCATTTTATAGTAATTAGAAATCATACAGTGATTGAATAATTATCAAATTGGGTCGGCTGGGACTTGAGTGTCTTTTGATAATCAGTCAAGTACCTTCCCACTAGGCTACCGATCCTCTGTTCGGTCACATATTTTTATTTTCTTAAATGCGAGAATTTTACAGTACCTCCTTCACTATCTTTTTTTGTGTGAAAAATGGAAATTATATTTAATTACATTTATTATTATATTTTCAGGTTCAAGTTTGTGGTAATAATCCTCACATAATTGGTAAGACTGCTGAAGTTTTACAAGAACAAATGGAAATAGATTTCATAGATTTGAATTTAGGGTGTCCAATCGATTTAGTATATAAGCAGGTAGTGTGTTAAAAAAAAATATATTAATCTCCGGGGCGCACTGGGGGTTATATATATATATATATATATATATATATATATATATATATATATATATATATATATATATATATATATATATATAAAATTCACTTTTTGCACATCCAAGAAGTGCAGTAAAAACATCAAGCGAGAGGGACGAGCCGTATGTTTGTGTGTTTAAATCATTTGCTCGTTATAGACGGTCCGTGTACCTTCAAGTTAGTTACAGATGTGGGTAATTTATCTATACTGGGTGTCCCGGCCGGATGTATACATCCGATTTACATGTTAATTGGTAACATTGGATTCTCATAAGGAAAAAGTTATGTCACAAGAGTGCTTTGGATAAACATATTCCTATTTTTGGTAATTTAATTTGCACTATTTCTTCAACAGAATATTCTTCTGGTATTTTTATTATTTTAATATTTATTTTCAAGAAAATAAAAAAAATGCCCTTTGAATTTACAAAAATGACAGAAATATTTATTATGTAAAAATTCGACTTGCTTGAAAATTGCGACATTCATTTCTTTATTTTACTATATTATTATTGTTAAAGTTATAGTAACAGTAGTTACAATATTAAATTGATATTATTTTGTTCAAAGCACTCTTGTGACATAACTTTTTCCTTATGGGAATCCAATGTTAAAAATTAACATGTAAATCGTATGTATACATCCAAATGGGACACCTGGTATATTGTTATAGTTACAACATGTTTTAGCCGGATTGTTGTCATTGCTATACATTGTTGAAGTATTCTATTGCAGTTTATTAATTTAATGTTCATTATTTTTAAAATAACATTTAAGATGTATTTTTGTTATTATTATTATTTTTTATTTAAATAAGGTTTATAAAACTTATTTTATAATTTTTGATGAGTTAGATGTAATTTTATTCAGTAAGTAGCCTGGGATAATTATTGGTTTCATTCAAATAATCAGATTCATAGTAAAATTAACTTGAAATTTTTTTATTTTTAAAATACGTCAGAATATATTTTCTGTAGACCTTTACAGGAACTCTGAGAACTGTAATTCAGGAGGAGAAGGGAACATTTTGTTGCACTTCTTGGAGTTTCACTATATATATTACTTCGATATAATAATGATGTCTGAGCTTCTGGAAGTGTACGCTCTAAGCCCGGATGCACACCTAAGCGATACGATACGTACGATATGACACGTACTGTGTAGTACGACCTATATGATATCCTATCTGTAGGTGTGCTTTAATTTTATATTTTCAGTGCAGTTTAAGAGCCAAGACACACGTACCATGCAACGACCACTTTTTTGTCGTTGTCGTGTGGTTGTACTGTCATTCGTGTGTTCTAGACGACCACTTACGAGCCACTTTTTAGTGGCCGAGTGACGTATAATCATTGTTGGACAACATTAATCCCACCAATATTGTCTGTTATATACAGTGTCGTACTGGTACTTATGTATCTGTCGCTCATAAGTCGTAAGTTTTGGCCACTAACAGCGACATTCAACGACAGTAGACGACACATTGCGACAGTGTCCGACTACGACGACAAGTTGTGGTCCGTGTGTCTTGAAATTTGTGTTTCTATAAGAAAACTACAAGCGTACATAACCGGCCACAGAGCAGCCACTATTTTGTCGCTGTCGCGTGGTGTTCGCGTGGTACGTGCGTCTTGGTTCTCAATGCACTCAAACGATGTTTCATTCCCTTGGTGTCTTATGTACGATACATATCGTATATCGTACATATCACATCGCTTATGTGTGCAGCCGAACTAAGGGCTAATGTTTGACGTTGTTAAAATAAATAATTTAAACGAACAGTATTATTCCATACTGTTATTTGTAAATAATACCGAGTGTCATTTTTTATAACAAAGGGAAAATTTATGGCCTACACTAATTTTAATGTACTATTCTTTCACAATATTATCGTTTAAAAAATTATCAGTTTTGCTATTTTATTTTTAGGGTGCTGGATCTGGTTTGTTACGTAGAGAGAGAATTTTAGAATCAATTATTAAGTGCACTAGTAAATTACTGGATATTCCATTGACAATTAAAACTCGTACAGGAGTATACGCTAATCAGAATATTGCTCATAAATTAGTTCCAAAATTTCGAGAATGGGGTGCTTCTATGGTTACGGTAATAATAAATTTTGTTACAACCTTGCTACACAGTGGGTCATGGTAGACCAGTGTTTTTTAAAGTTTGGTGCGCGTACCCCCTGAGGGTATGCCAGTCAGGCGTAGGGGGTACACAACCAGATTTTTGTAATAGTGAAAAATTAAACAATTATTATCGAATGGGTCATGCTATTTGACAAATCGTTTGATGTTTCAGTTTTTATGCACTTCAAAGAGATTGTGTCCTACTGGGGTGATAGGGTACACTATACACAAACACAATAACCCAATGCTCGATTTGATGTGATAGTTAGTTGCTAATGGTGGTAATGAATGCTAATGACATTATCATCAGTAGCTCAAAACTAAATATCCTCGTTCCCATGTATAGCTTTCTATATAACCTTCCCATCCTATCCAGTCAGGCTACGTAGTTTATGGACACTCCTTAAATGTCGTTAGTAATTGTGAGAAGTGTTTTTTTATCCATTAAAATTTCGGGACTTCTGTTTTTTATATCCTGTATATTTTTGGTTTAGTTTTAGAAAGGGAATTTCCTTTTTGGCAATATACTTATTACAGCGGAGGCCATGAAAAGACCTGAGCCCGGAATTTTGGCAGAAATTTGTTTTGAGGCCCCGAAAAACCGAAAATGAGGTTCGCTAAAATTTATATATATATTTAAATTTATGTATATATATATATATATATATATATATATATATATATATATATATATATATATATATATATATATATATATATATATTTAATTTACATTTACACTTTTAAAATCAAATTCCTTTTTTCACACTACTTGCAATTAATTTATCTATATATTTAAAATAGACATGTAACTTATACAACTCTGAATAAATACTATTTAAGTAGTACCAGAAGCTGTTCGAACCTATTCAGTTTCTAGGCATTTTTCTTAAAGCAGTAACAGTGTGACACGGGTGAAATTTTTATTAGTCTATACCAGTGTTTTCCAACCTTTTTCATGGCGCGACCCCCCTAATATGGAAAAATAGTTCGCGACCCCCTAAAATAGAAAAATATTTCGCAACCCCTACCCTCTGCTATTTCTAACTTTTATTTTATATTATAAATATCGAATCCGTTTATCATATTTTCATTTAGGTGTCAATTAAATATATACGTAACAAAGAATTTTAAACAGGCATATTTTTATATCGACATTGAAGTTGACGACTTATGGTAGCTTTTGAACGCGCGCGTGACTTGTGTGAGCGAGATTAAGCGCGATGTGATGAGCGCTGCGTGGAGCATCAGGCGAGTAAAGGATGGCACTTTTGAATTCTTTAAATTGTGAATTCGCTTTGAATTGTGTTTAAATTTATTGAACTGATTTGTTTGCTTAGTAGTTGCTCACTATCTTTTATTGTTTAATATCCAAAATTCTATGCTCATGGTAATTATTGAAAATGGATGAGTTTCTGGAAAGACTTGCACATCCATCAACTCCAAGTTCCAATGAGAGTAATGAAACAAAAGCAAAGAAAAAGCGTCTACATGACGACAATTATTTAAAACTCGGATTTACTGCTATTGAAAATAAGCCACATTTGTTTTAAAATTTTATGAAGCGAAAGTATGAAACCATTACATTAATGCAACCTTTAATTAACCTTTTCTTTATTAAATATTATATGTTTAATTAGAGTGGTTTTATTGTTAAAGTAATTGCGACCCCCTTCAAAAGGCTTCGCGACCCCAAAGGGGGTCGCGACCCACAGGTTGAAAAACACTGGTCTATACAATATAATATATAATATGTTCATTGGTCTGTGTTTGTAATTTAGTTTTTAACAGTAAAATTATTTTTATAAAGTTTAAAAATAAATATAGTGAATATATTATTATGCATTGATTGCATGACTTTGATTGAAAATGACTTAACGTAGGTAGTGGGTTTTGAAATTAGGCGATTCATATATATTTATTTATTTTGTAAATTATTGAAAATAATATTAGATCTACAAATATTTAGTGTCATTTTTATTTTATTTTAGATACATGGGAGATCAAGAGAACAAAGATACACTCGTTCGGCCAATTGGGAATATATAAACGAATGTGCAGGTTTAGCTAAACCAATGCCTGTTTTTGGAAACGGCGATATTTTATCCTATAATGATTATCAGTTTGTAATGGTATGTACTTAAAATATATTTATTTATATTTATTTGTCTCAGCACGATAGGAAAATTGAAAATAATATCATAATACTGTTATATACAGGGTGAGTTATTTTAATTTCACCAGTCAATTATTATTTCAGAGAAGGGGTCATTTCGTGAAAATAAACCTTAATAATAGTTGTTAAATCTCAGTAGTCAGCTCCAAATTATTATTGTAGCGTAATGAAATTTATTGATTTCCACTTTTTTTACGACAAATAAATACTCTGAAGTCTAGAGCAATGGTTCCTAAACTTTTTCCATCGCGAAACACTTTTGAGTTTTGCAATTTATTCAGAACATCAAAAAGAAAAAAAAATGAAGACAAGCCTGTTTGTTGCCTTCGATTGTAAACCTTATGACCTTGAGACATAAATGGTCAACTAATCCTTAATAAAAAAATTTGGCAAACCAAAAAAAATTAAAAAATTTTTTTTTCATACAGTCGAAACCACACCATATTGTTCTTTTCTCCACTTTCTATAAACGTTCCCACGGGCGCCGTTTATAAAAATTTTTATAAAAAAAAAATTGAAATTTTGTCATTTAATATCAAACATCAAAGAAAACTTTGATTTATACACTTACTTCTTTCTGGCTTAGAAGGGCAGTACTAGAGGCATATTTTCATCGCCAATGGGTCTTTCAGTAAGGAAAATAAAAATTTATTTTTATTTTTATGGGAAACAAATTTTTGTTACATTGGGCTTTTAATAAACATGAATTATTTTACTTTATTTTGTTTGTAATAAATAGTAAAAATAGTTCATACATTCTTTTAACGTGAAAATTTATAAAGAATAGGACAAATAAACAGTGGCGTAGCTGAGGTGGTTGGCGCCCCTGGCCAGACTTGAAAGTGGCGCCCCCACTTTGATAAAGAGAGGGGGAATGGTTTAGTTCCTCTCCTCTTTTGCCCAAACTACAACCACCTGGGCTTCTGGGCATGATTCATCGAACTTCACGGAATTACGCCATAATGACGCCCAGTTTCTTTGTTTTCCAGACTTGTAGAAATGCTAGAAGTCTTTTTACTTTCAACTCGTAGTTTAGTTGAAGACTAGCCAGCCATATACCTTAATTGTTATTTTGCCTCACTATATGTTTTTGAGTAATTTTTTCAGTGTTCTTAGTATGAAAATCAGGTGATAGCTATACCTTGACGATTAAGCGAGATAGTCGCGGCGACGCCCCCTGCTCCAGTGCCCCTGGTGGAGGCCATCCCTGCCACCCACTTGCTACGCTACTGCAAATAAATAAGCCCAGTCTTTTAAAAACCCACTCTCTTCCAGCCCGATAAAGTATACTAATTAAAAAGAAAGAAAGTACTGGTCGAAAGGAAATAATCTGCACCCTTCATTTATGCAAATAAAAAAAATTGAACCCCTCCTAGTTTTCCATAAAAAAATGTAAAAGTTACGTCATTTTAACACGACGATATCCTGAAAATTAAAGGCTTTTCCGACCCTCTTATGGGTGATAAAAACTGAACCTTTTTTAAAAAAAAAATGAGCCACCCTTAGATTTTCGATTATTTAGATCAGGGGTTCTCAACCTTTCAGACTCTGAGCCCCCCTTCATACTTTGGTGTGAGGTCACGCCTCCCTTTACGGATTAAGTTAATTTAGACTTATATATGATAAATTTACTTACATTATGTTTGAGTAAAATGACTTTGAACTTAGGCTAGACATACTCTGGTAAGGAATATAAAATTATATTTCTTCAAATACAAATTTTTATTACACAAATCATCGAAAAAGTCAGCTAGTTTCTCACGCCTAGCCGGACGCTCACTCACATTTTATTGAGTTAAAAGCTATAAAGGAATTTCAATGATTGTGTGTTTGTGTCCAGCTTCAAATTTTTGTTGTTGTAAATATACATTCAAAAACAACTGTTTCAAAAACTACAAACTTATTTAATTTTTTTTAATTTGTTGACGCCTCCCCTGGAATTCTTCCACGCCCCCCAGGGGGGTGCGCCCCCCGGGTTGAGAACCGCTGATTTAGATAGTTTTATTAATTATTATAAACAATAAAAATGATTACTCAGCTATAAAAGGGTAACTGCGCATGCGTTGGGCGTCAAAAACAAGCAAAGCTCAGATATGAATTAACATATTTACATATTTTAATGAATTTAGATATTTAAAACAGTATGTAATAAAAAACCCAACGCATGCGCAGTTAGTTTGTTATAGCTGTGTAATCATTTTTATTAATTATAATAAAAGCATATAAATAATAGAAAATCTATGGGTGGCTCAGTTTTTTTTAAAAAAAGTTCAGTTTTTATCACCCATAAGAGGGTCTGAAAAACCTTTAATTTTCAGGGAATCGCGTGTTAAAATGACATAACTTCGATATTTTTTTATGGAAAACTGGGAGGGGTTCAATTTTTTTTTGTTTGCATAAATGAAGGGTGCAGATTATTTCCTTTCGACTAGTATTTTTTTTCTTTTTAATTGGCACACTTTATCGGGCTGGGAGAGAGTGGGTGTTTTAAACC
This sequence comes from Brachynemurus nebulosus, assembly GCA_035578155.1. Lineage (NCBI taxonomy): Eukaryota > Metazoa > Arthropoda > Insecta > Neuroptera > Myrmeleontidae > Brachynemurus > Brachynemurus nebulosus. The sequence continues at coordinate 84,456,811 of JAPWDM010000001.1, read as the reverse complement.
GTAGTAGATTAGACATCTGTTGGTCAAGTGGACAGTAGTATGAGTGATAACTGGCACTGATCTATGTAATTATGTCTTACCGACAATATACTCTATGGATCGTCTGACTATGTATAGTTTTCGGCTCGCCAACTTCGGTTAATAAGTTCACTTATAAATTCGCCGAGAGCTAGTTAAAAGTAATTTAATTTGTTAAATTAATTTGTGCTCAACAATAATTATAAAAACTTAAATAATTTTTGTACAATTAAATTTTATTATTTAATATCAATTCGTTGTTAAATAATCATTTAATTGACACAAAATACAACAAAAATTATCATAAATTTTTGCTAAATTAAGTTAGTTATTATTATATGCTAGGATAATTATAAAAATGTTTCTGGAGTTGCAATTGGAAGAGGTGCTCTAATTAAGCCGTGGATTTTCACTGAAATCAAAGAACACAAACTATGGGATATTAGCAGTAATGAACGATTGGATATTTTGAAAAAATATGCTAATTATGGTTTAGAACATTGGGGTTCTGATACTAAAGGTGTTGAAAATACTCGAAGGTAATGAAAATATTAAGAAATGTGTGCATTTGGTTTTAAAAAAATCTGGGACATTTTGTGGAATAGTGTAATTCAGACTTTAAATAAAGTAATTTAAAGTTACCTATAATAATTAATAGTTAATAATAATAAAAATAATAATAATAATAATATCCAAATAATCTAATATTACATGACTATATCATCAAAATTTTCGACGGTCCAAATGAGCCACAAAATTTGTTCTAGATTTTGATGAAATCAAGTGCACATTCAAAAGATTTAAATTATACATTATTTAAAGGTTCATGTTGGAATGGCTGTCATTTTTATATCGTTATGTACCTGTGGGGATTTTAGAGAATCCACCTCAAAAAATAAATGAACGGCCACCGTATTTTAGAGGCCGAGATGACTTAGAAACTTTAATGGCTTCTCCCAACTGTACAGATTGGATTAAATTGAGGTATATGATTTTCCTACTTACATTTATTCAGTATATTTTAAAAATTATTGATTTCCTTTTTGCAGTGAAATGATTTTGGGACCTGTGCCAGATAATTTTACTTTTTTACCAAAACATAAAGCAAACTCTTATTAAGAGAAAAAATTTTATTTTTGTGTTTATAAACTAATTGTATTTTTTTCTTACAGAAATTTTGTAAAAATAAAGGAATATGTTACATAAAAACTATTTTATTTTTCTCTTGCCAAAAATACAAATTACAGTTAAGTTAATAAATATAGTTATTTGGAATTATTCGAACAGTACAGCCGGTCATCAGTTGTATGTTTTCTGCTGTATCTCCTATGCTGAAAATATTGAAATTGGTATAATGCTGGATACACTGAATCTTGTGTTCTTCTCCTCTCTAAAAAAAAGAAAAGAAATTATTTTGAAATATAATTCCAAAAGCGTTTCCATATTATAAGTTTGAATATTTCTCGGAACAAATACTAGTATATTATACTACCAGACGGATCGTAAGGCCAGTTTACAGATATATAATTTCTCTGGCCCAGGTAACGGGATGAGATATGAGCAACAAGGGACATAATATGTTGTTTATTTATCATTAAACAGGACTATATTTTTTATAGGACAGAATTTGTCTACGTATGAATTTTGAAAATACGTATGTATTCTGAAAAACGAATACCACTTTATTTCTTTCAAAATTTTGCAGTTTTTTCTCAAAATTTAAATTTTATTATCAATATTATATTTTGACAATAATTATTTGTAAAAGTTAGGGGCCATCCATACATTATGTACGCAAACAGGCGGAGGGGGATAGTGGTCTAGCGTGATGGTGCGTGACGATCGGCGGTGGGGGGGGGTTCCTAGCAAACATGTCACGTCTGAAAAAACTTATCTTACAGTTGACGAACAAAAAAGTGATGCTTTTCCAAAAATATAGTCGATGAACAAAAAATTTTGTTTTAGTGAGCAAAATTAAAAAAAAAAAACGATTTCATTATATAGCCCGTTTCAAATACAATTGATCATGAATCATCATTAAAAAGTTAAATAATTCTTATATTCGAAACAAATTTAAGCTCTTAACTTCCATAGGGGGGCCCTACAAATATTAAAAGGTAGCGGGAATATATATATATATATATATATATATATATATATATATATATATATATATATATATATATATATATATATATATATAATTAGACATTTTTTTTCGACATAATCGTGTTCTACGGGTCCGAAAACGGATAGCGCCCCTACTCTCGCCGTTCTTATCGTATAGGCTGTATAAGTGTAATTTTTTCAGTTGAAAAATTCGACTAAAATGACGGAATCCATTTATAATGAATGGATTTCAACGATTTTTTTTTGGGGGGGGGGGTTTCTAATGGCATAAGTAAAAAGTTTACCCATTTAAAATTACCGCAATTTTGAAAATTCGTAAATTTTCGGAAAGAATAGAAAAATTTAGAGATATCAATAAACAATGCAATTATCGAAATTTTTTGAATATTTCTTTTACGAAATTAATGATTGTTATATCTCATTAAAAGGGCAATTATCTATACATACTCGTATAATAAAACTGTAACGAGACCGTTTCTGTATATGGAATATTTTTGCATATTGTACTGGTACTGTAAATAGTTATAGATGTAGAGATCAAAACATCGATTTTTAAAATTTTTGTCTGTCTGTCTGCCTTTCTGTCGGTCTGTCTGTTTGTCAGTCTGCTTGTTCACGGATCACGCAAAACTACTGAACGGATTTTGATGAAGTTTAGTATGATGATAACTTATTACCCGGGTCAACATCTAAGATACTTTTTACTTCGGCAAAATGTCTCATCCCCACGGAAAAATAGAAAAACCATTTTTAACATGTGCACACATTACCAGGGCCCGCTCCAAGGGCGGGCAACCCGGGCATTTCCTCGGGGCGGAAAATTTTAAGGGCGGTAACTTTATAAATTTTTGTAAAAAAACAATTTTACAAGTGATGAGTAAAAAAAAAGGAAATTTGCCCGGGGTGGAAAATGTAAAGGGCGGTAATTTTGTAAAAAAGGGGCGGCATTTTACAGCTGACGAGCAAAAAAAAGGTCGCCTATATAAAAAAAGAGAAAAGCGGGCGCGATTTTCATACCCAGCGATCCAAAAAAAGGTCACTCATTTTCTTGTAGGAGCGGAATTATTCCCTTTTGCCCGGGGCGGCGTAAGCGCTAGAGTGGGCGCTGACATTACGGAAAATTATTGAACGGATTTTGATAAAATTTGGTGATAACTTGGGTCAACATATAAGATACTTCTTACTCCGGGAAAATATCTTATTCCCACGGGAAAATAGAAAAACCATTTTGAGCATCTGCACACATTACCTACGCAAAAAGTATTGAACGAATTTTTATGAAATTTGGTGTGGTGATAATTTATTACCTGGGTCAACATCTAAGATACATCTTACTCTGGGAAAACGTCTCATTCCCACGGGGAAATAAAAAAACCATTTTGAGCATGTGCATGCATTACGCAAAAATTATTGTTCTATGCAAGTTCTGTATAATTATTACATACATTTATATACTTGTCATTGGGTTGATAACAATGCGTCACGGGTACAGCTAGTTTAAACTAATTTTCTTTTAATGATAATTACACTTCTAATAAGGATGGATAATACCGTACAGTAAATAAACTTAAAACATTTGAAAATTTGGCTATCGATAATGGATAGCCGGATCGAGAATGGATAGATGTTATGTGTACTTATATGTATACATATTTAGGTATATATTATCTAGTTATATATTTCTCGAATTTCTGCAAACAATGCAGCCATTTCCATATATAAAATAGAAACGGCACAGAGAAATATAGCTGCAAAAAGAATATATTATACTAAAAGTAACGTCATTTTCATTAAACTACCCTTTAAAAAAAAGAAAAAAGGCGGAAGATTTCAAAAGGTAAACTTTTTACTGTTGAGCATAAGAAATTCAAAAAATCCAAAACCATTCAAATCCATCAATTATAACTGAATTCCGAGGTATAAACCTAATTGCATTGGACTATAGAGGCTCTCTGAGTAAACCTAGAAGGCTGAAATTTTATATCTGTATTCAGTTAATATCGAGGGTGTGCCCTTTAGGGATTCCACATTACCTTCCCCCTCACTTTTCCCATTTTTACATCGGAATTCAATAGCGTTGTTATATGTGGTTAAATGTGATTTATATTGATAACAATACAGTAGGCAGACTAAATTTAAAGAAACAAATGAAATAAATACTATCATTTATCACAAATGCAATTGGCGACGTAAAGATTACGCGAGCGCTCCTGGTTTTTTAAATTAGAAGCTGTATCAAGTAAAAATTTTTGTATACGTTTAATTGTCGGTAGAAAAATGTACTATACAAATTATGCGCAGATTACTAGATTTTATTTCGCCCAGTAATCGTATACGTATATTTTTACTTGATGCAAGTTCTAATTTTACCACCAGAGGCGCGAGTGAGAATCTTTTCGTCGCCAATAGGTACATATGTAAGTAATTTAAAAAATGTTATTGATGTTATTTTTATTTTATTTATAAAATAGAAATTTTGGATTTTTTTGGAAAGAAAAAATATCTTCATAAAGGCCTTACAGTTCACTATTTAAGGTACTTTTTTAATATTTAAAAATAAAACACAAAGGCAATTGGCGGATAAGCATGGGTAGGAATGTCCTCGTACGAATTGTGTTGGCTTTTTCCTGCAAACTGCTATCGGCACAAAATTGAAATTTACTGAGATTCAGCCCTTAAAAACTTAAAACCTTTTTTTAAAGCCCCGATCAGCTGGACACTCATCATCAGTTTTGAAACCACCAAAATGGCAAATCACTTGTAGACTTTCAATCACATTTCGCTTGTAGACATTCAATACCGAAGATGAAGGGAAAAATTCGACTTCCATGATGGGGCCCCGCTGCTCATGGCGTTTTTATTTATAAAATAGGAATTTTGGATTTTTTGGAAAGAAAAAATATCTTTAACAAGGTCTTCCAATTCACTGTTTAAGGTCTTTTTTTAATTTTTAAAAATAAAACACACAAAGGGTATTGGCAAGTAAGCATGGGTAGGAATGCCCTTGAACGTATGTGTTTCTATTGAATTTGAATTGTGTTAATTTTTTTTTGCTGCTAACTGCTATCGACATAAAATTGAAATTTACTGAATTTCAGCCATAAAAAACTTACCCCTTGTGGATACAAAATTAGTTTTTGAAAGTCGAAAAATCTTTTGAAAGTCTTGACGGATTTGGTTGAAGTTTTTATGTTTCAGATACCTCTATAGTATGTTTCAGAAAAAAATTTTAGCTTCAAAAAAATATACCCCTTCAAAAAAAATAATTGTTTAACTTTTTAATATATATATATATATATACATATATATATATATATATATATATATATATATATATATATATATATATATATATATATATATATATGTATATATATTTTTTTTTTTTATCAACTTGTAGCTATGGTATAATTATCAAAATTTTTTTGCCGCTTTTTTACTATGATCGATGCCGCTTTTTTACTATGATCGATGCAACATATAATTTTTTTCAGATTTAATTTCCGGGTGCGTCATAGTTAAAAAAAATTAAATGCTTGGAAAGATTTTTTTAGAGACAGGTATATGTTTCCGGGTACTCAGTCGATTGGAAATCATTTGCGAATTTTGAATATGTTCATAAAAACGTTTGTGACTGCGCAGTTTTCGAAAAAAAGAAAATAGTAGATTCAAGTCTTATTAAATTCGTCGATCAGTCGAACACTCATCATCAGTTCTGAAATCACCAAAATGACAATTCGCTTGTAGCCTTTCAATTACATTCAGATATCTTGAAGATACCGAAGATGAAGGGAAAAATTCGACTTCCGTGATGGGACCCCGCTGCTCACGGCGTTTCTTTAATAAAAGCCATTTATCTGCTCATTTTACCACAAAAAGGTCTTAAACAGAATAGTTTTCAATAATAATTACCCAAGGAAAAGCTTGGTTTGGCAGTAATGTTACAAATAATTTTTTTGCCATTCCATTACCATTCCCAATCCTAAAATACTTTTATCCCTCATATATCTTCATCCCTTCGGAGTAAAGTTTCACTTTTAGTCTCAAGAGACTAAAAATTTTTTCTCCCACTTTTAAGTCAATCAGCAAAAGGAATTTATAGAACGGCACCAGTTAGGGTGCGTATTTTATCTTCTTCACAAACTTCCTCTTAACAAAGAGTATTCTACTATGCTATGTTGCTATTAGAAAAAAGTATGTCTTTTATGTTCCTCTTAATGTTACTATTAAGTTAATAGGGAGTCTATCATTTTGAGTTGAATTTTGACTATAGATACAAATATACGGTTACGAATTTGGGTATTTTAAATCGTTTTCATAACCAAACATGTTGTATAACCATCGAGTTCACAGATATATACAATACACGAGAGTACTTACTTGTTTGCCAAAAACAAGATTAGCTTTCCTTTTGAAAAAGCAAAGTAAGTTTTATGCAACCATTTCTTTACGTATTCTTCACATATAATGGTGAGAGTGTTAATATTTTTTGGCTCGCTTTTTAAGTACAGTGAGAATACAGTCCTCTTGCGTTTATACAATTTATGCATGTACAACTCTATAATTAAAATTTTAATAAAATTTAACCTTTTTTATTAAAATTTAGGAGCTATCACCTTTACAGAGTTACAGACACCACACAAAAGAAGTTAGTGAAATAATAATCTGTATTTTGATAAAAAATGGAGTTAGCTTGTTTGTAGATTAAGGCGTTGAAATGTCAAAAATGAATTTCTCACTCTAATTGAATAAAGATATCCGATTTAAGTGACTTACGAGCATGTCCCTGCCACTTGTTTTCAAGGACGGACCTATTCATGTCACAGTTTGCTACGTTTGCTACGTGGCGCTAATGGTATAGGGGGTATACTAAATAGAGTTGGGACATGTGAGCATTTTTCATCAAATAGATGTCAAAATTAATTACCATATGATTGAGCACAAAAGTATCGTTACCAAGTTATGTGTTAAAGAAGAATTAAATTTTTTTAATTTAATTAATCTTTCTAGGTTGAATTAAAGTATTTTTTAAATATTTAATTTATTTCCAATTTATTTTAGATGAAAAATAGCGAACTATTAAACCTCATGTCTCGACTCTAATTTTATCCCCTAGTAAATCAACGCCATCTGGTATATTAGTTACAGCGACGTCAGAAAACGGTCCATTTTTTTATAATAGACTAAATGGAGAGTGACAGGGACATGCTTACGAGGAACTTCATCCTACTCTCAAATTATCTTGTTCTCAACTTAAATTTAAGATTTAATAGCAAGTTAAAAGACAACAAAATGAGATAAAAAGAAGATTCGAGCAACTTTAGATAAAAGGCACCTTAAGTTAGATTTCGCTTACTAAAAGTGGGCCTTTTATCTTCCTCTTAAACTGTTTCTTGTCTTAAAGTTGCTCGTATCTTCTTCTTATCTTATTTTGTTGTCTTTTAACTTGCTATTAAGTCTTAAATTTGAGTTCCTCGCAAGTCACTTAAGAATCGTATATCTTTATTCAATTAGAGTGAGAAATTCATTTTTGACATATTGTGCTGCTGATCTTCGATAATTTTCGTAAAAATTCGAATTGTTACATAGGTTACATATTGCAAAAAACCACAGAGTTGTACATGCATATATATTGTATAAACGCAAGAGGGCTGTATTCTCATTGTACTTAAAAAAACGAGCCAAAAAATCATAAATTAACACTCTCACCATTATATGTGAAGAATACATAAAGAAATTGTTGCATCAAACTTACTCTACTTTTTCATAAAGAAAGCTAATCTTGTGAACTATGGAGTGTAGAATATAAGGAGGACTATCTTGTACAGAAAACAATAGAAAAATAGTTCAAAAAGTGTCCCGTTTTAAGTACTAAGTAACAGTTCAAAAACTCGCCAGAATAGCGCTAGAGTAGCTAAAGAGTATAGTGATTTTTTTGTGTTGAGTTTTATAAAAAATTTTAAAATAATAAAAGTATTATATGTAACAATTATAATAAAAAAAACAATAATTACATAACAACGTGGATGTTTTTCTTTCCTTGTTTACTTCTCTAAATTTACCCTTTTACTACAGTAGCACCGCCACTATTTAAGCCTTTCTATGGACACTTTTTGATACAGAGATGGTGCTCCTGATATCTACCCTCCATACTGTGAACTCTATGGTTACACAAAATACTTAGGTTACGAAAACGATTATGGTTTTACACAATCAATGAAATAAGAAATAAGGAGTGTCGTCATCTAGTGACGTTGAATGGAACTTTATCTTAACTGTTGATAGGTATTTGTAGGTATTTTTGTACATCAAAATTCGTGATTTTTTTGTCATTAAGTGACAAAAAAAGTCATCACGAACGTTATGTTCTCATGAATTTTGATGTACAAAAATATCTACGTATACCTACATATGAGCAGTTAAGATAAAGTTCCATTCAACGTCACTAGATGACGACACTCCTTAATTCTTATTTCATTGATTGCGTGAAATCCATTAAAATACCCAAATTCGTAACTGTATATTGTATCTGTAGTTAAAATTTAACTCAAAATGATAGACTCCCTATTAACTTAATAGTAACATTACAGAGAAACACAAAAGCCATACTTTTGGCTATTAGTACCATTTAAGTTAAGAATACTCTTTGTTAAGACAGAGTTTGTGAAGAAGATAAAAGACGCAGCCTTAGAACCTAAAAGTAGAATTATTTAACTTTAACATAATATTTCTGGTATTTTTAACACTCATTGTCAAGCTAAAAATGTGGACTTTGTGAGACGGCCAAATATTTTATGTTAAATAAGTAGGTTCTTATATTTGTCACGCGATATCGCGTGATCGACCATATAGTAAAGTAGCCGTATTACGCGATATCGCGTGATCAGCAATGAACGTGTTGTAAAGAGCCGCCGATATTGCAAAACGTGCATTATGAAATTAATATACGTGTCAATAAAGTTAAGCAACGTGTACGTTTTGTACAATGTCGGTGTCATAAAATTGTTTGGCTCAGCGAATCGAACAAGTGAATTACGTATAAATACTATAAATAAGAGATTCAGTAGTAGAATAGGACAGTCTCCAGTAAATAATAGTAGACAGTAACGGTCAATAATAGAGAAAAAGAAAAGGGTCGATGTATATATATATATATATATATATATATATATATATATATATATATATATATATATATATATATATATATATACAAGGTGGTCCAGAATTATGTACCGTAATTGCTAGAGCTGGTAGTACGTTTAAAAATAATGGTACCTGTTCATGTACACTTTTTTTCAAAACTCAATAAAAAGGGAGATACACCTCTGAAAAGGGGTGAAACGAAAACCATTATTTCTTAAATATTTTCCAAACGCTTTTGAATAACGGATTGATATTTTAGGGCTACTTATTTTGAGTTAGAAGGATAAAATTTATGTCAACACTTATTCCACCACTCATGACTAAGGGGTGGTTTTGGGTGGTAGGTGTGAGTTATCACGTCTTTTCTTTTTTAACTTGCAATTATTTAAACAAAATCCTTGGTAATATGATTCCTCAGACAATTTCACGCAAAAAAGGTATACTTGTTACATTTCGATAAATATTACCGTTTTCGAGTAATTTAAAGTAGAAGTATCTATTTCCAAATTATCCCCTAATCATAAGTGATCGAAAAATCGATACCATAAATTTAATTATCTTAATGTTCATACGCGCCCCTAGAATATGAATCCAGTAATCAAAAGCGCCTAAAAAATTTTTAAAAAAAAGAAGTCAATTTCGTTCCACCCCTCTACATTTTACCCCTCTGCTTTATCTCCCTTATTATTGAGTTTTGGAAAAAAGTGTAGATGAAAAGGTGCCATTATTTTTTAACGTACTATCAGTCCTAGTAATTACGGTACATAATTCTGGACCACTATATATATATATATATATATATATATATATATATATATATATATATATATATATATATATATATATATATATATATATATATATATATATATATATATATATATATATATATATATATATATATATATATATATTACTCAAAACAAAATAAGGGCCACCCATGTTTTGCTGCATAAGTTTATTTTTATATAAGTTACAGTATAAGGTATGCTTACATTTAATTAAGGAACTAATTTTTTACTAAATAAAATTAATTTTAATAAGATTAAATAAAAAATTAATCCATAATTACATTTTTTTAGGATTTTATCATTTTTATAGTCATTTTTACAGTCATCAACAAACGTTGACGCTTTCAGTAAAAGCACACATTATGCAACTTTTCGGTGATTTAATATCGTATGCCGCCCCCCCCCCTTTTTAAAACACATTCTTGAAGCCTCCTCGCCATGCTTTCAATAAGATGCCTAACGGTTTCATCAGGAATCTCCTCCCAACATCTTCTCAAGACATCAATCAGTTGTTGTTGGGTGTGCACATCCTCTCCGGCTGCTCTGACTCGCCGTTTTAATTGATCCCAAAGATGTTCTATTGGGTTCAAGTCAGGGTTATTTGCAGGCCACGGTAAAACCTGTATATTAGCCTCCCTAAGGACAGTTGTCGTCGCTCGAGCGGTATGCGCTCGGGCATTATCCTGCATCAGGATAAATCCGTCGGCCGCTCGTTGTGCAAAGGGGATCACATGGGGTCTGACAACCTATTCGATGTAACTTTGAGCCGTTACAGTACCCTCGTTCAGGAAAACAAGCTCAGTTTTGCCTTGCAAACTAATTCCACCCCAGACCATGACATTAGGACCGCCAAATCTGTCGCGTTCATGAATGTGACGATCAGAAAACCTTTCCCCACTTCTTCTCCACACTCTTACACGTCGATCATCACTAAAAAACTTCACCTTGCACTCATCCGTGAAGAGTACGTGACGCCATTCCTCCAAGCCCCATTCAAGCTGTTCACGTGCAAATCTTAAACGGTTTGCACGATGCGCTCCGGTCAGTTTGGTACGGATTACTGGTCTTCTTGAACGTTGTTGGTCTTCATACAAACGATTTCGTATGGTCTGATTACTGACAACAGTACCAGTAGATCGATGTAAGCGATTTTGCAGAGTACCTGCGGTAATAGTCGGCTCACGTCGTGCACACAGTCGAATGTAATGGTCTTCACGGGCAGTGGTAGCACGAACTCTTCCTGAGCCACGGCGCCGGGTTACACTACCGGTCTGCTGATACCGATTCCAGACATTTTGAATAGCCCTTCGTGAACAACCCAACTGCAGAGCCACGGAACGTTGAGATTGACCACCCTCAATCATTGTTACGGCTCTAGTAGCAGTAGCTTCGTCCATATGGTGTCGAATTCTCGGCATTGTAAAAATAAATGATTGAATAACACGCCAAACTTCAAAAAACAACCTCAGCAATCAATAATCTAGCGCAAACTGATTTAAAATCAAATTCAAAAAAATAAGTAAAACTAACCACTTGACGCTGTGCGCGACACAAAAACGTTTAAATCTTCCCCTCAACAATAATATCACTTAAACCTAACTGTTATCATTTACTCAACCACATAATATCATAACAACAGTCATTTAGAAAAGTTATTTTGACGTGGATCGACATAAATCAGTTTTAAAATACAAACTTTCAAGTGGCCCTTATTTTGTTTTAAGGAGTATATATATATATATATATATATATATATATATATATATATATATATATATATATATATATATATATATATATATATATATATATATATATATATATATATATATATATATATATATATATATATATATATTATAGAAAAGAGTTCACTATTTTACTTGGAAAAATTACCACTGTTCACCATGCCTCTCCTACAACCTAGGGTACATCTGTATGGTGATACCCTAGATCGACTATCAGGCTCGATGCCCAACCCACAACTTCTCGTTAGTTCTAGGCAACCGCTCGACTAGGGCCAACAAACAAGCGGGCAGGTGAGTGTGAGGAAGAGTCAAGTGCAATAGGGTCACACGCACCTTCCGCTTCGTTATAGTGTTAATAGTAGTGTATGTGCTAGTTACACATAAATCAAATTCAAACTTGTTAAGGGCACATTTGTAACACTGGACTTCTAAGTACCACTAGCAGGAAAAGCGTTGCTAGGTTATTTAACATAATGAACAAATTTAAACTTGTTGCTAAAGTCAGGCACTTATATTTGGACACAGAAGACTATTGAGAACTGACCACTTTGATCATGACATCTGATGGTCAGAAAAAATACTAATGTTAATGTGCATCTAATTAAATTATTAAATGACAGTGGTTTAAATTAAAATAAAAAAGCAAATCAAATAATTTCTAGTGCTACGTTATTATAGGTGAAATTATCTAAAGTTGGGCTGACGTCATTAACAAAAGAAATAATGTTATTAGTACAATTTTATATTACTATAGTTACTCTAATACAAAAATAACAAAAAGGAAGAGATTGAATATTTTGGTACGTCTAATTTTAATGAATTTGTTGCATTTGTTTAATGACGTCAGTCCAAGTTTAGATAATTTCACCTATATACTTATTTACTTTTACTACTCCTAGTTCCAAGGTTTAAACATATAACAAACCTTGTCCTAGTTCGTCCTTTTTCTAAAAAAAAAATATATACTATTATTTTGAGTTTTTTAGAAAAATTTATATATTTGCAGAAACTGATTCGTTAATTTAATGTGGTAACTCTTTTAACTGGGAACCTTTTAAATACAATGCAATAAAACTGACAGTATCATTGTTTAAAATTGCTTCACTTTTTCTACATTTTATTAAATATCCAGATAGGATAATTTTCTTAGTATTAATAAAATTCTTTTGAATAAATTCGAACCAGCCCTGCTGGAAAAATTTTAAATATATATAAAAAAACGCCGTGAGCAGCGGGGCCCCATCACGGAAGTCGAATTTTTCCCTTCATCTTCGGTATTGAATGTCTACAAGCGAAATGTGATCGAAAGTCTACAAGCGATTTGTCATTTTGGTGGTTTCAAAACAGATAATGAGTGTCCGGCTGATCGGGGCTTTAAAAAAAGGTTTTAAGTTTTTAAGGGCTGACTCTCAATAAATTTCAATTTTGTGCCAATAGCAGTTAGCAGGAAAAAAGCCAACACAATTCGTACGAGGGCATTCCTACCCATGCTTATCCGCTAATTGCCTTTGTGTTTTATTTTTAAATATTAAAAAAAGGACCTTAAATAGTCAACTGGAAGGCCTTTATTTTTTCTTTCCAAAAAAACCCAAAATTTCTATTTTATAAATAAAAATCAAAAATTCCTACTTTATAAATAAACAGTGACATTAATAACATTTTTAAATTACTTAATATTTATAGCATTTGTTAAAAAAAGTATGTTCATTTTTTTTTTTAATTTTTAAAATTACTATACGCCTGCTTGTATTAGAATAAAGCATTTAAAATACATTTAACAATACTACTGAATTTCGATGTAAAAATGGGAGAAGTGGGGGGGGGAAGTAATGTGGAATCCCTAAAAGGCACTAGCTGGATACTAACTCAATATATGTACAAAATTTCAGCCCTCTAGGTTTCCTTAGCGAGTCTCTAGACGTGTTAGAAAAAAAGCAAAAAAATCAAGGAAATATTGGCGTAAAAATCGTGGGGGTAAGGGTTAAAGGTTGAAACCTCCAAAAAGCAGTGGCTGGCTATTAACTTAACCTGTACACAAAATTTCAGCACTCTAGGTTTATTTGGGGAGATTTTGACCCGAACGAAACTGTTAAAAAACAAGAAAAATCATGTTCTTTTTGGTATAAAAATGGTGGGGGTAAGGGTTAAAAGTTGAGACCCCCAAAACGCACCCCCTAGATACTAACTCAATCCGAATATAAAATTTCAGCCCTCTAGGTTTATTTGGGTGACCTGTGTGAGTGGTACAAACTTCGAAAACGTCGAAAAAGCATGAAATTGTAGCTTAAAAATGAGGGGGGGGGGGTGAAAATATTAAAGCCTTCAAAAAGCACAACGTAGGTATGAACTCTATCAACACACCAAATTTCAATCCTCTGCGTTAATTCTGACGGGCTGGGGGCGTGTTAGATCCAGCGAAAATCGTTTTTTCCCCCTCTACTCCTTCCAAATCATCCTAGGAAGCTGAATTTTGGATATCTTGTAGATAATTGACCGAAACATTATTTCCAACCGGTTTGGAAAATTTTTGTTTTTCCGCCCCCCACCACCCCCTTAAAGGTTGGGTCGGATCCAAAATTTGCCCTACATTTGACCCCACTTTGATAGTATTGTTGTGCATCGGAATGAGCACCATTTACCAAATTTGAGCTCTTTAACTTCCATAGGGGGGCCCTACACATAATCTCAGACATGTTTTTTCTACAGAATCGTGTTCTACGGGTCCGAAAACAAATAGTGCCCCTACTCTCGCCTCTTGCCGTTCTTGTCGTATAGGCTGTATAAGTCTAATTTTTTCAAGGAAAAATTCGACTAATAATATGTTATGACTGTTATGAGCCGTAAGATATGTATTTGTCCACGGGAATACTGTGTATATAGTGCGTACTTTGAATACTTGATGATTGGCTGGAACACAGAACTACAAACGATCAGTTCGGAATTTTGTATGTTGGAACGCTTTTTAACTACAGGGCATGCGTATGGTATCAGAATCGTTCTGAATTAATCATGGCTGGAACATAGCTATAAATTCTATATACATATGATGTAGCCCTGTTACTGTCGAGGTGCGATATAAAAAATTCAGTTGTTTCTCAACAAATGAATAGGATAAAACTTTACTAACTAAAAATACGACTTGTAAATTAGTTTCGTAAACAGATTTTTAGTAAAAAAATTGGAATTAAAATATATATCAGAAATTATTGAAATATTAATTTTATTTCTTTTATTTTTTAATCGATCGAAGCAATCTTCCGTATTTTTCACGGAACACACTAATCCTTGGGGTATTTGTCATTGTACATATTTATCAGTTTTATCACTATGCGCTATCGTCTGTGTACAGTTTTATAGAAGCAAACTAAAATAAAAAAAGTGTAGATCGCTTGAAGTCATTTTTTGTCTGTCACAGCTTAGGTGATTTAGTCGTGCGCACCAGTTGTAGCGGTTTATCAACCACTTGCAACGATGTAATACATGCATACGTACGGCTCGAATACATACATATTACACCAGTCACACCCCACTCGCCACAGATTGAGTGTGACGTATGACACACACATAGACGTAAACCCGGTGTACATAGATACGAGATTTATGTATGTACATAGCAACATGTTGTGCCTTTGGAGTGGGAGAAAAATTTACGTCATCTTTCTGCCACAGTGATCTCCGTGATCTCTATGCTATATAGTTATAGTTTCACCATTTGGTTTCATCCATTATCATTTATGCACTGTTATTTAAAATTTTTTTTGTTTCCTTTTTCCTATTTATATCAAACACGTATGAAGTATTTATATTGTTATTTTAGTAACTTTTTAATCTGTTAAGTGACGAATCTTTCGTCATATCAGGAAAATAAGGTGTCATGGTCATCAAGGAAATTCTATATAAATCGCGAAAAAGATTATTTTAATTTGTTTCAGTTTTATTTCAGCTTCATTTATTTATTTATTTATTTTACTTAATAATATGAAATGTTTAGTAGCAGTAATAAGTACCCTTAAATCAAAATAATATTTGGATTAAGGTAATTAAGGGTATAAATAAAAGATGAATAAATAATAATAATACTAACCCATAACATGTCGTAAGTTGTTTCATGGCATGTTTCATTATTCATCATGAAAACTAACATTTTGAGCTGTACTGGTGCTGGAATTTTTGAAACAGCACAAAGATGAATGGAAGTCTGAAAAAAAGATTTGTAGCAAATTTTTTATCTTTATATTTAAAGTTATCTTACCCTCAACAAAAATTTACTAACTGCATGTTAGACTTCATTAAATTAGGGTACCTTAGTATTAATTTTTCGCAGCTTTCTGAATAAAATGTAGGACATTTAATTATATTTTTTATGGTTTATCATAAAAGTAAATACAGTAGAACTCCCCATAAGTTATACCCTCATAAGTTATAAACCTCTTGTAAATTGTATTTTGAACTTCTCATAAGTTATATTTTCTCCTTTTTTGCTGCTCCTACTACAGTTGCAAGCACATGCGTAGTTCTATAATAGTGGATGCGCCGCAATGCGCGATTTGTAAAGTATATAATGCACACCCTTGAAAAGGTAGAACGCATATGTGTCAAATTTGTTAAGACAGTTTTGGTGGGGGAATAGGGGCATTATAACTTATGAGAGATTTGTAAGTCCCAACTGTATAACTTATGGGAGGTTCTACTCTAAATATATTCAACAGTGTTACTCATGGTTATTATGTGGGTTAATATGGTACTTGATTGCTTAAAATTTGTGTCAAGTGTTTAATAATTGTATGAAATTCATAGGAGACCAAGTAAGAACCAAACCACATAATTTCTGAAAATGTAATCAAAAATAATCGAATAGTTCAGAAGTTATGCCACTTGGTACAGTCTGGCGACACACAGATGGACAAACAGACAGGAAATCAAAATTGTTCAGGAAGCTCTAAATCGTAGAATGTGCGTGAAAATTTTTATTTTGAGGAGAAAAAAATCTTTACATTTCAAAAGTGGTCACAATACTTCCGCTACTTTAGTAGTCTCGAAAGCAAATTTACAAAAGAAAGGATTTTTTTACTTGTTTTTGAAAAAAAATTAAAAAATTTATGTATTTTTTAGGATCAGATTTGTGTATTACTAATTCTATCTTTGTCAGCGTAATAAGGCATGTCTATTTCTGTTTCAGTTTTTAAAATAAAACAATACTTACTAAAATAAACAAATCATTTATTCAATATGTGTCATATGTGTATCTTCTCTTTATCATTATAATGACATATTTCACCGGTGCGGTGTGAACCTAGTGCCTAACTTTCAAAAATTTAAATTAAAAATAAATAATACAGTTCGTTTGTACTTTTTTGTACCCGTTTGTACCGCATTTTATTTTGTTTTGTACCTCGAAAGGTAAACACCTAGAAAAAATTTATAAAATGGCCAGCGCCCAACTTTTAGACATTTTAATTTTATTAATATCCACCAGAATCCTGCGGTTTCTGTGGATTTTGCGGTTTCCTTGTGAGTGAAGATTGAAAATGAATGTCACAAAAAATATAAATTAATATTCATAACTTCATAACTATACGAACTATGTCGGCTAGCGACTTATCCTTAAAAAGATGCTTAGAAACAGAAAAAGTGGCCATGAGCGTTGTAGTACCTTGCCAGTGAACATAGAATGTAAATGTGATGTAACAAGGAAATAACAAGTTACGTAACTTTTTTGATTTATGGGTGACATAAAAATTATATAAAATTAGAGTTTTATGTTATATACCTAATTGTTACCTGTATGTTACGTAACAGTTACATGCCATTGTGACTGTAATAAAATGTCACATTTGTGACTGCTATGTTACGTTTAGATGATGTATCAAGGTTGCTTTGATAAAACGTCAAAATGTGACTCTTATGTTATGTCTTCGCAACCTAACAATGTTACTTTGATAAAACCTCACAGAACTGACTCTTATGTTATGTTTTTGTGACGTATCAACGTTACTTTATTGAAATGTCACAATCATGACTCTTTTGTTATGTCCCGATGACCTAACAATGTTACTTTGAACAAAACGTCACAACCGTACTCTTATGTTATGTTTTTGTGACGTATTAACTGCAGGAATCATTAATTAATAATTCCTCGCGATTGGATACATTTAAAATTAATATGGTAACAAAACATTTCACAAAAGTGACAAGTGAAATGTTTTATTAATATCGATACGTCACAAAAACATAACAAAAGAGTCATGATTGTGACCAAGCCCTAAGCGTATGTGTAAAAAATTGTGGATAGCAGTGTGCCTGTGTGTGGTTGATACCGCTTAAGGCATTTAGTTAGTCAGTGTCGGTCACCCAATGCACAACGCATTGTGATGTATTGTTGGACCATTGTTAGCTTGGACCCCACCTTGATCTGTCCGACAATACGTGTTTTGTAATTGTGTGTGTGACGACTGACACAGTTGCAAACATCAAACCAACACCACTACAAACAGTGTGTACCTACACAACATAATGATTATCGATAGGTAATAATTAGATATATAACATAAAACTTTGCCTGTATGAAGTTAGCCACCCATTTTTCGAATTTCAACATTTTCAAAGTTGTTCCAGGTTGTTCTATGTTTGTTCTACATTGTTCCAGAATAGCAAATCCAAAAACCAAAAAATATGGCCAAAAATCGAAAAAAACTTTTTTGGACTGGCCCCCCATTTTTCGAAAAAGTAACTTTTCATTGTTGTTCCAGGTTGTTCTAATTGTTCTGAACATTGTTCCAAAATATTACTCTCTCAAAATAAATATTTAAAAAGATATAGCAAAAAACAGTACAAGACTTACCCCCAAGAGTAAAGTACCCTTTGTATGATTATTCTCGCGACGAAAATTTTGTTCTGAGTTGTTCTAGGCCTCCTCGTCATTGTTCTGTAGTTTCGAGCCGATCGGCCAACTTTTTCGAGCAAAAAATCCGAAAAATAAAAAAAAAATTTTCCACCCCCAAGAGTAAAGTACTCTTTGTATGATTGTTCTCGCGCTGAAAATTTTGTTCTGAGTTGTTCTAGGCCGCTTCATCATTGTTTTATAGTTTCGAGCCGACCGGCCAACTTATTCGATCAAAAAATCCGAAAAACAAAAAAAAATTTTTCCACCCCCAAGCGTAAAGTACTCTTTGTATGATTGTTCTCGCGCTGAAAATTTTGTTCTGAGTTGTTTTAGGCCTCTTCGCCATTGTTCTAAAATTTCGAGCCGACCGACCAACTTATTCGATCAAAAAATCCGAAAAACAAAAAAAAATTTTCAACTCCCAGGAGTAAAGTACCCTTTGTATGATTGTTCTCGCGCTGAAAATTTTGTTCTGAGTTGTTCTAGGCCGCTTCATCATTGTTCTATAGTTTCGAGCCGACCGGCCAACTTATTCGATCAAAAAATCCGAAAAACAAAAAAAAAAAATTTCCACCCCCAAGAGTAAAGTACCCTTTGTATGATTGTTCTCGCGCTGAAAATTTTGTTCTGAGTTGTTCTAGGCCTCTTCGTCACCTTACCGGTTAAAGGATAAATTTAAATCTATTATCGGTACTACGATTATTAAATTTTAAGCATCAGACACATCAAATGCATATAATAATCAAATTCAATGCATCAAATCAAATTTATTATTAATTAATAAAATGTGTATCATGTGTAAAATTAACAAGTGTACCATGTACAAAACAATAAAATTTAAAAATTACCGCCATTTTTGCAATTGCAAATTTGAACAGATTTCTTGGAATCGATTCTGAATACAATCGATATTTTAAGGATCGATTCTTCTGTTGACAATTACGAATCGATTAAAAAATCGTATTTTTTTTTTTAAACATTTTTTTTTAAAATTTCTAGCTTGAGAACAATCATACAAAGGGTATTTTACTCTTGCGGGTAGAAAAAAACAATTTTTTTCGGATTTTTTGATCGAAAAAATTAGTCCATCGACTTGAAACTATAGAACAATGACGTAGATGCCTAGAACAATTCAGAACAAAATTTCTAGCTTGAGGACAATGATACAAAGGGTACTTTACTCTTACGGGTAGATAAATTTTCCTTTATTTTTCGGATTTTTTGTTCGAAAAAGTTGGCCGATCGGCTCGAAACTACAGAACAATGACGAAGAGGCCTAGAAGAACTCAGAAGAAAATTTTCAGCGTGAGAAGAATCATACAAAGGGTACTTTACTCTTAGGGGTGGAAAATTTTTTTTTATTTTTCGGATTTTTTGCTCGAAAAAGTTGGCCGATCGGTTCGAAACTACAGAACAATGACGAAGAGGCCTAGAAGAATTCAGAACAAAATTTTCAGCGTGAGAACAATCATACAAAGGGTACTTTACTCTTGGGGGTGGAAAAATTTTTTTTTGTTTTTCGGATTTTTTGATCGAATAAGTTGGCCCATCGGCTCGAAACTACAGAACAATGATGAAGAGGCCTAGAGCAACTCAGAACAAAATTTTCAGCGCGAGAACAATCATACAAAGGGTACTTTACTCTTGGGGGTGGAAAATTTTTTTTATTTTTCGGATTTTTTGCTCGAAAAAGTTGGCCTATCGGCTCGAAACTACAGAACAATGACGAAGAGGCCTAGAACAACTCAGAACAAAATTTCCAGCGCGAGAACGGTCATACAAAAAGTACTAATTTTTTTTTTATTTTTCGGATTTTTTGCTCGAAAAAGTTGGCCGATCGACACGAAACTACAGAACAATGTCGCAGAGGCTTAGAACAACTCAGAACAAAATTTTTGTCGCCAGAATAATCATACAAAGGGTACTTTACTCTTGGGGGTAAGTCTTGTACGATTTTTTGCTATATCTTTTTAAATTTTTATTTTGAGAGAGTAATATTTTGGAACAATGTTCAGAACAATTAGAACATCCTGGAACAACAATGAAAAGTTACTTTTTCGAAAAATGGGGGGGCCAGTCTAAAAAAGGGTTCTTTTCGATTTTTGGCCATATTTTTTGGTTTTTGGATTTGCTATTCTGGAACAATGTAGAACAAACATAGAACAACCTGGAACAACTTTGAAAATGTTGAAATTCGAAAAATGGGTGGCTAACTTCATACAGGCTAAAACTTTAATTTTATATAATTGTTATGTCACTCATAAGTCAAAAAAGTTACGTAACTTGTTATTTCCTTGTTACATCACATTTACATTCTATGTTCACTGGGTGATTAGCTGATTTAAAATAAAAATTGTAATGAATAATTTCACACAACTTTCTGCGGACTGACGAAATACTTTCGGGGACTGGCGGTTGAGAAACACTGGTGTATATAGTGACCGATATAGATGTATCAACACAGCATTTTTTGAGAAAGCGAATGCCGTCGCGGGCACACTTAGCAACCCAGTGAACATTTTTCTGTAAATTTTATGTCAAAGTGACAGAACTGAAAGTCACCTGTTACATAAAATATGAGTCACATATGACTCACATGTAACTTACAATTTCCCACTTATAAACGTAACAATGTGACGTAACATTGTTATGTTCTTGTTACGTTTCAGGAAAATATAACTTTGATGTTACCTTATAGATAAAAATACGCCTTACGCCTTCTTTTGCAATAAGCAAATTCAAAATTCCCCTTTTTTGTTTCTTATTAACATTACATCACATATTACCGACTTTGTTCATATACATACACCTAAATTATTACTGTTTTTTTTTCTTTTTTTTTGTTGACTGTTACAGGATTCGAACCGTTATCCAAGCTGAAGCATCATTTAAATTATCGACAGTCTTAACCACTAGACCAAACTGACTTATTTATTCTCATCGTTATATATTAATATATATCACAAAATAGTAAATAAAGCCTTACAAGAATTTTCATAAGAGTTTAATTTTTAAATTAATAACAAAATTAACTGTTTTAACGACGTATTAACGTTTTTTTAATGAAATGTCACAATCATGACTCTTTTGTTATGTTTTTGTGACATGTCAATATTAATAAAACATTTCACTTGTCACTTTTGTGAAATGTTTTGTTACCATATTAATTTTAAATGTATCAATTCGCGAGGAGTTATCAATTTAAAGATACCTGTAGTTAATACGTCACCAAAACATAACATAAGAGTACTGTTGTGACGTTTTGTTCAAAGTAACATTGTTAGGTCATCGGGACATAACAAAAGAGTTATGATTGTGACATTTCAATAAAGTAACGTTGATACGTCACAAAAACATAACATAAGAGTCAGTTCTGTGAGGTTTTATTAAAGTAACATTGTTAGGTTGCGAAGACATAACATAAAAGTCACACTGTGACGTTTTATCGAAGCAACCTTGATACATCATCTAAACGTAACATAGCAGTCACAAATGTGACATTTTATTACAGTCACAATGGCACGTAACTGTTACGTAACGTACAGGTACCAATTAGGGATATAACGTAAAACTCTAATTTTATATAATTGTTATGTCACCCATAAGTCAAAAAAGTTGCGTAACTTGTTATTTCCTTGTTACATCACATTTACATTCTATGTTCACTGGGAAGTATATTTACTTGTCAATAACATTATAATTACTCAAGATGGCCGCCTTGTAGGTGATGAAATTGAGTGGATCCTACTCAAAACTTAAAGATTAGAACTTAATCAATATGTAAACTAAAATTGGTGCTTTTGTCCCGCGTGTCCACATCTAACCAATATTTGGATTGATCTGCCTAACTATATCCATTACCCACTGTATTGTCTAAATTTCTAATTTTCTGATACAAATTGTAATTACCTGTTCATTTTCATTATGAGGAAATCGAATGGAACGATCGAAGCTAATTAATGGCATTCCATTATTATTTTCTTCTACATTATTTTCATATAATTCTGGAAGAAAATCTGGTACATTCTCGAATGTTTTTTCTTCGTTCCAAGGAAGATACATGTCTTTACGATGTACGTTGTTTTTTTGAGAAGAAGAAAGTTTGCTGAGTAAAAATTGATTTTTACTTGAAGAAATTGATAAACTTGTAGGCAGTATTAATAAAAGTATCTGTAAAAAATTAATGGTTCTGTGTTATATATTTTTTTATAAAAATTAAGAGAGTTTTTCTTTAAAACATCTTGTAAATAAATATAAATTTAAAAGTTAGATTGAGATAGGTATCTCTAGTAACTTTCAAATGAACGTAATAAATAAATAAATTTTCACTGTATACTTCTAGTTTAGTTTAATGGTGAAACTACAAATGGTCGATTATTATGTAGATATAAAAGTTGTTTATATTGTTGTAAAAGTTGTTGTTGATATAAACGACTTTAGTATAGGAAAAACAATTAAAAGTGATATTATTTTATAATATATTAAGTTAATAAAATTTTTAAAATAAATGTTAATTTTCATTGGATAACAGTGTTAGTCAATATTTAATAAAAATTAAAACAATATTTGAATTAAATTTATTAGTTCCAAAGTTTTTCATTGGGGGCGTCATTGTCTATGGAGTATTGGGATTTTTGAAATAGAACTCAAAATTTTCTATTCATCAAGCTTGGATATTATAGTTTTTTTTTCTTTTTTTTGTATTAGTTTATGTTGTGAGAGAGTTAAACTATTTTAGATAGATATAGGCTATATGAGGTTCACCAAGGTGCAGAGAATCTAAAAGCGTCAAAAATAAACTCTCCAATAGATTTTGAAAATCTTTTTACTGTTAGAAATTTAAAATATTTTAGATAAACACGGGCTACATTATGTGAAATTCGACCGGGTCCAGGTGACTCAAATGTACCAAAAATCGACTATTCAACCGATTTTAAAAATTTTTTCACTGTTAAAACACTAAATGATTTTAAAAGGAAAATATCTATAGAAAATATATAGAAAAATACCTCTGTCGTAGAATCTGCATAACATAGCGAATTTCCAAAGATTGGACACTGGTAGATCTCATCTAACAATCTGATCCATCTAAAATAGTTTAACTCTCTAACAGTGAACAAATTTTCAAATTCCGTGATAACGTGTTTCTAACTAGAAGGTACCATACCTTTTTCTTATCACATACCTTTTTGCATCTAATTTTCTGTATATTTGGAATCAAAAATTTTTTTGACAATGATAGAAATAAGTAAAAAATTGACGAGGGAGTCTCATCTTCGGGAAAAGGGTAACTATTTACTATTTATTACTTCTCAGTACGGTAGTATCATATCCCTTACTCTATTTGAAATTCCTATTTGCATATATTATCCTACTGAATGCATTTATTATACGTAGACATAGAATTTAAGCCCAATCTATATAATATATCATCTATGTCGACGACAGCAACGAATAAAAAGACAACTGAATTTTTGTGAAATTTCACTTTTCTACATTATTCAATTCAAAATTCTTTATTTTAATACAGGATTTTTTTTTTCGTTAAAAATGTATTTTTTAATAGTGCTGTCTCGCATACATTAAGACAATTACACCTATTTTGCACGAAGTAACGAAATGCACGCGGATAAATTTTGAGTTTCAAAACAGAAAATTTTGCAAATAGCCATTTATTCGTTGCTGCCGTTGATGTTATAAATATATTTAGACTTAGAGTTAAAAACTTCAAGATACCTCTAAATTTTTTTATTCAATCCATTCCATTTTTATTTTCAGATAAATTAAGATTTTTCAGATTTATTTAAATCAATTCTAGATAATTTAATTTTTCATAATTTCAAACTTTTTTTTTTGAAAAAGTCGCACCCAATTTGTAAAAAGTTTTGTAATGAAATCCATATCAAAATGTAACTTTGATTTCCTACATTTCCAGTTTTCTAAATTTTTTTCAAATGTCAGAAATGATAATGAAATTTCTTATAAATTCAAAATATAACGTTCGCGGACAAGTTCTAACTTTAAATTAAATTGTTATAAATGACAAAAAAATTATTAACATAATTATTTAATATTTTAATTCAATCTAAATGTAATATTGATAAACATATCCTGATGTATTGAAGAAAATAAAGAATTATTAGTACAAGATCCCGCAGCTGATTTCTGCAGGTATCTGTTTTTTTAATGAAACTTAATTTAAATGAATCCTTAATGGCAGTGTAATAGATTGCTCCCGGGTTGCCTATCGAAAATTAGCCGCAAGTACCTTTAATTGCCGTCATTAAGCCAATAATCGAAAAGACATTTTTTGACGTTTTAAACTGTCAAATATTTTCAAAGATTTTTAAAATTTACAAATTTTTCTCATAGTAACAAGAAAAGTAAATAATTTTTCCCTAGTTACAAATACAAAAATAAGCCAAGAGCCATGTGATTTGACTTTTTAATTTTTAGCGAATTTCCAAAAGTGAAACTGGAAATACGCTATTACAGCAGGTGTCATGACGGGACCTAAGCCCGGGATCATAACAGAAATGTGTTTTGAGGTCCCTAGAATACGAAAATGATATTCACTAAAATTTATATATATATATATATATATATATATATATATATATATATATATATATATATATATATATATATATATATATATATATATGTATATATGTGTCGCCACGATAACTCTCGAACGAAACGTCTAATGCTTATGAAATTTTGTGTGCGGACTGGATTCTGAATTGGCTCGGCTAAGTTCGTTAGCCAGACACGTCGGATGCCCAGAAGTAGGTTTTCTGGCCATTTTTTATCATTCGATCCTATCATAAGACAGTTCGATTTTTACATCGTTGAAAAGGAAAAAAAAATTATGAAGAAAATATTCTTATAATTTTCTTTCTATTTTAAGTATTTTTCGAGAAAATGTAAATTTTCACCATTATATTAGTTTTCTTTCTTTGTTAGTCTAATAAGTAATTTATATTTATATCTCAGTTCTTTATGAAGTATAAAAATATTTCACTTTTTTATTAAAGAATTTTGTGAGAACAAGTGAAGTCTATTCACATACATGTATAGAGTTTTGTTTCTCATTTATTGCATTATAATTAGCATGGTTCTATCTCAAGTTGAAAAATGAAAATTAAACAGATTTTTTAAGCTAATGTAATGAAGAATTTTTTTTTTTTATTGAATTTTTAAGTAAACAAGAAATTGAAGATTATGTTATGATATAATATTATTAAATATGAAACAAAACAAAATATGTACAATGTACATATATATATGTATGCACGGAAAAATATTTTGAATCGATTTTGAAAATTTTTTCACTAATAATTAATAATGTTAAAAAATTAAACCATTTCAAATGGATTTAAGGTATTTTATGTGAGGTCAAGGTTTTCGGGACCTAAAAAGGCCAGAAATTAATTAACCAATCGATTTTAAAAATTTTTTCACAGTTAGTAAGTTAAAGTATTTGAATTAATTAATTAAATGATGTCCGCAAGAAGCTTACGGACTGCCATAAGTTATATGAGATCCTTAGAACCCTTTTCTTACTGTTAGAGTACTAGACTTGTATGAGTTTCGCCAGGATTTACTGATCCCATAATTGTAAAAAATAAACTAAACGACCAATTTTAAAAATTTCTTCACTGTTACAGAGCTAAACTATTTTAGATAGATTTAGAATACATTATGTAAGGTCCGCCAGGGTCCACAGGACCCAAAAGTGTCAAAAATAAACTAACTGACCGATTTTGAAAATTTTTTCACTGTTACAGAGCTAAACTATTTTAGATAAATATAGATTCCGTTATGTAAGGTCTGCCAGGGTCCATAGGATCCAGAAGTGTCAAAAATAAACTAACCGACCGATTTTGAAAATTTTTTCACTGTTGGGGAGCTAAGCTATTTTAGATACATATAGATTACGTTATGTAAGGTCTGAAAGTGTCAGTAGCACCTAAAAGTGTCAAAAATAAAATAACTGACCGATTTTGAAACTTTTTTACTATTACCGAGGTAAACTATTTTAGATAGGTACAGGTTGTGTTATCTGAGATCCACAACTGTTCTGCGGATGCAAATGCGGCGTAGAATGCTACACAACGGGTTTTGAATATATATATATATATATATATATATATATATATATATATATATATATATATATATATATATATATATATATTACATAAAGTCCGCCTAGAATATACGATCGAGCTGATTTTTTAATGAGGTCCACCGGGATCTTGCAGATCCGAAAACGCCAGTAATAAGCTATCGAACCGATGCTAAAAAATTTCTCACTACTAGAGAACTAAATTATTTTAGATGGGTACTACTATGCTGCACAAAATTCGTTCGGGTTCTTGGGTCCCTAAAAATACCAAAACTAATTACCCAGCCGATTTTAAAAATTCTTTTACTCTTAGAAAGCTAAACTATTTTAAATAAGTACAGGTCTTAGATGAGATCCGCCAGTGCCCAAGATTTGGAAATTCGCTATGTTATGCAGATGCTGCGACAGGGGTATTTTTTTATTTATTTATAAATATATCTATAATATGTTTTATTATTTATAAGAAGCTAAAGAGGGAAAATCACAGATTTGTTAATTTTCTCGTTAAATATTAAAAAAACGCCGTGAGCAGCGGGGCCCCATCACGGTAGTCGAATTTTCCCCTTCATCTTCGGTATTGAATGTTTACAAGCGAAATGTGATTGAAAGTCTACAACCGAATTGTCATTTTGTTGGTTTCAAAACTGGTCATGAGTGTTCGGCTGATCGAGGCTTTAAAAAAAAGGTTTTAAGTATTTAAGGGCTGTATCTCAGTAAATTTCAATTTTGTGCCGAAAACAGGTAGCAGAACAAAAACCAACACAATTCGTACGAGGGCATTCCTGCCCATGTTTATCCGCTAATTGCCTTTATGTTTTAGTTTTAAATATTAAAAAAGGACCTTAAATAGTAAACTGGAAGGCCTTTATAAAGATATTTTTTCTTTCAAAAAAAAAAAAAAAAAATAAAAAATAAAAAATAAAAAAAATAAAAAATAAAAAATAAAAAATTATTTCTTCGGTATTGAGTGTCTACAAGCGAAATATAATTGAAAGTCCACAAGCGATTTGTAATTTTGGTGGTTTCAAAACTGATAATGAGTGTCCGGTTGATCGGGGCTTTATAAAAAGATTTTAAGTTTTTAAGGGCTGAATCTCAGTAAATTTCAATTTTGTGCCGATAGAAGTTAACAGGGAAAAAGCCAACACAATTCGTACGAGGGCATTTCTATCCATGCTTATCCGCCAATTGCCTTTGTGTTTTACTTTTAAATATTAAAAAAGGAACTTAAATAGTAAACTGGAAGGCTTTTATGAAGATATTTTTTCTTTCCAAAAAAATCCAAAATTTCTATTTTATAAATAATAAAAATCCAAAATTCCTACATAATAATTAAATAAATAAATAAACAGTGACTTTAATAACATTTGCAAATTACTTAATATGTATGTATTTCATTTGTTAAAAAATTGTATTCACTTTTTTTTAAATTTTTTAAAATTACTATTCGCCTACTTGTATTTAGAATAAACATAATGCTTTTAAAACACATTTAACAATAGCATTCAATTCCGATGTAAAAATGGGAGAAGTGGGGGGAAAAGTGATGCGGACTCCCTACAAGGTACTAGCTGGATACTAACTGAATACACGTACAAAATTTCAGCCCTCTAGGTTTCCTTATGGAGTCTCTAGACATGTTAGAAAACAAGCAAAAAAATTAAGGAAATATTGGCGTAAAAATCGTGGGGGTAAGGGTTAAAAGTTGAAACATCCAAAAAACAGTGTCTGGCTATTAGCTTAACCTGTACACCAAATTTCAGCCCTCTAGGTTTATTTGGGGAGATTTTGACCCGAACGAAACTGTTAAAAAACAAGAAAAATCATGTTCTTTTGGGTATAAAAATGGTGGGGGTAGGGGTTAAAAGTCGAGACCCCCAAAAGGCACCCCCTTGATACTAACTCAATCCGAATACAAAATTTTAGCCCTCTAGGTTTATTCGGGTGACCTGTGCGAGTGGTACAAACTTCGAAAACGTCGAAAATGCATGAAATTGTAGCTTAAAAATGAGGGGGGTGGGGGTAAAATATTAAAACCTCCAAAAAGCACAACCTAGGTACGAACTTTATCAACACACCAAATTTCAACCCTCTACGTTAATTCTGGGGGGCTGGGGGCCTGTTAGATCCAGCGAAAATCGTTTTTTCCCCCCTCTACTCCCACCATATCATCCTAGGAAGCTGAATTTTGGATATGTTGTAGATAATTGACCGAAACATTATTTAAAACCGGTTTGGAAAAGTTTTATTGCTTTTCCGCCCCCCACCACCCCCTTAAAGGTCGGGTCCGAAAAAAAATTTGCCCAAAATTTGACCCCACTTTGATAGTATTGTTGTGCATCGGAATAAGCCCCACTTACCAAATTTCATCTCTTAACTTCCATAGGGGGGCCCTACACATATTAAAAGGTTGTGGGAAAATATATATATATATATATATATATATATATATATATATATATATATATATATATATATATATATATATATATCAGACATCTTTTTTTTTTACATAATCGTGTTCTACGGGTCCGAAAACGGATAGCGCCCCTGGTCTCGCCTCTCGCAGCTCTTATCGTATAGACTGTATAAGTCTAATTTTTCGGAGAAAATTCGACTAAAAAGGAACTTAAATAGTAAACTGGAAGGCTTTTATGAAGATATTTTTTCTTTCCAAAAAAATCCAAAATTTCTATTTTATAAATAATAAAAATCCAAAATTCCTAATTTATAAATAAACAGTGACTTTAATAATACTTTTAAATTACTTAATATGTATCTATTTCATTTGTTAAAAAATTATATTCACTTTTTAGCGAATTTCCAAAACTGGAAATTCAGCTTTTACGCCAGGTGTCATGGTGCGACCTAAGCCCGGGACCATATCAGAAATATGTTTTGAGGTCCCTAGAATACGAAAATGATATTCACTAAAATTTATATATATATATATATATATATATATATATATATATATATATATATATATATATATATATATATATATATATATATATATATGTATCCGCGCGATAACTCTCGAACGAAACGTTTAATGCTTATGAAATTTTGTGTGCGAATTCGATTTTCCAAATCGTTGGATGAGTTCGTTAG
Source organism: Brachynemurus nebulosus (assembly GCA_035578155.1). NCBI lineage: Eukaryota > Metazoa > Arthropoda > Insecta > Neuroptera > Myrmeleontidae > Brachynemurus > Brachynemurus nebulosus. Next base: position 84,426,850 of record JAPWDM010000001.1, on the reverse strand, counting down.
CCAGACACGTCGGATGCCCAGAAGTAGGTTTTCCGGGCGTTTTTTGTCAACAAAATGAGTTTTTTGCCAGAATTAAGCAATTTTTCAAATTTTTTTTTACACCAAGCCATAGTAAAAGGTAAAATGCATAAAAAATGTTTTTATTCCGTTGCTCTAAATTACTTACTTTTCGAGAAAAACTAGGAAATATGTCGTTCTCCATTTCACTCGCACTCGCATTCTTTTTTTTTCTGTCTCATTTTTTACGAGCTAAATTCGAAAAAAACCGCTTTATAAGTAGCGTGTCATGATTTTTTTAATCCAATTTAACGATTCGGCTATATTCTTTTTCTTTGTCAGTTAAATGTTTTTATAATGTATCTCTATTCCATTTTTTTTTAGATAAAAAATCACGGCGCAGTTTTTTATGTGATATGATCAGAATTTAGATGATGTTTACACCTTCCTAAAATTAATAAGAGCTTGCTACAATCGCATAAAAATTACGTTAAATCATATTCAAACAATAATATTTTTACGTAATTTTCTATCCAAATGACAATACAACGTTATAATTATATGTATAAACCCATCATTTTAGTGGTAAATAAATTTGCACATTCAGTTTTTTTTTTTCTTTTGACAACAAAACAAATAATTTTAAATTTTGACAAGTTGTATCATACATTTTTGAAAATATTAAATATTTTAAGGTAAAAATGTATTAAAGAACTGAAATTTGTTTAACAAAAACCATACATCTGCTCGTTTTACCTTAAAAATCTCGGAAAATAGAATATTTTTCAATAATTAACTCAGAAAAAGCATATATGAGGTAATTTTCATGATATTTTTTTGAAAATTTCAAAATAGTAGGGTTACAATGTTTTTTTTTTTTTTTTAATTATTTTGTAGAATTTGGTAAACACACATCGTAAAAAGTACTCGCCTTGAAAAAATCAAACAAGTATTTAAAAAAAAAATACTATTTCTTAAAGAAAATATTAAAATTATGTACAAATGCCGTCCTGACCAACTGATATATTGGAACCGATTTTGAGCAGCTGGATTTACTACAGGCAAAAGCTCATAGTGAATACACACATTTTTTAACATCCTTTTGAATTTTGTAATTCAACCATTACAAATAAAATCTAAATAAAAAAAATCTATATGACCTGTTTTTTCTCAATTTTCTAGCATCAAATCTAGCGATAATTAACTAGCGGGTGATTGTATTGACATTTTAATGTAAAATATATTAATTTTAACCGGCTTCAAAATAACGTTTCGATTTTAACAATAAAAATATTTAAAAAAGTGTTTAAGTTCTGGCAAGATTGTCAAAAAGGTACGTATTATCATATAAACACATTTGGTTTGCAATTTTTTAATAATTAGTTTCTACGCTACTGAAATTATCTATCCATTTGAAAATTGGGATCCAGTAATGTACATTGGCACTACAAAAGTGTGGGTGAAAAATTTCATTTTCACTTTTACTGAAATTATGTCATAAATTCATATTTTCAGAATTTATTCATTTGACAGAAAAATTCTAAATTATTAAAAAAGCCAAATAATTAATAACAATTAAAATAAAAAAAAAAAAAAAACAGAAAACATTTATTTATATTTGTATTTTTATAAAAACATGTAGGTATTATATTTTATATGCACTTTAACTAAAATGTCAAATTTCACACGTTGTTAATTTTCAATTTCACTCATAATATGCTTAAAAATCAAAACTTAAAGTTTATAACATTCACAATCCGTGTAGAGTGTCCATACGTCTTGGTTTTCCCGGATTTGTCACGGTTCTAGCTCCGGTGTCCCGACAGACTTTTGACTTCGATTTGTTCCGGTTTTTCAAACTACTAATTTTTTATTTTCATCATCTAATAAGTACACAATTTTTCATTTTAAATAATGAATAGTTCAGTATCATATTAAAAGATCAACAGTAGATTCATTTACAACCAAACCTAAAAATATTTTTAAAAAATTAATTACTAATTAAATTTTCCAAGTTTTTTCGATTTTACCTTAAACACGAACTTCCAAAAAAACATTTTCTTTTCTTAACTTTCCATCATATATGTATCTACATAAATAAATTGTAATATTATTTTGCTTGCTTCTATGATACTGAAGTTCCTGAACAATTAAAAATTAAAATGACTGGAATTTTATTCGAACTTTTAAATAAAGTAGTTATCTAACGCGGACAACTGATAGCGCCACAATACAGAAATTGCCAACATTTAAATGTTCATGTTTTAATACATTTTCTTGAAAATAAAATTGTCTAAGAAGCTCACTTTCATAAGAAATTTTATAAAAATTTTAAAAATATATATTTCCTAGAACAGGGGGCGATTTATTTTGAAAAAAAAATTAATATTTTATATAAAGAGCCATTAATACGTAATCTATAGATATAATACAAATGTAACGAGACCGTTTCTGTATAGGGAATATTTTTTAAAAATTGTGTAGATACTGTAAATAGTTATCGATGTAGATATCAAAACAGCGATTTTTAAAATTTTTGTCTGTCTGTCTGTCTGTCTGTCTGTTCGTCTGTTCACGCATCAAACAAAAACTACTGGATGGATTTTAATGAAATTTGGTGTGCTGACAACTTATTACCCGGATCAACATCTAAGATACTTTCTACTTTCTACTTCGAGAAAAGGTCTCATTCCCACGGGAAAATGTAAAAACCATGTTGAGCATGTGCATACAGTACGCAAAAACTATTGAACGGATTTTGATGCAATTTGGTGTGGTGATAACTTATTACCTGAGTCAGCATCTCAGATACTTTTTATTTCGGGAAAGTGGCTCATTCCCACAGGAAAATAAAAAAACTTTTTGAGCATGTGCACATATTACGCGAAAACTATTGAACGGATTTTTATGAAATCTGGTGTAGTGATAACTTATTACCTGCGTCAACATTTAGGATACTTTTTATTACGGGAAAATATTTCCTTCCTTCAGGAAAATTCAAAAATTATTTTGCTTATGTGCATGTATACTTAAAACTATTGTTCTATGCCAGGGGTCGGCAACCTTTTGAGTTGGAAGAGTCAAAAATTGCAATTTACCAAATTTCAAAGTTTTTAAAGAGCCGCAAAGGTTTTTCTTGCCAGCAATAAATAGTACTCGCATAAATAAAGTTTTTTGATAAAAAAACTAATCTATTTATTCATTAAAAAAATATCTATTTATTCATATATAAGTAGTGTTTTTCACAACAATTTAGATAATTACTTATTATTTAAGTAGGGTTGGTCCACATCAAATCAACGAATGCTCAAAACCTTATGTCTTCAGATTATTATAAATTGGGGTAAAATTTAATTTTTCAAATATTTCGGAAACGGTAAGAGATAGGAAGAGATAGAGTAAAAAAGTTTAAATTGATGATGTTGCTCTTTTTTGAAGAACTATTTATTCAAATTACACCAACAGAGGTAGTTGGGGTTAAAAGTAGGGGGTTAATTTTGCAAAAGGGAGTTAATAATTAATTATATTAAAATTTTGTTTGCAAATTTCAAATGTACGTAAAAAAATCTAATCGACCTGTTTTTGTTCAATTTTCTAATATTAAATCTAGTAGTTAATTAGGGGGTGACTGTGTCGACATAATCGTACCTTTTAAGTACCAAATTGTATGTTGATCGTAAGGTTGAATTAGAAAACTTCATTCCTACATTATTTTAATTGTTTTAAACTACTTTCCATAAAAAAGGAAGTTTTAAATAACTCAAATAGTACGATTATGTCGAGACAGTCAACCCCTAATTAATTACTCCTAGATTTAATATTAGAAAATTGAGCAAAAACAGATAGATTAAACTTTTTTGAATATTGTATATTTGAATTTGTATATTTGAAATCTGCAAAGAAAATTTTAATATATTTAATTTTTGACCCCCTTTCGCAAATTTAACCCCCTACTTTTAACCCCCAACTACCTCTGTTGGTGTAATTTGAATTAATAGATAGCTCTTCAAAAAAGAGCAATATCATCAATATAAACTTTTTTACTCTATCTCTTCCTATCTCTTACCGTTTCCGAAATATTTGAAAAATTAAATTTTACCCCAATTTTTGAAGAGCGATTTCACCCCTTCAAACCGTTTTTTCCGCAAATAAAAAAATACGTGTCGCTTATTTCTTAATGTTCTACAACTTATTCAAATTTCATCAAAATCGATAGGTCCGTCCTTGGGATCTTTACTTGTTAGTAACATATACTGTACTAAATGTACCAGATTTTCACACATCTTAATTGAGATTAAAAATTATATTTCAGTGTGTTACCATTGGAATACCATCATGAAACTTTGTATACAACTTACCTAAGAGGTTGGGTATAACATATGTTTTTTTCAAAAAAATTAAATATTCGGATTTTGAATTTTTTATAAAAACCAGTTTTTCGGATTGTGGACAAAGGGTTAAATTTAATTGTATTATCATGTTATATGTCAAATTAAAGCCCTTTTAATTCTGAAATTAATGGTACCAGTTTCAACTTTCTAGGGCAAATGGTTTTTGAGCTACATGTGTTTAAATATTTCAAAGCGCTCCGAAAAATTGCGGCTTTTGTATTTTAAAAATTGTTATAACTCAAATACGAATACTCAAAAAAATATAAAACTTGGTATTTTTGGCCACATGGATTTGAAGAAACTATTCACCAAATATCATGCATTTTAAGAACACTGATGTTCAAAATCATGTTTTTATTGGTTGATTTGATATGGACTTACCCAGTAAGAAATTAAAACAATTAAACATTTACTTAAAACACTAACTTGTACTTCAATAACAAACAATTGAGTAAACAAATTCAGTGGGAGCGATGGCTTTGCCATGGTTACACAAGATAGAATCGGTGCCTAATCCTCGTTAATCGCTTTAGAACGAATTTTTTTTTTTCGATAAAATAAATAATATTTGCGTATGGAACTTAAGAGCCGCAGCTTCACATCCAAAGAGCCGCATGTGGCTCGCGAGCCGCAGGTTGCCGACCCCTGTTCTATGCGAATGCTTTATAATTACTATACTTATATACTTGTCATTTATTAAATTAAATTTACCATAATACAAAATTTCTGGAGAGTAACTCTATTTTAAATTAATTTAGAAATTTCGAAAATTTAAGTGCCTATATTTCCGAGAAATTCATTTTGGATGAAACTTGTTATATTTGTAGGATAGATACTAGTTTGGGATGCAAATATAATAAAACAATAAAACGTTGGAAGTCCAAAAATTTTGTATGAGTTCTCCAGTCAGACACGTCCCAATTCCAAAAACCTCAAAAAAATGAGTTTTTTGCAAACAATTTGCCAAAATTTAAAAGTTTTTCCAATTTTTTTTACATTGTGGTAAAGAACCAAGAAAGACACAGAAAATACATTTTGAACCATTATTCTAGGTAAGCGGGTTTTCGAAAAAAGTAACTTTTACGATTGGAAATTCGCTATGTTATGCAGATGCTGCGACAGGGGTATTTTAAAATTTTTTAAAATTATTATTCACCTACTTGTATTTAGAATAAAAATAATGCATTTAAAACACATTTAACAATAGCATTCAATTCCGATGTAAAAATGGGAGAAGTGGGGGGAAAAGTAATGTGGACTCCCTAAAAGGTACTAGCTGGATACTAACTGAATACACGTACAAAATTTCAGCCCTCTAGGTTTCCTTAGAGAGTCTCTAGACGTGTTAGAAAACAAGCAAAAAAATTAAGGAAATATTGGCGTAAAAATCGTGGGAGTAAGGGTTAAAAGTTGAAACCTCCAAAAAACAGTGTCTGGCTATTAGCTTAACCTGTACACAAAATTTCAGCCCTCTAGGTTTATTTGGGGAGATTTTGACCCGAACGAAACTGTTAAAAAACAAGAAAAATCATGTTCTTTTGGGTACAAAAATGGTGGGGGTAGGGGTTAAAAGTCGAGACCCCCAAAAGACACCCCCTTGATACTAACTCAATCCGAATACAAAATTTCAGCCCTCTAGGTTTATTCGGGTGACCTGTGCGAGTGGTACAAACTTCGAAAACGTCAAAAAAGCATGAAATTGTAGCTTAAAAATGAGGGGGGTTGGGGGTAAAGTATTAAAACCTTCAAAAAGCGCAACCTAGGTATGAACTCTATCAACACACCAAATTTCAACCCTTTGCGTTAATTCTGGGGGGCTGGGGGCGTGTTAGATCCAGCGAAAATCGTTTTTTTCCCCTACTCCCTCCAAATCATTCTAGGAAACTGAATTTTGGATATGTTGTAGATAATTGACCGAAACATTATTTCCAACCGGTTTGGGAAATTTTTGTTGCTTTTCCGCCCCCGCACCACCCCCTTAAAGGTTGGGTCAGATCCAAAATTTTTCCAAAATTTGACCCCACTTTGATTGTATTGTTGTTCATCGGGAATGAGCCCCATTTACCAAATTTGAGCTCTTAACTTCCATAGGGGGGCCCTACACATATTAAAAGGCAGCGGGAATATATATATATATATATATATATATATATATATATATATATATATATATATATATATATATATATATATATATATGACATTTTTTTTCTACATATTCGTGTTCTACGGGTCCGAAAACGGAGAGCGCCCCTACTCTCGCCTCTCGCCGTTCTTGTCGTATAGACTGTATAAGTCTAATTTTTTCAAGGAAAAATTCGACTAAAAAAAATTAAATAATCAAATCAAATGGTTCTTGGCTTATTTTTGTACTTGTAACTAGGAAAAAATTATTTACTTTTCTTGTTACTATGAGAAAAATTTGTAAAATTTAAAAATCACTGAAAATATTTGACACTTTAAAACGTCAAAAAATGTCTTTTCGATTATTCACTTAATGACGGCAATTAAAGGTACTTGCGGCTAATTTTCGATAGGCAACCCGGGAGCAATCTATTACATTGCCATTAAGGATTCATTTAAATTAAGTTTCATTAAAAAAACAGATACCTGCAGAAATCAGCTGCGGGATTTTAGGGCCCCGTCCACGATGAGATCTGTATCGCTACATGTTACAGGTATCAGTATCATGATACAGATCTCGTGTATGTGACTGTCTCGGTATCACTGTATCAGTATCAGCAAGTATCAGCTAGTATCGTGCTTGTCGCAAGTATCGTGGTAACTATGGTTGCATTTTTATTTTGACAGTTAATAAAGTAAATAATTGTTATTTATCATGTCTGCAGATAGAGATTTTTGGGAAGATTTTATTAATATGTATAAATTATATCCATGTCTACGGGATTCAAAATGTAAAGATGTTTGTATTGCAATTGCTAATAGCACAGGTGCCACAGGTCGTAGACCGCACATTTCTTTATTAATAAAATTTTTTATCTGTACTGAGGTTTTACCATTCAGTCTCAGCGTGTGTGTGCTAAATAAACATGATACAAATCTCAGATATATGTATCGCTATTTGTACCGATACAAGGTATCGATACAGATCTCACCGTGTATCGGGCCCTTTAGGCTATATTAAGGGCCCCATACACGATGAGATCTGTATCGCTACATGTTATAGGTATCAGTATCATGATACAGATCACGTCGTGTATGTGACTGTCTCGGTATCACTGTATTAGTATCAGCAAGTATCGTGCTTGTCTCAAGTATCATGGTAACTATGGTTTCATTTTTATTTTGACAGTTAATAAAGTAAATAATTGTTATTTATTTGAATAATCATGTCTGCAGATAGAGATTTTTGGGAAGATTTTATTAATATGTATAAATTATACCCATGTCTACGGGATTCAAAATGTAAAGATGTTTGTATTGCAATTGCTAATAGCACAGGTGCCACAGGTCGTCGTAGATCGCACATTTCTTTATTAATAAAATTTTTTATCTGTACTGAGGTTTTACGATTCAGTCTCAGCGTGTGTGTGCTAAATAAACATGATACAAATCTCAGATATATGTATCGCTATTTGTATCGATACAAGGTATCGATACAGATCTCACCGTGTATGGCGCCCTTTAAATTTATAAAAATTTTCAGCCACCTAAAAATATTTCCATGGTATAATTTTTGTTTTAGTTGGATTTTTTCCTTGAAAAAATTAGACTTATACAGTCTATACGACAAGAACGGCGAGAGGCGAGAGTAGGGGCGCTATCCGTTTTCGAACCCGTAGAACACGAATATGCACAAAGAAAGGTCTGATATATATATATATATATATATATATATATATATATATATATATATATATATATATATATATATATATATATATATATATATTTTCCCGGAAGTTTAAGAGCTCAAATTTGGTAAATGGTGCTCATTCCGATGCACAACAATACTATCAAAGTGGGGTCTAATTTTGGATCCGACCCAACCTTTAAGGGGGTGGTGGGGGCGGAAAAGCAACAAAAATCTTCCAAACCGGTTGGAAATAATGTTTCGGTGAATTATCTACAAGACATCCAAAATTCAGCTTCCTAAGATGATTTGGAGGGCGTAGAGGGGGACAAACGATTTTCGCTGGATCTAACACGCCCCCAGCTCCTCAGAATTAACGTAGAGGGTTGAAATTTGGTGTGTTGATAGAGTTCATACCTAGGTTGTGCTTTTTGAAGGTTTTAATATTTTACCCCCACCCCCTCATTTTTAAGCTACAATTTCATGCTTTTTGACGTTTTCTAAGTTTGTACCACTCGCACAGGTCACCCGAATAAACCTAGAGGGCTGAAATTTTGTATTCGGATTGAGTTAGTATCAAGGGGGTGCCTTTTGGGGGTCTCGACTTTTAACCCCTACCCCCACCATTTTTATACCCAAAAGAACATGATTTTTCTTGTTTTATAACAGTTTCGTTCGGGTCAAAATCTCCCCAAATAAACCTAGAGGGCTGAAATTTTGTGTACAGGTTAAGCTAATCGCCAGACACTGTTTTTTGGAGGTTTCAACTTCTAACCCTTACCCCCACGATTTTTACGCCAATATTTCCTTAATTTTTTTGCTTGTTTTCTAACACGTCTAGAGACTCTCTAAGGAAACCTAGAGGGCTGAAATTTTGTACGTGTATTCAGTTAGTATCCAACTAGTACCTTTTAGGGAGTCCACATTACTTTTCCCCCCCACTTCTCCCATTTTTACATCGGAATTGAATGCTATTGTTAAATGTGTTTTAAATGCATTATTTTTATTCTAAATACAAGTTGGCGAATAGTAATTTTTAAATTTAAAAAAAAAGTTAATTTAATTTTATAACAAATGAAATACAGTCCGTTCAAATTAAACTTAAGCCTGTAACCATAGTAATTGTCAACGATTCCCATTGAAAGCATTTAAAATTTTTGTTTATTCAGGCTTATCTTTAACTTGAACAGACTATACATACATATTAAGTAATTTAAAAATGTTATTAAAGTCACTGTTTATTTATAAATTAGGAATTTTGGATTTTTATTATTTATAAAATAGAAATTTTGGATTATTTTGGAAAGAAAAAATATCTACATAAAAGCCTTCCAATTTACTAAGTTCCTTTTTTAATATTTAAAAATAAAACACAAAGGCAATTGGCGGATAAGCATGGGTAGGAATGCCCTCGTACGAATTGTGTTTGCGTTTTCCCTGTTAACTGCTATCGGCACAAAATTGAAATTTACTAAGATTCAGCCCTTAAAAACTTAAAACCTTTTTTTAAAGCCCCGATCAACCGGACACTCATCATCAGTTTTGAAACCACCAAAATGACAAATCGCTTGTGGACTTTCAATTACATTTCGCTTGTAGACACTTAATACCGAAGATGAAAGGAAAAATTCGACTTCCGTGATGGGGCTCCGCTGCTCATGGCGTTTTTTTTTTATAATATATTAATACACTGAGTACTGAATCGAACATAATCGTCGTGTTCGTTGCTGAGTTTTTCTGCTCAAAGTGGGCTGTTAGCGCATGCGCAAGAACATTTTTATGAAGTACGATTCCATAAAAAAAGTTCTTGCGCATGTGCCAACAGCTCACTTTGAGCAGAAAAACTCAGCAAGCAACACGCCGATTAACATATGTTTCCTAGAGATACCACAGGCATTAAATTGGGTATTTGACCGATGTAGCATTTGATAGTAAAATATAGTGAATAACATAGGCTATGATTCAGTAATAATGATTAACTATTTATAATAATTTTTAAAAAAATATAAATATTTTATTTTTCTAAATAAAAATTACGTATTTGGAATTAGCGGCTGAAATGATTGAAACGATTTATTTGGGCATGTGACGTCACAGCACGAAAGATTTAATATTGCAAAAAAGGTGTTTTTTAAAAAAGATACTCACATTTTAGTTTTTGGGATTCAAAGCAAAAAAGTTTGCTACCATAAACGAGTCTGTTCTTGGTAAATTTGTGATATTAGCTTTAATAAAATCTTATTCCATTTTTATTAAATTAAAAATGATATTAATGACAGATCAACACAAAATGTATATAAAATTTAATGTCATGATTTGTATAAAGCCCTTAATTTTGTACGAATAACATTATAATAAAAATTTTGTCTAAAATTTTTGTTTAAATATAAATTGTAGAGTATAAATACAATAAATAAAGACGATTTAAAAAGTTATTTTTAAAGATATTATAAGTAAAATATTGATTGGACATGTAAGATTTTAGATTAAGATCTGAACTTTTAGCTTTAACGTAACGGCTTTTAGCAAAAACAGGTAAACTAGTATTTTTGATGTAGTTTTCATATTTGATATAAGTATTTTAATTGGTCAAACCATATTCACCCTATTTCAAAATTAACCCTCAATTTTATAGTCAAGGCCCCTCTAATAGGTCCAACTCTGGATTTGAGTACATCAGTAGAAAGATCTTTAAAAATGAAGATTTGTGTCAGTTTAAATTTTTAGTCGAATTTTCTCCGAAAAATTAGACTTATACAGTCTATACGATAAGAGCTGCGAGAGGCGAGACCAGGGGCGCTATCCGTTTTCGGACCCGTAGAACACGATTATGTAAAAAAAAAAGATGTCTGATATATATATATATATATATATATTTTCCCGCAACCTTTTAATATGTGTAGGGCCCCCCTATGGGAGTTAAGAGATGAAATTTGGTAAGTGGGGCTTATTCCGATGCACAACAATACTATCAAAGTGGGGTCAAATTTTGGGCAAATTTTTTTTCGGACCCGACCTTTAAGGGGGGTGGTGGGGGGCGGAAAAGCAATAAAACTTTTCCAAATCGGTTTTAAATAATGTTTCGGTCAATTATCTACAACATATCCAAAATTCAGCTTCCTAGGATGATATGGTGGGAGTAGAGGGGGGAAAAACGATTTTCGCTGGATCTAACAGGCCCCCAGCCCCCCAGAATTAACGTAGAGGGTTGAAATTTGGTGTGTTGATAAAGCTCGTACCTAGGTTGTGCCTTTTGGAGGTTTTAATATTTTACCCCCACCCCCCTCATTTTTAAGCTACAATTTCATGCATTTTCGACGTTTTCGAAGTTTGTACCACTCGCACAGGTCACCCGAATAAACCTAGAGGGCTGAAATTTTGTATTCGGATTGAGTTAGTATCAAGGGGGTGCCTTTTGGGGGTCTCGACTTTTAACCCCTACCTCCACCATTTTTATACCCAAAAGAACATGATTTTTCTTGTTTTTTAACAGTTTCGTTCGGGTCAAAATCTCCCCAAATAAACCTAGAGGGCTGAAATTTGGTGTACAGGTTAAGCTAATAGCCAGACACTGTTTTTTGGAGGTTTCAACTTTTAACCCTTACCCCCACGATTTTTACGCCAATATTTCCTTAATTTTTTTGCTTGTTTTCTAACACGTCTAGAGACTCCATAAGGAAACCTAGAGGGCTGAAATTTTGTACGTGTATTCAGTTAGTATCCAGCTAGTACCTTTTAGTGAGTCCACATTACTTTTCCCCCCACTTCTTCCATTTTTACATTGGAATTGAATGCTATTGTTAAATGTGTTTTAAATGCATTACTTTTATTGTAAATACAAGTAGGCGAATAGTAATTTTAAAAAATTTAAAAAAAAGTGAATACAATTTTTAACAAATGAAATACATACATATTAAGTAATTTGCAAATGTTATTAAAGTCACTGTTTATTTATTTATTTAATTATTATTTAGGAATTTTGGATTTTTATTATTTATAAAATAGAAATTTCGGATTTTTTTGGAAAGAAAAAATATCTTCATAAAAGCCTTCCAGTTTACTATTTAAGTTCCTTTTTTAATATTTAAAAGTAAAACACAAAGGCAATTGGCGGATAAGCATGGATAGAAATGCCCTCGTACGAATTGTGTTGGCTTTTTCCCTGTTAACTTCTATCGGCACAAAATTGAAATTTACTGAGATTCAGCCCTTAAAAACTTAAAATCTTTTTATAAAGCCCCGATCAACCGGACACTCATTATCAGTTTTGAAACCACCAAAATTACAAATCGCTTGTGGACTTTCAATTATATTTCGCTTGTAGACACTCAATACCGAAGAATAATTTTTTATTTTTTTTATTTTTTATTTATTTATTTATTTTTTTTTTTTTTTTGAAAGAAAAAATATCTTTATAAAGGCCTTCCAGTTTACTATTTAAGGTCCTTTTTTAATATTTAAAACTAAACATAAAGGCAATTAGCGGATAAACATGGGCAGGAATGCCCTCGTACGAATTGTGTTGGTTTTTTTTCTGCTACCTGTTTTCGGCACAAAATTGAAATTTACTGAGATACAGCCCTTAAATACTTAAAACCTTTTTTTAAAGCCTCGATCAGCCGAACACTCATCAACAGTTTTGAAACCAACAAAATGACAATTCGGTTGTAGACTTTCAATCACATTTCGCTTGTAAACATTCAATACCGAAGATGAAGGGGGAAAATTCGACTACCGTGATGGGGCCCCGCTGCTCACGGCGTTTTTTTCTATATATTATATTTTTCGAGTAATTTGACAAAATTAAATTTTTAACCCAAATTTGGGGGTGGATTTCACCCCTTAAATGGCGTTTTTGGCCGATAAAGAAAAATACGTGTCTGTTATTTTTCTGTGTGCTACACACCTACCAAGTTTCATCAAAATCGGGAATTATCACTTCAAGACCTTTACTTGTAAGTGTTTTCGCACCAAAATTCAATTAAATAGAAAAAAAAAGCTCTTTTTTTTACTTTAAATCGCTTTTTTTTATACAAAAATCAATTACTGGGATTATATTTAAGTCATTTGAAATATTTTAAAACCCTCTTTCGAAATTTGTCAAATACCCAATTGTGAAGTATGATTCCATTTTATTAAACCCAACTTGTACCCACGGAGACTGGTTTATAAATATTAGATAAACCATTAAATTAATGGTTTGACCGCCATTAAAGTAATCACATCAGTCAATTTTTTTGCTTAAATTTCTTAATGTATTTGTAATACACTGCATTCTCTATAGTCGATTCTCTCCTCAATGTAAAATAATATAATGTATTATTATGTATACCAGTGAAGAGAGATGTATATAGAACTTCAATCCTGTGTTAAATTTATGGACAGTTTTAGAACACCCCAAACCGCAATTTTGGCACCCCATCTACAGATGGTAGTGCTGTGCAGGCAAGCAGTACGCAGTGTTATGTCTCGATAATTGTACTTTTGAAACGAGAAATTTGTTTATGGAAGAAAAATGGAAATTACAAATTGAAATATACGTTTCCCACCTCTTCCTGTTAAACTGAAGCTCCGCCTGACAACTTAAAAACGTCTGAACCCCGATCGTTCTGCCATCTAACAGAAACAAAATCGACTAAAATTTTCGTCCACATTGGCCCATAAGAATTAAATTTCTATTATACGTCTCTCTTCACTGATGTATACCGAGTGTCCCGTTTGCATGTATACACAGATGAGACAGATCAAGCCTACATATAAAAAAGTGTAATCCGAAAGTTGCAATAAGTAGCAATTTACACCACTACTGATTTAGTCTGTTATTGTCCGTCGTGGTGTTCACGTCTTAATGAATATCATGTTTTTAAATCAACTCGTGAAATTTAAACAGAAAAAAAAAAATATGAAGTGTGTCGTATTTAAGTGTAAAAATTCTATTGAATAAAAAATTTCTCAAAATGAAGGGATATCTTCCTTAAAATAAATAAATTTATTTTTGATTATTTTCTGGTTGTCACATAGGTCGGCCTTCATAGTATATAGCGTATATAGGGTATATAGTATATGTATGCGAACTGCATACATCATCATCACCATATCATACTAATACATTCGTATATTCATGTCCATACATCATGTGTTTTGATTGTATGTGTGCTGTGTCTACGTCACTCGCTGGTTACAGCGGGCACAGTTTGGTAGGCATACTAGTTAGTAGTTTGACCCCTTGCATGTATATTGTATACATACGGTTTAGATGTTAATTGATAACACTGAATTTCCATAAGGAAAAATGTCACAAGTGTGCTTTGAATAAAATAATAATACCAATTTAATATTATAACTACTGGTTCTATCGCTTTAACAACAATAATGCAGTAAAACAAAGAAAGAATGTTGCAATTTTCAAGCAGTTCACATTTTCACATAATAAATATTTGTGTCATTTTCTATAAATCCAAAAGGCATTTTTTATTTTCATGGAAATAAATATTGAAATAATAAAAATACCGAAAGAATAATTCTGTTGAAGAAATAGTGCAGACAATTTGGTGGCAAAAATTATTTTATAAAAGAAAATTGCCAAAAATATAAATATGTTTATCCAAAGCACTTTTGTGACATAACTTTTTCCTTATGGAAATCCAATGTTATCAGTTAACGTGTAAATCGTATGTATACATCCAAATGGGACACTCGGTATATAACTTCACACAATTAAAACTGCAAGACGCAAAACGCATGAATTTTTTTAAACTTACAAGTAAAGGTCCCGAGGCCGGACCTATCGATTTTGATGAAACTTAAATATGTTGTAGAACACTAAAAACTAAGGGACACGTTATTTTTTTTTATCTGCGGAAAAACGGTTTGAAGGGGTGAAATCGCCCTCCAAAAATTGGGGGTAAAAATTTAATTTTTCAAATATCTCGAAAACAGTAAGAGATAGAGTAAAAGTTTGAATTGGCGATATTACTCTTTTTTAAAGAGCTATCTATTGATATGCAATTTGTTCAAATTACATCAGCAGGGGTGGTTGGGGGTTAAAATTTGAAGGTTAATTTTACAAAAAGGGGGTGAAAAATAAACAATATAAAAATTTTGTTTACAGATTTGAAATCTACGTCAAAAAATCTAATTGACCTGTTTTTGCTCAATATCCTAATATTAAGTCTAGGGGTAGTTAACTAGAGGGTGACTATGTCGAATAATCGTACTATTTGGGTATTTCAAGAAGTTCTTCTTCATGGAAAATAGCTTAGGACAATTAAAATAACGTAGAAATGAAATTCTCGAATTCAAAATTGAGTTTGAGTAACATTGGAGAGGGGGTGAGTCACCCTCTTAAATTACATACTAGTTTATATACACTAATTTTTTTAATTAACACACTGATAGTGGGTAAAATAATGTCACAATAAGTGGTTCTGAAGTTGGACTATCATATGTAAGGTCTTTATTAGGTTTGTTTTTTAATGGATATTATAGTTTTTCTTATCGAAAATTATCGATACCGAAAATTACATAACCTAACCTAAAATAACGAAACCTAATAAAAACCTTACATACGATAGTCTAACTTCAGAACCATCTATTGTGACATTATTACCCCCTGTCAGTGTGTTAATTGCAAAAATTAGTGTATGTAAACTAGTATGTAATTCAAGAGGGTGACTCACCCCCTCTCCAATGTTGCTTAAAATCAATTTTGAATTCGAGAATATCATTTTAGTCCAACTTCAGAACCACTTATTGTGACATTATTTTACCCACTATCAGTGTGTTAAATTAAAAAAATTAGTGTATATAAACTAGTATGTAATTTAAGAGGGTGACTCACCCCCTCTCCAATGTTGCTCAAACTCAATTTTGAATTCCAGAATTTCATTTCTACGTTATTCTAATTGTCTTAAGCTATTTTCCACGAAGAAGAACTTCTTGAAATACCCAAATTGTACGACTATTCGACATAGTCACCCTCTAGTTAACTACCCCTTAGACTTAATATTAGGACATTGAGCAAAAATAGGTCAATTAGATTTTTTGACGTAGATTTCAAATCTGTAAACAAAATTTTTATATTGTTTATTTTTCACCCCCTTTTTGCAAAATTAACCCCCAAATTTTAACCCCCAACCACCCCTGTTGATGTAATATGAACAAATTGCATATCAATAGATAGCTCTTTAAAAAAGAGCAATATCGCCAATTTAAACTTTTGCTCTATCTCTTACTGTTTTCGAGATATTTGAAAAATTAAATTTTTACCCCAATTTTTGAAGGGCGATTTCACCCCTTCAAACCGTTTTTCCGCAGATAAAAAAAAATACGTGTCCCTTAGTTTTTAGTGTTCTACAATATATTTAAGTTTCATCGAAATCGATAGGTCCGGCCTCGGGACCTTTACTTGTTAGTACCTACTAAAAAAAATTATGTTTTCAGTAAATTTTAGTAATATTTAAAAATAGCTAGGGTAAAAGCCCCTACAACGGAACGCGATCCAATACTGGAACAGTTTTGACATTTATATATATATATATATATATATATATATATATATATATATATATATATATATATTAATGAAGTTATTTCTGAAATCATATATATATATATATATATATATATATATATATATATATATATATATATATATATATATATATATATATATATATATATATATATATAGTTAGCAACAAAAGTATTTGGACACAATTAGGAAAAAAAATTGTAATTTTCCTTGAAAACTATTATTGGTGTTATGAGTTATAATATTAAAATAAACGTAAGAATGTATGTTAAATACGTTTATATTAAACGACAAATTGAATAATTATTCAGTTAGTTATTTTTATTAAGGTGTCCTATGATGTTTTGATAAGGGCGGTATATTAGAAACGGCTTGGAGGATAAACTCGAAATTTGGTGAGCTCTTATGTTCAAAGTAGTAGAAGCTTTTACGGACTTATATTTGATTCCTGGCTTTCAGATGCAACATGATATTTAAAATGTAATACATATTACTTGTATATTTTATCTAAATGAAAATAAAGACGAGATTCACTTTCTTTGTCATTTTAGTATAAAGGTATAAGATAAATAGTAGCATTTATTTTAATACATAATGGGGAATTTGACTAATTTTGGGAAATTAATTTAAAACACTCATATTTATGTATTATGCATGTATCGTTTTTAATTTTTAAAATAATACCGAAAATTGTTAGAAAAAATTATTTTAGTATTTGTTCTCAAAATTTGCGCGAAAACGTTTACTAGCGGTCAGTTACGTCACATTCTCTAGATAGCAACAGGTATCCTGTAACTAAGAAAAAAAAATTATTTTTCCTGTAACTAGGAAAAGAAATTGTTGATTTTTAAAAAAATTAATTAAATTTTGATTAATTTCCATAGTTATGTTTGCTAACTGGAAATTAAGTAATAACACTAGTGGTGAAATATAAGAGAAAGCAACGTCACAGCCCGTTTCTGCTTACGTGGATTTTAGCTAAAAAATTACTTTTTTAATTAATTTTTTTTAAATCAAATAATGATAGTTAAGATGAATTAGTAAAATAAATTGCTGTCTTTTATTATAAATTTTCATTAAAATTTGTTTTGTTTTTCTTTGATACTGTCAAATACCCCATTAATAACGTTATATTTAAGGTATGATTCTAAAAAAATACTTTTGTTGAGTATAGTATTTTGATCCTTTATTTACGTCTGATACTTAAACCATTCTATATTTCCTACATTGACGTCTAGATGTCACTCTATGTGTCATGATATTACTCATAATTACACGTCTGTTTGCATATCGGTTCCCAGCTCCTAGTGTCATTAATGTTTCTTTGTTTGGATATAGATGTCGACATTTTGTAAAAGAAAAACATTAATAAATAAATTTTTTTATAAACATATTCATTAGATTTAAAAAAAAAAAACTTATTTGTTTCATGCTTATTAAGAAAAAAAAGGTGTTTAATTTATTTATTAATTTTTATATGCTAGTTTAATTCCACACCTAAAAATAGTGTTCCGGTATAGGGGCTTTTACGTTATATAAAATGAATTAAGTTTGGCAACGAAACCAATTTTCGTCCAAGGTCACTAGATTGCAACACTTTTTACGTCTTAAGGGTGATCGTGAATTTTTTTCGCAAACTAATTCCGCCCAGAGGTCTCCACTGTCTGTATTTTTGAAAAAATGTATAATCAAATATATTTGAAACAAAAAACTGTCAACAGTTAGTAGAACATATACGTATACAATATGTTCTACTATCTCAAAGATCTATTTTTCTTAAAGTTCCATATTATCAACGAGGGAAAGAATGCAGTTAAACCAAATAGTAAAGTGGCCCCCACACACTCAATAATATTGCACAAAATTTGATCTTATATAATATTATAGATTAATTGTAGATTATATTGAAGAGATATACGATATACAACTTTATTTGTTTATAAGTTTCAATTTGTTTATTGTGTCATCTATTGTGCCTATAATTTGAACCAGTTTAAATTATTAATTTGTAAAAAGTAATTATTTATTGCATCGCAGCATTATTATCAGTTAGTCATTTAACATTTTGAATAAAAAAACAATTTTATTATCGTCTAAAGAAGACTAATAAATTGCACAAGCTGGTTGCATAATATTATTGAGCGTGTAGGGTCTGCTTATACTTAAAGGTGCTACAAAGACCTTTTTACATATATACATACATATTGCATACGCATATTATGTATACAATACACATGTGTAAAACATTGGTATGCATTGAATATTACATTATGGTGTTCCAAAATCCAAATATTTCATTCAACACTATATAGATTCCCGTAGACAATTTTGTAAATATATATAGGGTAGACGTACCCAAACTCGGTTTGGACTAAATGTAAGCCATTCATATTTTTCTTTAAATAATAAGAAATTTATTTTCTATAAAGACAGCTTCTTTCAATTTATTTTATTTTATATTATTTGCTAGTGCACAATAAATTAATGTTTAAATGTCTACAAGTGACAAGTGTTGTACACTTTTAAAAGGAGGTGATTTTATTGAAAAATCCTTAGTTTGATACATTGTAAGCGTTAAATAGTTTATTTTGCTTTTTCGAATTATTTTGAATAATTGTGTAGATTTATATTATTAAATAAGTCTAGAAAGTATTTAAATCTCCAAATCAATATTTTATTTGTGTATGGATCACTTTTTACGGCAAAAATTAAACCAATTTTATGAACGGAATAAAATTATTCTTTATTAATAAGTATTGAAAATTGATAAGTGATCCGTTGGTCCTCTATTAATTCGTATATAGTTTTTTTATATATGATACTGTATTTTAAAGATACAAAAATGCTTTACTGGTCAACTTTTGGTGCATTCATCCTATAAAGACTTTGTTTCACATATGCATGCATATACAACATACATGCATATACATACATGGAGAGACCTTTCGTACAGAGACCAAGAGTTATAACTGAAGCCTTTTTTGTTAGAAAAAAAGGAACAGTGCGGTAAGGACAGAAATAAAAAATCTAATTTCCACTCCACCGCAGCTATTTTCAAAAAGATTTTTCTTAGAATAGACTCATTCGCTAGAACAAATGTAACTTGACGTCCTGACGTTGTTTTTTTTTTAAATTTTACATCGCATTCTTGTAAATTGCGAAAAAGAAGCTAGACAAAAATGAAAATTTTTAGCAGCTTCTAGCACTGACATGAAACAAAAAATTGAAAAAAGGGCTTCGTCAGGACGTAGATTACACTTTCAATTTTCATATTTGAAAATTTCATTTCTTAATTTCCAATAGTTTATGCGGTGGAATGGAAGAAAACAAGGCATATTTTTGATCTTCTTGTGTATTTTCCGGCCAAATAAATTTTTTTAGAATTTTTTGGAAATTTTTTACTAGTTTTAAATACAATGTAGAACGTTAATCAAAAACAAAAAATCAAAAAAGAAAATGTGTCACAATAAGTGGTTTTGAAGTTGGACTATCCGTATGTAAGGTTTTTATTAGGTTTCCATTCATTTTCAAAATATCGTTATTTTCGGTATCGATAACTTTCGATAACGAAAACTATAACATCCATTAAAAAACAAACCTTATGAAAATCTTACATACGACAGTCCAACTTCAGAACCACTTACTGTGACATTATTACCCACTGTCAGTGTGTTAATATTAAAAATGAATGTACAATATAGCAAATCTAAGTTGACAATAAGGGCAATAAAATTTTACAAGTCAGTTTTACACTGGAACAAAATAGTTAGTGAATATAGTTAAACATCGTTTTTAAAGTTCCTACGTGAGTACATGTAAGTAAGATAAAAAAGTATGTACAAAATCATAATTTTGTACTTTCCCATATTTTTTTTTTCATAAAACTGGATGCGTAAACTCAAACACGAAACTTATATCAAATTTCAGTATAGGTGAAATAATTGCAATATGCAGATAATTTATATAAGTAATAAACCTAATAATAAAATTGAGTTGTTGGTATGAATGGATGTTGGATGTTTTTTTTTCTTTATATTGTGGTTTTCGATATGATAATGCGATCGATTAGCAAAAATAAAATTGGGTATGTGTTGTCAGGCATTACATTGTTCTTAACTGCTTTAAAATTACAGTCACTACGGTAACTGTTTGCTACGATTTTGTATTTTGATTTTTCAGTTTATATTAAAATATATTTCAATTTAAATGTGCTATTTTTTCTGTCATAATTCTACTTACCTTTAAGCAACTAATTCAAATGTAAATATTTAACCAAATACAGAAAAAAATGTATATTTAATTCCAATAAATCAATTTTTGTTCCTGTTTTGTGTGTATTTTCAAATTTATGGTTAAATTGGAATTTAAAAATTTTAATTTATGCTACATAAGTGTCAAATGTATTGTACAAATTGTATGTATGTGTACAAATTTATTTTATTAATTATTTCTTATTATTCTCCAAAAATTTGTTTTAAAAACTTTAAACATCAGTTTTTGAATGTATTTAATTTCTGCACGATTTTTTTTTTGTATGTAAGGAAATTAGGTCAGCTAGACAAAGATGAATTTATCTGATTTGCCATATTCGTTGTCCTTTATTAATAACAGCCAATCATAATTTTTAAAATTTTATGGCCAGTCAACTTTCTTCTCGAAGTTGGTACACTGTATGTTAACTAATATGTAATTTAAGAGGGTGACTCACCCCCTCTCCAATGTTGCTCAAACTGAATTTTGAAATCGAAAATTTCATTTCTACGTTATTCTAAATGTCTTAAACTATTTTCCATGAAGAAAAACTTCTTAAACTACCCAAGCAGTACGACTATTCGACACAGTCACCCCCTAGTTAACTACCCCTAGACTTAATATTAGGACATTGAGCAAAAACAGATAAATTAGATTTTTTGACGTAGATTTCAAATCTGTAAACAAAATTTTTATATTGTTTAATTTTCACCCCCTTTTTGCAAAATTAACCCCTAAATTTTAACCCCCAGCCACCCCTGTTGACACAATTTGAACAAATTGCATACCAATAGAGAGCTTTTTAAAAAAGAGCAATATCACCAATTTAAACTTTTGCTCTATCTCTTACCGTTTTCGAGATATTTAAAAAATTAAATTTTTACCCCAATTTTTGGAGGGCGTTTTTACCCCTTCAAACCGTTTTTCCGCCGATAAAGAAAAATACGTGTCGCTTATTTTTAAGTGTTCTACATATATCTAAGTTTCATCAAAATTGATAGGTCCGGCCTCGGGACGTTTACTTGTGAGAGAGTTCGATTATTGTTCTTATTTGCGTTTCTTAAAAAATATTTCATAGCGTACCATCTACAAAGCTTTCTTTATGAAAAAATATATTTTTAAAACTTGAAATGGAGATATTTTGCCACCCAACAAAAGAGGATAGTTAATATTCCTTTAGAAATATTGTTAAAAAATACAATTGTAATGGTACAAAAACTCATCATACATACTTTTTTTCCTTTTTTCCAATATATATATATATATATATATATATATATATATATATATATATATATATATATGTACATATATACATATATATATATATATATATATATATATTTATATATATATATATATATTTATATATATATATATACATATATATATATGTATATATATATATATATATATATATATATATATATATATATATATATAGAGAGAGAGAGAGAGAGAGAGAGAGAGAATGTTGATTCTCCAAAAAAAAGATCGATTTTTGGTTCGAGTTAAATCGAAATCAAAAAAATCGATAAAAAAAAAATCGATTCTGTGAGATCGATCTAAAAAATCGAAATTTTGAAAAGTTTAATAAAATTAGCTGATAATTTTTGTTTAAGGGACTTACTTGATAGTACATAGGTAATATCGGTAATATCGTGTAAAAACGCCTTACAGTATATTTGTAAAGGCGATGAATGAGTTAACTTTTCAATTATAATTATAAGAAATAAGGCAATTGAATATGTAGAACAAATACCACGAATTGAACCAAGTTTGACAAAAATTGACAAAAAAATGTTTTCTAAATAAGTCGCTTTTATGGGAAAGGGAGAATCGTTTGAACAGATAGGTGGTCTCTTCCTTCCTTTTGTATTAATAGTCTGACTTATATAGAGCCATAGGAGGGGTTCGTTGATATAACGAGTAAAAAGTGACAATTAACAATAGAATTATTGGTGTTTTCATTTTAACACATGTTTCTTTGTAGAATTACTATTAAAATGAAGTTATTTTTGGAAAAGGTCGGTTATCGATCTCTTACTTTTAACAATCCATTCATGAATCGAATCAAATGAAAAAAATCGAAAAAGAATCGATTTTTTAAGCTTCGATTAATCGATTTAAAATCGACATCTCTACTTTGTATACAGAGTCCTAGTTGTCGTTCAATCTTTATCACAGAAGGACGTATTTCGTCATGAGTGCCGAACACGCATCACTTTACGAAGTCGTATTTTTGTGTTTGCATCCAAAAGGACCAAAAATATCATACGGAGCAACTGAAAAATACAGGACAAAGTCAAATATATTTGTTACAAATTGAGTGAAACACTATTAAACACTATTCTGAAGTAAAAAATGCCGATGACCTGCCTTATCGTGGCTCCATGCAAAAAACAATGAAAAAGGAGGACAAGATGATTTTACGGACATTCGAGAAGAATTCTTACTTATTGTTATATGATGGGCAAGCGGTTTTGCTTAAAAAGGATCCTAATGTGTCATGTGATGCGATAAGAAGACGTTTACTGGCTCATAATGTGAAGTTTCGTAGCACAATAAAAAAATTCGTTAAGTGCGTATTTTTGACACGCACTAAGTAATGTCACCTCAGTGAAAGTGTTAATTTATGATTTTTTGTTAACTCTATAGTTGTTAACTCTACAGCTCTCTTGCGTTTATTCAATATGGATGTATAACTCTATAATTATTCAATATAGATATATAACTCTATAATAATGTTTCCCCCACTATGATCACACAACGATATTAATATGTCATCCTTCGATGACATAAAAAGCCACTAATATCCGAAAAACATGCTAAAAGAGACTCACTTGGGCAAAGGAAAGTTTGAACTGCGATTATGACAAAGTAATTTGTTCAAACAAAGCTTCTTTTTGAGCAAAATTAAGTTTCGAGGAAAAAAAATTTGGACTCAAACAATTAGTTCGTCAAATTCGACCGATATGGGGGTCTTTGTCTTTGAATTATGCAATTAAATTAGTAGAAAGTATGCCTCAGAGACTCCAGTCCATAGAACACTAGAAGCCAACTAATATAAAAAAAAGTGTAATTCGCTTGGAGTCATTTGTATGCCAGTCACAGCTTAAGGCAGGTAGTCAGCCAGTGTCCGTCGCCGAA
The DNA here is from genome assembly GCA_035578155.1 of Brachynemurus nebulosus. Lineage (NCBI taxonomy): Eukaryota > Metazoa > Arthropoda > Insecta > Neuroptera > Myrmeleontidae > Brachynemurus > Brachynemurus nebulosus. The sequence goes on along the minus strand of JAPWDM010000001.1, from coordinate 84,402,714 downwards.
CACACACTGCATTGTGTTAACAATGAACACCATTGTTACTTAAATTGGACAGCTTGGTCTGTCCCATAATACGTGTGTTGTGGTGGTATGTGTGAGTACGCACACAAAGGCAAACAACAAACTAACACAATTGCAAGCGGTGTGTACCTACACGACATGGTGGGGGAGATTTTACGTCACAAATTCATTACAAGTGGAACAGAGACATAGACCACCTAGTTTGTCCCCTTTCTCCAGTCAATTATTGATAATGGAGGCAACTGAATAAGTTATTAGTAATAAAGCATCATAGTCTACATTATGTATAAAGTGTGTATTCTTTTTTAATTTTTTTTTTTATTCTAAATCATTTCCAGTTCTGCCGTACAAGCCCTTGTCAAACAGACTATATATATATATATATATATATATATATATATATATATATATATATATATATATATATATATATATATATATATGTAAATTTATTATTATTCTCGGATTCTGGGGACCTCAATACATATTTCTGTTATAGTGCCGGACTCAAGTTCCGTCATGAAAACGACGGTAATAGCTGAATTTCTATTCTGGAAATTTGCTAAAACGATGTTATATGAAGTCTGCCAGGGTCCTAAGGTCCCAGAGTGCCAAATATAGACTGACCGATCGATTTTTAACATTTCTTAACTGCTAGAGATCTAAATTAACTTAAATGAATATAGGTTACGTTTAGAGTGAGGATATTGGTCCGCACAAACGGGGTGATCAATTTTTTATTGCGGGTCTTAGCATACACTACGTCGTCAAAAGTATGGGAACATCTTAGCCCAGGGGGTGTCCACACTTTTGACATGGTACTGTACTGTATGTTGTGGCACACTGCCATGTCAAAGTGTGGCCACCCCCCTGGGCCAAATGTGTCCCCATACTTTTAACGACGTAGTGTATGCTAAAACCCGCTATAAAAAGTTGGTCACCCCTTGAAAACACGTTTATGCGGACCAATGTCCTCACTCTAGTTATGTTATATGAGGTCCGCCAAACCCCAAATTAAGCTACCGAACGATATATTATGTAGATTATTTTATATAAGATAATTCAAAGTCCAGAGGATCGAAAAGTGCCAAAAATAAACTCTCCAAGTGATTTTTAAACTTTTTCCAACTTTTAAAATCGTAAGTTGGTCTTTATATAGCAGATAACTTGTCGCATAAGAAACACTACCTTCCTTGGAATATATGTAAGTAATTTATTTACTTTTCTAGGAACCTAAATAATCGCTTATCGTCAATAGTAAACAAATTTTTCTATGGAGACAATTATCTACTTAATAAATTTCTAACACTGACTGATTGACAAACAACGCACAGCCTAAACCGTTGGTTTTAGGAGAATGAAATTTTGCACAGGAGTTCCCTATGTAATGTAGATGAGCACTAAGAAAGGATTTTTAAAAATTCGTCCCCTAAGTAGGTTAAATAGGGGATGAAAATTTGTATGTAAATTCGTTATTTTTGAAGTTAGTGGTATATAAAAATGTGTTACTATGGTTATTAAAATAAATAATATCTGATTTAATGAATCTTTAATTTTGACTGACAAACAACACACAACCTAAATCTTATAAATAAAAGTCAGTTGTTTCTGGAAATTTATTCCCTAACGGGGTAAAACAGAAAATGAAAGTTCATATGGGAACTTCGTCATTTTTGAAGTTGAAGTGAACAGAAAGTGAGTACCTAATAAAAAGATGTTGTCGATGGGAAATCCCATCGGGCATACGGCTAGTATTGCAGAAATTATATATATTTAAATATTTATTTGAGTAAATTATAAGTAGTGATATGTCGGATATCCGTATCTGTATCCGTATCCGTTACTTTTTAACGGATTTTTTACATTCAGGCGCGGGGGGCGGGTCAAGGGGTCATGGACCCCCCAGAATTAAAATATACACTAGATAATTTAATTTACCATTTGACGATTTTTTTTTGGTCGTCAGCGGTATAAAATGAGTCCAATTTATTATTTTTTTTGTTATTTTTGTTTCAGAAACTTTTTTAATCCTATTATTTTCCGTGTGTATTTCTCATTTTACCGTTTTCACACTTTTCTTCCGGAATCAGCATAAAACTTATTTTTACAGCAACAGCGCCATCTGTTGAAAACTGAAAAAAATGTTTCGGGCAAAAGTTACCTGCTTCATCTCGTAGAATCCAAATCTGCAATAAAAAATGGGGGTTTCTTTTTAAGATTTCAAAGTTCCTCCTTGCCTTGTCCACAAGGGGCATGAAGAAGGACTGATTTTAGGACAGAAAGGTGGTCTCTTCAGAAATATTAATTTTTTGTCAGAAAAATTTTTCCTACAATGCTCAATTTTCGAGATATAGGTACAAAATTCCAGGTTAAATGAATCACCCGGTATAATAATATAAGTATATAATTTTCGCTACATTTTAACAGGTGAAGGGGCCCCCCGTGGAGATGAATTGACTTGAAATTCCGTAAGTGGGGTTGTTGCAAATACCATAAATTTAGGGATAAATTTTAGACAAAATTGGGATCCGACCCAACTTTAAATAGGGGTCGTAAGGGGCGTCAAAATGATAAAAACTTTTTCAAACAAGTTGGATATAATGTCTAGGTCGATTATCTACAATATATCTAAAATCCAGCTTCCTAGGGCCATTTGGAGGGAGTAGAGAGGGGAGGAACTGTTTCTGGGAAGCCTGTCACACTCATAACCTCCCAGAATAAACATAGGGAACTGAAATTTTGTAAACTGATTAGATTTGTATCTGGCAAGTGCTTTTTGGGATTTCAATTTTTAACTCTCACCTCCGCTATTTTTACGTCAAAATTTCATGTTTCTTCGTGTTTTTTGGTGGGTCTGAAACGCCTACAGACTTTCCAAATAAACGTAGAAGGCTGAAGTTTTGTGTATGAGTTGAGTTAATATCTAGAGTGTACCTTTTCAATATGAGAGTTTAACTCACTCTCACTGCCATTATCATTACTTAAAAATTCTTTAATATTTAAGCAATAAAAATGTAAAGGACCCCTTCGGATAAGACAGATGAATCTGCCTAAGGTCTAACTTGGGTCAGAGGTGCCATGGTAGATATGGAAGATATTTGCAAAGATTTCTAAATGACCTATAAAAACACACAAAACGCAACCTTGGATCAAAATGAGACATAGATTTTTGAAATCTACGCCTTTGAATTAGTAAAAATATGTCTAAAAATATTTCGCAAAATTGGACCAAGTAAGGCTAATTTAAGGATTTAAATACAAGGGGCTCTAGTGTCACTCGATCTTGCCACCGTCTTAGTAGGCTTGTTTAGCCATAAAATATGGCGGCGCCTTCCTCTCACCCTTAAAAAAAGCAAGCGTGTGCGATTAACGGTCATGTATAAGTATTATATATATGCATGTAGGGTTCTAAGAACTCCATAAGACAGTGCATGTAGCTCTCCAAAACACGGTGTTTAGAAGAATATATTTACAAAAATTTCTAAATGACACACACAACGCGATCTTGGACCAAAATGAGACATAGATTTTTGAAATCTACGCCTTTGAATTAGTAAATATATGCCTAAAAATATTTCGCAAAATTGGGCTAATTTAAGGATTTGACTACAAGGGACTCTAGTGACACCCGGTGTTGCAACCACCTTAGTGGGCTTGTTTAGCCATAAAATATGGCGACGCCTTCCTCTCACCCTTAAAAAAAGCAAGCGTGTGCAATTAAGGCTCATTACCAGTGTTTTCATCAGTATGGAAAGATCTCACAAAATATCATAAATCAACAAACATGACTTCCGTTACAAAAAGGTAAATTGAAAAGTTAAATACAAGTTATCCTTGAATTCTTACCGCAGTTATTGAACAGTTTTGTTAAGGGCATATGCTTCTTAAGGTTCCTTACCCCCAACTTATCTTTATCCGCACTTAACGAGCCGTACCATTGTCCAGGAGGTAGGGCAAGGACCTGGTGAGCGTGTTTTTTAAAATTTTTGATGTTTTGTAAGACCTGTCCAGCAGGAAACACTGGTTATGAGATTTTATCACGCACAGAACACGTGCTTTTACTTAAAATGACAGGAAAGCTGTGTGATTTCCCATGGCTGGAAGAAGCCATTAAAACGACTGTAAAGCCGCGTGTATAGAGCTTCTGGCATTTAAAGAGCATTTGCCCTGGTACAATTCGTAAACAAAAAGCTAGTTTGCCTCAACATTGCCAGATATTTTTTTAATATATTTTTACTAATTCGAAGCTATATTATGTGTCACCTAGCCTAGGTTTGCCAGAGTAAAGTAAGAATTTTAACAATGTCACCCCCATCTAAATTCTTTCAGACGCTTGTCCATGATTTTTAGTGACAATGTTTGTCTGTCTACCTCACTGGTTTTTCTACAACGTCACCTAGCCTATATCACTTAGAATAACGTAAGGACGATACAATCGACATTTATTTAAATTGGCTCACATGTAGTTGCTGCCATCTATCACCTAACAAGGGGTCGATTTTGACAAGGATATCACAGTCAGCACAAAAATGTTGAGCAACTTGTTGTAAACGACTACTTCAGTAACAGTTCAACTAAAAACACGTTAATACACTCGTTTAGGGATTTTTGATAGGGTTCTCATCATATCAGTATAAAGATAAGTTGGGGGTAAGGAACCTTCAGAAACATGTGCCCTTAACAAAACTGTTCAATAACTGCGATAAGAATTCAAGGATAACTTGTATTTAACTTTTCAGTTTACCTTTTTGTGACGGAAGTCATATTTTTTGATTTATGATATTTTGTGATACCTTTCCATACTGATAAAAACACTGGTAATGAGCCTTAATTGCACACGCTTGCTTTTTTTAAGGGTGAGAGGAAGGCGTCGCCATATTTTATGGCTAAATAAGCCCACTAAGGTGGTTGCAACACCGAGTGTCACTAGAGTCCCTTGTATTCAAATCTTTAAATTAGCCCAATTTTGCGAAATATTTTTAGGCATATATTTACTAATTCAAAGGCGTAGATTTCAAAAATCTATGTCTCATTTTGGTCCAAGATCGCGTTGTGTGTGTCATTTAGAAATTTTTGCAAATATATTCTTCTAAACATCGTGTTTTGGAGAGCTGCATGCACTGTCTTATGGAGTTCTTACAACCCTACATGCATATATATATATGGTCCGGGGGCCAGGGGGTGTTTTCATCATTGATTACCACTCGTCTGTAACTTCGTATGCGGCTTCATTTTGACGAGTCTTCCAAGTTTTTTATCTACGAAAATTCTTATAAGTGCGGCGTTTACTAAATACGCAGTTGCGAAAGACGTTAATTCAACGATGTTATAAACAGTTATTACCAACGTTTTACTTTTAAGTTTACGTAAAAGATAATGAAGTAACCTAAGCGAAAATATATTTGTCCGACAAAAATGGTGCGCCGTTCGCCGTGTCCGCCGTCTGTAATTTGGCTAAGCTGAGGACGGCGGACACGGCGAACGGCGCACCATTTTTGTCGGACAAATATATTTTCGCTTAGGTTACTTCATTATCTTTTACGTAAACTTAAAAGTAAAACGTTGGTAATAACTGTTTATAACATCGTTGAATTAACGTCTTTCGCAACTGCGTATTTAGTAAACGCCGCACTTATAAGAATTTTCGTAGATAAAAAACTTGGAAGACTCGTCAAAATGAAGCCGCATACGAAGTTACAGACGAGTGGTAATCAATGATGAAAACACCCCCTGGCCCCCGGACTATAAATAATTATAACCAGTGAAGAGAGACGTATAATAGAAGTTTAATAATACTTATGCACTTGGGGGGAAGGAAAGTGGAAAATCGGGAAAAGTCAAAAATTGAATATTTTGGTACAACTCGAAAACACAAAGCAGCCTTGACCTAATATTGCAGCTATGGAATACATGTGCAAAGGCGAACCCTACCATGTCACCCCCGAACCACATTGGACCTTAGGCAGATTCACCTATCTTATCCGGAGGGGTCCTTTAATCACATTTAGATATCTTAAAAACAGGGCCAGATTTGTGGCCGGACCCTAGTGCCGCCCGGGGCACTGTGACAAATGCCGCCCCTGACAAAAATTTTAAAAAAATTTCTTGTTAACTTTCCCACTTGTTTGCTTTTTTCTATCAAAAAATAAGTGTCGAGGAAAAGAAAACAGCTTTCATTTCTTATTTTCCTATCAGAAAATAAGTGACGAGCAAGGAAAACAGCTCCCATTTCTTATTTATTTTCCTATCAGAAAATAAGGGACGAGCAAGAAAAACAGCTCCCATTTCTTATTTTCCTATCAGAAAATAAGTGATGACCAAAAAAAGCCAAATTATCACGTGTGTTCCAAATTTTACCGCCCCTAAAAATTTGTTCCTCAGAGCCAGTGCCCTGCGTGCCCCTAGTGTAAATCTAGCACTGCTTAAAAATATTGGATATGAGAGAAAAATTTGAGTTGAGTGATGGAGCTCTGCTGCTCACGGCTTTTTTTTTTTAAAATTATTCATTTGTAAATAATATCAACTTTTTAAATCAATATTTTTATTCTACTGACAAATAAAATGACGATATATGTAAAACAGAAGCTGATGTCTTTTCAGAAGTATAACAAATGTTTGTAACATAACATAATAATATTATGTATACAATGGAAGTTGATGAATGATTGTCGACTTGCTACAACTGAATACAACGATAAAGTATTGACAATGGCACTGAGAGTCTAATTATTTTAATGAAAGTAAATTGGTTCACTTTGAATTTCTACGTAGGTGTATTATATGTCATCGAAAATCATCTGTATGTGCTATATTACTAAGAACATTACTTAAAAAAGAAAGAATGTTTGATAATTTTTAGAATAATAAAGACTTTAGGAATGAAGTGACTTGAAAATATAAAAACAAAGCAATAATGAAAAAGAAAATTATTTTATTTCATTATACTATTAATATTGATAATATTGATTAGCTTTAATTTTTATGAAGATAGTTTCTTTAAAATGCAATTTTGTTGATCTGCATTTCGTAAAAACCGTTCATTTCCATTTGGAAAATCATTTAGTTTAAAAATTAAATATGTCTTTTACATGAATGAAAATGAATAGTAGGTATGTGCCTATAAAAAAATATTTCCATCGAAAAATCTACTTACTAATTAACAAAATATATATATATATATATATATATATATATATATATATATATATATATATATATATATATATATATATATATATATATATATATATATATATATATATATATATATATATATATATATATATATATATATATATATATATATATATATATATATAAGATAGTCCAGAATTATGTACCGTAATTGCTAGAGCCAATAGTGCGTTCAAAAATAATGGTACCTTTTCATGTATACTTTTTTCCAAAACTCAATAATAAAGGAGACACAACCCTGTAAATGGGTGAAACGAAAACTATTTTTTCTGAAATTTTTTCCAAACGTTTTTGAATAACGGATTAATATTTTAGGGGTACGTATTTTGCGTTAGGAGGATTAAATTTATAACAAAATTCTTACAAATATGATTTCTCAGACAATTCACGCAAAAAAGGTATAGTACTTGTTACATTTCGAAAAATACCGTTTTCAAGTAATTTAAAGTAGAAGTATCTATTTTCAAATTATCCCCTAATCATAAGTGATGGAATAATTGGTACCATAAATTTAATTATACTGATGTTCATTCGCACCCCTAAACTATGAATCCATTATTCAAAAGCGCCTAAAAAATTAAAAACAAAAAAAAACAAAAAAAAGCCAGTTTCGTTCCGCCCCTCTACATTTTACCCCTCTACTTTATATATACATTTTAGCGAATGTCATTTCCGGCTTCTAAAAACCTCAAAACAAATTTCTATCCTAGTCCCAGGGTCAAGTTGCATCATTAGCTCTTTCGAATGGTGTATAAATGTCAAATTTACTCCAAAATGGAGTTAGAAGGTTTACACTGTAAGTCGACGTCTTGAATTTTGATAAAAAACTAATTTTTTATGAAAAATGCTCAAATATCCAATTTTGAGCAACAGACGTGTCTGACTGACGAACTTATCCAACGGAAAGCTCTTTTACACCAAAGTGGGATTAAGTAAAAAGCTATATTTTACTTAAATCATTACGATATAATTAAATGAAGAAATCTTCCATAATTAAATATTCTAAAGAGTGATTAGGTTACATACAATTCTGAAGTATAGTTATTTCTGCCGTTGTATTAAAATAAAAAATTCCAATAAATAAGTTGAAAGACTTCTACTACTTGTTTATTTTACATATTTTTCTGGTTAATCTGTTTAATAAAGTTTATATTATTCTATTAAAAGTTATATCAAAACTTACGTCCCTTATAACATAATACGGATATTATATGAATGTAGTTGGGGTACCTGATAATATGGGAGTTTATATCAGGGAGTTTTAATTTAGCACGGGAGTTAAATGCGGAGAAATATTTTAACACTGTTTATTTATTTATTTAGTTGTTTTTTTTTAATTTTGTGTTAAAATTTGTGATAAAACTCACAAAAAATAAAATAGGAGAGTGATAACACGATTTCTGTAAATACTTACTTGAAGAGCATATAAAACATATTATAAGAAAGATAATTAAAAGTTAAAGTAACAGTGAATAAGATGGCTACGCTTCCGAAATATAAAGGGGAAAAACATTCCGATAAAGATCGTTTATCATTTAATAATAATAATAACAAAGAACGGTAAGAATGTTAATTTATGTATTTTTTTGAATTTAAAACTTGAATTTCTCTTTTAATTGTTAAGTCAGAAAAATAATGAATCAAAGATAACAATGGCAATTCAAAAGAAAAAAAAATTATTTTTCCAGATATTTTTGGCATCGTGTAAGTAAAGGTCACTAAAAATATGTAGGTTAGGAGGAAAAATTCATTCTAAACGAAATTGATAAATTTTATAATAAATTTTATCTCTTCTTTTAATATATTTTTTAAGCATTGGAAAGGATATGTAGATTATTACAAAGTTTAAATACTAGTGGGCATGTGCATGGGCAAACTGTTTCATAAGCCTAGCTATAGGTAAGGACGTATTTAATAGTTAGACATGTCTTGTGCCATATATTTCCGCACCATTAGTTTTGCTTAAAGGAACTGCGAAATAATTCCGACATGACTGAATCTTTGCAAAATTTGTACATATGTTAAATGTATAAAGGTTCTCATTGATGTTTTGTACACTAAAAAATTTATTCAAGGTCAAATTTGGTTTTTTGCAAATATTTTGTTTTCCATTTATCCGACGTTAATTATACTGATTATGAAAGTTACCGATCAAAAAATTCGCTACAAAACAATTTTTTTTTTTATGTACATAAGTGTGAGTATATAAACATATTGCAAAGCAAGACTTTCCTATGATCAAACCATGTTTATTTTTAAATAATTTATTACTCTATTCTGTAAGTAAAATTTTGGTAGGTACTCGATTGCCCAAAAATCGCTTTTCGAAATTTTGATCTAAAAATATGGATAAATGTAGATATAGGCCACATTAACTAAAAATGGTCTGACGTCATTAACAAATGAAGGAAAATTAGACCTACCTAGTTTTCCAACTCTTCCTTTTTGTTATTTTTATATTAGAGCAACTGTAATAATTTAAGGTTATACGCTTTACTTCTTAATGATGGCAAACTATTTTTAGCTGATAGCAGCGGGGCCCCATCACGGGAGTCGAATTTTTCGCTACATCTTCGGTATTTTCAAGACATCTAAATGTGGTTGAAAGGGTACAGGCGGATTTCAATTTTGGTGTTTTCAAAACTGATGATAAGTGTCCTGCTGATCGGGGCTTTGAAAAAAGGGATTAAGATTTTAAGGGCTGAATCTCAATTTCAATTTTATGTCAACAGCAGTTAGCAAGAAAAAAGCTAACACAATTCGTACGAAGGCATTCCTACCCAATACCCATGGTTATCCGCCAATAGCCTTTGTGTTTTATTTCTAAATATTAAAAACGGACCTTAAATACTGAACTGGCAGGCGTTTATGAAGATATTTTTTCTTTCCAAAAAATCCAAAATTCATATTTTATAAATAAAAACTGACTTTAATAATATTTTTTAAATTACAATATTTATATTGCATTTATTATAACAGTTAGTTCACTTTTTAGTCGGATTTTTCCTTGAAAAAATTAGACTTATACAGTCTATACGACAAGAACGGCGAGAGGCGAGAGTAGGGGCGCTATCCGTTTTCGGACCCGTAGAACACGAATATGTAAAAAAAATATATATATATTTTCTCGCTACCTTTTAATATGTGTAGGGCCCCCCTATGGAAGTTAAGAGCTCAAATTTGGTAAATGGGGCTTATTCCGATGCACAACAATACTATCAGAGTGGGGTCAAATTTTCGGCAAATTTTGGATCCGACCCAACCTTTAAGGGGGTGGTGGGGGACGGAAAAGCAATAAAAATTTTCCAAACCGGTTGGAAATAATGTTTCAGTCAATTATCTACAACATATCCAAAATTCAGTTTTCTAGGATGATTTGGAGGGAGTAGGGGGAAAAAACGATTTTCGCTGGATCTAACACGCCCCTAGTCCTCCAGAATTAACGTAGAGGGTTGAAATTTGGTGTGTTGATAGAGTTCATACCTAGGTTGTGCTTTTTGAAGATTTTAATGTTTTACCCCTACCCCCTCATTTTTAAGTTACAATTTCATGCTTTTTTGACGTTTTCGAAGTTTGTACCATTCGCACAGGTCACCCGAATAAACCTAGAGGGCTAAAATTTTGTATTCGGGTTGAATTAGTATCAAGGGGGTGCCTTTTGGAGGTCTCGACTTTTAACCCCTACCTCTACCATTTTTATACCCAAAAGAGCATGATTTTTCTTGTTTTTTAACAGTTTCGTTCGGGTCAAAATCTCCCCAAATAAACCTAGAGGGCTGAAATTTTGTGTACAGGTTAAGCTAATAGCCAGACACTGTTTTTTGGAAATTTCAACTTTTAACCCTTACCACGATTTTTACGCCAATATTTCCTTAATTTTTTTGCTTGTTTTCTAACACGTCTAGAGACTCTCTAAGGAAACCTAGAGGGCTAAAATTTTGTACGTGTATTCAGTTAGTTGTAAATAATTACCCTTTTCCCAAGAATGAGGTTTCATTGGTGATGTCCCGTTCATTTTCCCCTTATTTCTATTAATAAAAACCAAAATATACCATTCAAAGTTATATTCAAAAATGAGTTTATATTCATAAAAAATGATTCTATGTACGTATATCGTCAGTTGAGTATTGGTTTGTACCAAGTCCATTTTTTAAATTTTTTTCTCTGATAGTGGTTTCGACTTGCTCAACGTCCAAAACTACCAAAACAACCACCTAGAAAAAATTTTTAAAAAGTGGACTTGAAACAAACCAAAACTCAACTGACGATATGCGCATGTGTGTGTATAATGTACACACACACATTAGGACCTCATTATAGTAAGTTTTAGAAATACGACACGTATTATCTCGAAAACTAAACAGGATATCTAAAATATTTGTCTTTCCTTTTTTGTTCCACTGATCAAATTCTATAAATTTTTATCACCATAGTAACGGAAACCTTTTTTTAATTGTGTCTGTATTCAAAAGATTAAAAAATACACTTTCGATCAACGTTTCTAAAAATTAATTTAGAAAATTAGTATATTATTCAACGAGCTGGTAATGATAGCAATTACTCACGAAGATGAAATTGCGACACGAGCTGAGCTTGCGACGCGAGTGTCGTAGTGCATCTGAGTGAGTAATAGCCATTACAAGCGAGTAGAATACGATATTTTTTCCACGACTTTTTTTCTTTTTGATTTAAATAAAATTGAATATAAATTTTAAATCAAATTTTTAATCTATTTCTAATTTCATTAAATGTTTGTGTTAATATGTATTAAACGTTCAAAACAAAATATAAACTACTTGGTTTACTTGCTTGTTACTACGCAACATCTATTAAATTAAAACTTACATACATTAGTTACAAAATAGTCGCAAAACCATTGAATAATGGTTAATACTATGATTTCATTGGTCAAAAAGGTATTGAGTAATGAACATTCCTCCACACCTTTGAATAATGCCTAACTTTCTCAACAATTAACAGATATATAATGAGTGTGTTCTTCAACAGGAGTAGAAAAACGTTCTTATAGTACAGTCACTGAAAGACAAAATAATATAAAAGCTCTCAATTTTTTCAGATTGAATGGATTTTCCTGAAAATTGGTATACCAACTCACCTGACCCTACACTTCAAAAGTTATATTGTTTCGATGGGTGCTTTCTAATAATTAGGGGTAAAAACTACCCTTGTATGAAAAAAATACGAAAAGTCCAGATTTGCGTACTTTAAAGATTTAATTTATGTTTAAATATGTTGGATAAAATTCCTTTCAAGTTTTTTAATATAATTACTTTTCCACCCAAAAAAATTCTTAAAAACTACACGTTTGTTTCTGAAAAAATAGGAAAAAAATTTTTAGCAGCTTAAAATAACCTTTTGGTGCATTCACAATGTATTTTAGTTCTTTTATTATTCATTAGAAAACTTAACACTCATTAAGAAGCTGCAACCGTTAAAAAATAAACCACCCCTTGTAATAAAATAAAGGAAAAAACGATTATTGAAGGCTTGAGATATTGTATACTGGCATACATATGATGAATTGTAACTTTTTAAAAGTTTTCAAATGTATGATTATATTGTAACTTTTCAATCTCCCAAAAACCCTGATAGAAGAACTATCCTTTATAAAAAACCCTACCCCTTGTGGAAAAATAGCATAAAAATTATATGTATGGAAAAATAGCATGTGAATTATACATTACATGTTGATATAAATAATTTTTTTTTTCATTTTATTGAATTTATTTTTAGGATTTTTTAACTAAATTATTAAAAAAAATACAAAAAATACACAAAGAGATGGTAATTTACCTACTTCAAAAATTTTACCGAAAAAATGCAATTGGTTTTCTACTATAACTTTTTTAATTTTTAAGTTATAAATTGGCTTAAAAAAACATTTTGTAGGAAATTTTAAGCACTATAAGTCTTATGATTTACAATTTTTTTGAGCCCTTCAATTTTTAGATTTGTAAGTTTAAAGGGCTTAGGAAAGGTAGTCTTCGCGTTCTGTTTTGAGCTTCTAACGATCATAACTCAGTCTTTAGACATACACGGACGAACAAAAAAACAAATTTTTCAGCAGGAAAAAATCTACAATTTTCATTCTATAATTTTTTTTCATAATTTTGTTAGTTTTTGAAATATCTTGAAAAAATTATGATTTTTTTAAAAATTAATTTTTTTTTTTTGAGTAAATTAATCATTTTTTCGAATTTAAGCTTCTAAATCCGTTCAAACTCCCAGAACCTATTGTTTATATATGAATAAAATAAACTGGCGACGGATTACCCTTAGTTTCAATGTTTGCCGTCACGTAATTAATTTTGATACCGATTTTTTTTTCTCAAAAATCAAGACAACCATTTTGCTTTGAATGTAATTCCGTTAATTTTTATACTAATGGCTTTTACCACAGCTCAAAATAAAGGTCAATTCAAGTACTTTAAAAAGTGTAATATGAGTTTTTTCGAAAAACCTTTCATTTTTCCGCCAAATGACATTGAAAGTTTCGATTTTAGCTATCGTCAAAATCGATTTCAACTTCAAGGAGTCATAGCTCGGGTTCTGTTCTACCTACAAAAATAATAAAAAAATTCAATCTCTTTGTTACTTAATCATCTTTATTTTTCCTCATAACTATTTTTTGTGTAAAACTTGTAGTTTTTGAGATATTTGCAAAAAATCCCTCAAAAACATGCATTTTTTGGGCTAAAAACGACCACATTTAGGCGTTAATATCTTAAAAAGTATTGATTGTAGAAAAAATTCCTATAGAACATTTTTTGCTTAGAATTTGTCCCTCTATCAAATGGTGAGGCTATTTTTCATAAAAAAATTTCCAATCCCCAGAAGAGGTGGCTTTCACCGCTAGGGTGAAAGCACACATCGGCATTATATAACTTTTGTTTCTTGGGCTACTCCCTAGCTACAGTTCAAATTTCAAGCCAATCCATCCCACCCGAAAAAATTGGTATCCAAATGCTTCAGTTACTGTACTATTACTGTTAGGTCAAAAAGAGTATATAAAAAAAATTTAGTTAAGTCGTAGGTATCCGATAGTATATTTGCCTACATCTCTTATACTAATTTTTACTACTTTAGACGCTCAGATATGCAACTTCCGATTCGTGTCGCCAAAAATTCGTTTAAGGGATAACAGCTAAAAAGATCATACAAAAAAATATTAATTCAGTTGGTGGTACGCGATAAATTCGTTATTATTTGAATCGATAAATTCGTTATTATAAATTATTTTACTGTCACCAGTGGAAAAGTCCATTTTAATATGCGTACCACGAAATTTGGACGATACTTTTGGTGCTCAAAATGCGCATTATATGTCGGAAAATACGGTAAGAAGTAGCTGACTGCGCATACATATTGCATGTATAAACAGCCAATTTCATATACATACTATATATGTATAAATAGCCAATTGCGTATACATACTGTATGTATAAACAGCCAATTTATAAATAAAAAATACCACACAACATACCACACTATAAATAAAAAATTATTACCATAGGCAGCAGCGAAACGCACTTTCTATCCTTTTTTGATATAAGTACAAACAATTATGTTTGTCCTTTTTTACTTATGTGATTGTATGTGTTTGTACATGTGAGATTGAGGGTTGGATAATGGTCATGTTAAATTATATGAACAACTAAAAGCAACTTTCTTCAAAATGAATTGAGCAAACGCGAAATTGATGACAGTATTCAACACGAGAATTTAGATCGTCACGACCTATTAGCACCAACCACTGTCGAAATCGAAAATATTAACTGAATTATTATAAAATATTAATAATTACATACTTATTATTTAACGTATTTTTACATAAGCATTAAAATTATAATAATACTTACAAATTTGCATCAAACGGCACTCAGAAAAAACATAAATTGAAATTTTGTTTTGAATGATTTAAACAAAATTTAGCAGCACAAGAGTTATCACCAGGCATTTAGGTCACCATAATAATTAAATACATATCAGAAATATCTTACAGATCACAAAACACACTAAAATTACAAGGAAATATCAAAAATAACTGATGACAATCTTTAAATAAAAAAATTTAATGACAGTTAAAATTCCACTGCCATCGTTGTTAAAAATTTTAAAAAAGTCAGTAAAACTTAGACAAAATTAAATAATTTACATAATTATCAACTGTAAATTTTCACAAAATAATTTGACCTGCAAATTTATTTTTCTAAATTAAATTTACTTTAGTGATGATATTTTCACTGTATTAGTATGCATAATGTTATGCATTATTTAGGCACATAACATGGATAACCCTTTGGATTTTTTGAATTCCAAATGACACTCTTACGTCATCTCGTTTCGTAACTGTTTGTGAAACAAACTATTATTTAAACCGTGTACATACTATATATGTATGTATAAATAGCCAATTGCGTATACATACTGTATGTATAAATAGCCACATCCTAATTTTTATTTTGGAAGAAAATATTTTGAATTTAAAGCTGTATGTTGGAAAAGTGGATTTTTGGGCTTTATTTTTGCAGACTGTGGTATATAACTATTAGAATACATTTAATAGACTCAACTTTAAAACGATACAGAAATTTCATGAGGAAGCGACCAATAACTTTCAAATTATTACCATTTTTAATATTTCACAAATTTGAAATTACAAGTTTTCCGCCAAATAGTAAGCGAAGGGTAAAACGTGTTTAGCTACTAAATGTATATATAGTCTATAATTATATAATAAGGATGTGGATACAAAACTTATAGACAAAATTAACTATTTAAATGATGAAATCAATTTTGAGTGCTGTGCATTAGAGGTAACATCCTCAAACTTAATTGTTTTAACCCTAGAATCATACGTTGGTCTACGAGTCAAGTTAATCATACATCGGCGTCGTTTCGACGAATGGACTTTTTACGGGGAGTTTTAGAGTTTATTTGCAAAAAACATTTTTTTTACATAACAATACTACAAAAACGAACAAAATATTTAAAAAAATTGGATTTGGAAAAATTTCTTAATATAAATATTTATTAATTTTTTTAATCTTTTTATCAAAGCATATTTTCTCTATAAAAATTAAAAAATAGATAAATACATCAGTTGTATCATAAAACATGTCTTTCAAATAATTAATTTATGAACTATTATGAGTCAGTGGACATGTGTGACTTTACAGAATGTGAAATTTCTCAGTCATAAATATTCCTATAGATATGTAGTTATTTCCCCATTAAGCACATTTGTAAATTTTCTAAAATTTGTTAGTAATTTTTCGAATAAGATCTCAAAAAATAATAAAAATTAAAATATTTTCCACAAAATAAATTGTTAACCTTTTATTAAGTCACTTGAAACGCATTCTTTAGTTTTCGATTCAATATATTAAAACTTCAGTATTATGTCGTCTCTATAAGTCAAACAGCTGTAATCATCTTTCATATTATCATAATCATTGAATAAATTAATTATAACATCCTTATCTTTAATAAATTTTAGAAAATTAGGAAAACTTTTATATGTGGAGTACAAAATCTTAAAAAAAAAATATAGGTTAATCATACATCGTCGTCCTTTTGACGTGCACTATTTCAGTATAAAAAAAAAAACGACAGTAGCTATAAACAAAATTTATACGTCTTATGTGTTATAATAACAAATAAATTAGATAACAGAAGTTCTACAGCAACCATGTACCGACAAGTTGTAGTATTGGAGCAAGTAGAGAAGTTCGTTCGTCGTTTTGACGAGTATGATTATTTGACGAATGCATTGCATTTATTATATGATTTTAACA
Organism: Brachynemurus nebulosus; assembly: GCA_035578155.1. Taxonomy (NCBI): domain Eukaryota; kingdom Metazoa; phylum Arthropoda; class Insecta; order Neuroptera; family Myrmeleontidae; genus Brachynemurus; species Brachynemurus nebulosus. The sequence continues at coordinate 84,385,684 of JAPWDM010000001.1, read as the reverse complement.
AACTCGTTGTAATTACGGGAGATTTTAACATTAACTTTTTTAATGTAAATGACACACTGCTACTTAGCCTCCAGGATATACTTCTATCCTATAACTTAACACACAGTACTATCGTCTCCCACTAGAATAGCAAACAGATCTGCAACTTGCATTGATAACGTATGCACCACAGAACAAATAGAACGAATATAACTGTCTCTTTTCTGCAATCACTTATGTGCAAGTATGTGCATTTTATAGAACTATGTTGTCTTTGACTTACAAGCTACCAATGGGTGTGTTTCAATTGTTGTCATATTGTTGGTGTTGTGTTACCGTGTATACGTACATCTACGTAGCGCATACATATTATATATTTTTTTAACATATGCGTATACAAGACACGCATACACATAACCATTTAGCGCACTACCACACACAACTCCGCGTGCACATATATAACGTAGTGGTGGGATATCTTTTATCCTTTAGCGTTACACTGATTTCAGTAGTTAGATAAATTTGTTTTCCATTTCTAACACCCCCACTAAAACAAACTTTTACTTCAGCCCTATTGCGTGAATACTATGTTCATGCTGATTCTTAAATAAATCCTTAGTCAAAAAATCTGCTACCATATTTTATGTATTTATATATCCCTTCTTCATCGTAATGTACGCCCCTTTTTTGCGAGCAGCCTTTCACTACCAATCTTGCTTTGTACTTACAAATTTTAGCATTGACATCTCGTTTAGTTTTAAATACCCATTTATTATTTATGGCTTTCTTCCCATGTGGTAATTCACAAAGCTCCCATGTTCCGTTTTCTGTATGTGATTTTAATTCTTCTTCTATTGCCTTTAACCACTGCTCCTTGTCACTTCTTGTTAGAACCTCTTCAACTTTAATTGGATCGTTGAATTCGACACTTCTGCCAAATAGGTAACGAAGTCATCAAGTTTCTTTGGTTTAGGCGGTCTGGAAGATTTTCTTACATTTTGTTCTGGAACATTAATTTATTTTGCTGATTCGTAACTATCATCAGAATTATTTTCTTCACTAGTATAATCAACAATTCTGTCTTCATAAACCATTGCTGTTTCTTCCTCTTCAACTTCTTCATTATACTCGTTGACTGAATTTTCCCCCACTGAAGGGTGACTACCTAGCCCTTCTGACATATTTTCTGTTGAATTTACTTCTAAATTCAAATTCTCATTTGTTGCGCCAACTTGTAAATCTTCCATAAATTTTACGTCTCTGCTCTTCCATACTAAATCCTTTTTAGGGTTATACAGTCTATATTCCTTGGATTGTTCACAATACCCTACCATAATACATTCAGTGGATTTTGGGTCAAATTTCTTTCGTTTTGCCTTTGGGATATATACCATCGCTTTGCAACCAAATACCTTCAAATGCTCCAAATTTGGCTTACGACCAGTCCATGCTTCTTCAGGTGTGATCTGCAAACCGCTTGCTGGTGAACGATTTATAAGATACACTGCAGTTGCCACTGCTTCACCCCAGAAACTTTTGTCTAATTTGGAGTCGCATAACATTGACCTTACTTTTTCAACTATTGTCCTGTTCATACGTTCAACGAGGCCATTTTATTGCGGCGTGTATGACATACTAGTTTGATGAATTATTCCTGCATACTGTAAAATTTTCCGCATTCCTTCATTACAATATTCGGTGTCATTATCTGTTCGTAAAATTTTCAGTTTCTTATTTATTTGATTCTTCACTAGTGCCTTGAATTCTTCAAATTTTTTCTTAACTTCATCTTTAGTTTTCACAAATACTTTTCTTGTATAATCGTCTATAAACGTTAGAAAATACTTCTTTCCACCTTTAGATGGTACCTCCATTGGTCCACAAATGTCAGAATGCACTAATTCTAAAATTTCATTTTCTCGATTTTCACTACTTTTAAAGGGCAACCTTGAGTGTTTTCCTTTAATACATGCTTGACATAATTTTTCTTGACACTCACCAAAGTCAATGCCACTTGCCAAACCGTTTTTTTAATTTTACTAAATTATTCGCACTCAAATGTCCCATTCGACGATGCCACAATTCATAACTGTCTTTTGTAACTGCTAAGCTAATTTGCCTGGCAATATCTAATTTGTAAATATCGCCCATAAGTGTAGCTGTAGCAATCAATTCCTTATTTTTGTTCAATATTTTACAACCATTTTCATCAAAATGTACTGAATTTCCTTTTTCAGTGATTTTACTCACTGATAATAAGTTTCTACATAAATCGGGTACATAAATAACATTTTTTACTTGGACTTTATTTACTTGATTGCCAATTGTGACATTCAGTGAAAGATCTCCAATAGCTTTAACACTACTTTCTCTACCATCAGCTACATTAATACCTTTATTTAATTCGACTATATTTTTCAATAATGATTTGTTACGGGTCATATGGGTCGATGCTCCCGAATCAATGTACCAATCATCCAAGTCCAGCATTAACATTAAAAGTACTAAAAAATGTACTATCATTTTTAGTTTTATCTTTAACGAAGCTTTTTTTTTCTTTTTGTTACAATTTTTTGCTATATGTCCATATAAACCACAGTTATAACAACGAGGACCTTTATTTCTCAAATTTGGATAAGATTGTGTTTTAGTTTTGCTTAATAAAGCTGATTCTTGTTCTGCGGTTGCTTTAACTTCTTGTAACAATTTTGTTTTAATTACAGTACCTGTGATTTTTGATCCTGAATTCTCAAGCGCCATAATCATCGGTGCAGATTCTTCTGGAAGTCCAGCTAATAAAATAGCACCTGTCCACTCTTCACCTAGCACCTAGACACTTGTAACCCACACTCACTAAGTTTATATGTTTTATAATTTTTAGAGAAATAAAGAATTTATAACGAAAAATAAGACGAGCACATTTCACTTGAACAAAATATTTTATTGTTCTTGTTTTGTTTTTTCAACAAAAACAAAAATTGACTATTTATAATTTTTGTTACTATGCAATAAAAGAAAAACATTATGAATAAAATTCTTTAACTGTAATACTTTCCCTTTTTTCTTTTATTACATATAATTATAAAGTTAATTATTTACACACTTTGAGAAAGTCCTAACTTATCTTTTAAACTCATTAGTCGTGGTCTTGGTAGCGGTTTAGTTATGATGTCAGCTACCTGATCTTCGGTCGGAATGTACTGAACTTTAAGAGTACCATCTAACACTTTTTCTCTGATAAAAAAATACTTTATTTTTATATGCTTAGTGCGATGATGGTTCTCTGGGTTGTGGCAACGACGAACTGTTGCCTGATTGTCGATCTGAAGTATAGGCATTTGTTTTGAGCACCCCATATCTTCGAACAATCTAGACAGCCATAAGATTTCTTTTACTGCCTCATTCGCCACTACTAATTCCGCCTCAGTTGTTGACGTAGCAGTCAGTTGCTGTCTCTGACTGAGCCATGACACGGCTCCTCCTGCATATGTCACTACAACTCCAGAAGTGGAGCGACCAGTCTTATTACAGCCTCAAAAGTCTGCATCACTGTAGCAGTCCAACTTGCGGCTGCCGTTTGCCTTAAACAATATTCCTAAATTACATGTACCAGCAATATAGCGAAATACTCTCTTTAATTTCACCACATCTTGCATGGTTGAACAATCTAGTGTTCTTGATAAGACACTGACACTATACGCTAGATCAGGTCTGGTTCCCACCATAAGATACATCAAAGCTCCCACGGCTTCTCTATAAGGAAAATTATGCTGTTTGTCACTTTCTTGTGCTTCGTCAATAGAATCTCCCAATTTGACCATTGGAGTTGAAACAGGTTTGCATTCTTTAAAATTAAAACGCTCTAATAGTTTTCTTGCGTACGCTTGTTGACAAATTTTAATTGAACCATCTTCAAAACGTTTAATTTCAAAGCCAAGAAAATATGATGCTGGTTTAACGGTAATTTTAAATTCTTTCTTTAATTCCTGTATAAAGAATTCAGCTTCTTTTGGATCATTTACCATTACTAACCCATCATCCACAAACAGTGCTATCATTAACTTCTTATTGTGACTTCCTCTAATATGAAGACAAGGATCAGCTTCGCTTGTCCTGAACCCTGCTTGTTTAAGATATGTACTAAATCTTTTATTCCAGCATCTTGGGGCTTGTTTAAGTCCATATAAACTTCGTAATAGTTTACATACTTTTTTGGTTCCATCAGTATAGCCCTCTGGCTGTTCCATGTATACGTCTTCATCTAGGTATCCATATAAAAACGCTGTTGATACGTCAAACTGAATCAAATGCGATTTTTCTGTCGCCGCAATACTCAGCATAGCTCGTATCGTGCTTAATTTTGCAACTGGACTGAATGTTTCTTTGAAATCTACACCATATTTTTGACTAAAACCTTTTATAACAAGTCTTGCCTTATACTTGTCTATTGAACCATCAGGATTTGTTTTTATTTTAAAAACCCATTTACATGGTATCACTCTAGATCCTTTAGGCAGATTTGTAAGTTCCCATGTATTATTTTCTTTGAAAGATTTTATCTCACTGTCCATTGCTTCTTTCCATTCTTGTTTGTTTTCACCACTGATAGCTTCTTCATAAGTTTCAGGTGTGGTGACTTGAAAAACTACTTCTTCACCAAACAATACGTAATCTTCTAAATGTGCCGGTTTAGACAATTTTGAACGGTTTCTTAAGTTTCTGGAAAACTGTGAAAGAGGGTTTTGTCTTTTTTCATCTATTGACTCATTTTGTTTACTCTTGGACGATTCTTCAGATTCTGATTCACTCTTAGATGATTCCTCAGATTCTGATTCGCCTTTAGATGATTCCTCAGCTTCTAACTGACTTTCCTCGGAACATCCCCTTTTCTCAGGCATTTCATGGTCCTCTTGCTTTCCCTCATCGTGAACTTCCATATCTTTTATTGGTAGTTTTACGTACTCACATTGGCCTATTTTTTCTTCAAATAAAACGTCTCTACTTAGGATAACTTTATTTTCGTCTTTTACCCAAATACGATAACGCTCATCTCCGTCATATCCTATCAGGTAACCTTTAATAGCTTTTTTATCCATTTTCTTACGTTTTTGATCAGGAATGTGGGCGTAGCAGACTGAACCAATTACTCTTAAATGTTTTATTCTTGGTTTCTTACCAATCCAAAGTTCGTAGGGACTTACACCATCAACAGATGACTTCCCTGTTCGATTTAGGATATACAGTGACGTTGCTACAAACTCTGCCCACATGGCATCTGGAAAAATTAAATTTTCGTTAGAATATTTAAAGGTTCGTGCCATTTCAATGATTGTACGAAAATCCCGTTCACAAATTGCATTTTGTTGTGGCGTGTATGGAGCTGTCAACCTTTGTGTGACTCCTGCTGAACTTAAGATCTCTCTGATCTCCTTGTTGTCCATCTCACCTCCATTATCACTTATCAATTCTCGAATTGAATGGCCCAACATTTTTGCATGTTGAAGTACCTTTTTTAACATTTCTTTAACTTCTGATTTCTCTGACATCAGATAACCATATCGAAATTTTGTATGATTGTCCTTAAAAACAACAACATACTTTTTCTTTGCAAAAGATTCTTCAAATGGTCCACATACGTCAGCTGACATTAATTCTCCTGGTTTTGTCAACTTTTCCCTGTGACCAAATGGCAGTCTATGCGCCTTTCCATAGATGCAAGGTTCGCATAACTGATTTCCTATATTAGCAACTTTCATGTGCAATTTTTTTTGCATCTTTGCTACTACATGTCTTTTGTCTTGGTGACCCCACCTTTCATGATACAGCTGCAACTTATTATCAATGAAATTTACCTCAGGGCTTTCTTTTGGTAATACTGGTTTAATTTTTGCTTTAAATAAAGTGCCTCCGATTTCTCTTGATCCACTCAGCAATATCTTTCCCTGATTTGAGAGCCAGCACTTTGTTGCTGTAGACTCAAAAATACTGTTTGGATTTTTATCTTGTGCTGCTAGAACAGAGAACAAATTTCTACACAATTTTGGTACATACCAGACATCTTTTAGCAAAAATTCTTCCCCAGTAGTCAAGGCTTTTATCCTTACTGTTCCTGTGCCTAAAGCGGGTAGGATTTCTTTTCCTGCTGATTTTATGCCAGATGGGACTTCAATTTTCTTAAAATCTATGTAATACAAATCACAATTTGTTACATGCCTCGTGGCCCCATTATCTATCCACCATGTATTCGGATGAACAGACGACTCAGCTGACATAGCTTCTTCCTCAACAAGCATAAGACCAACAACATCAGCTACTGAAGCTTCATGCTTTTGCATAAGACCAACAACATCAGCTACTGAAGCTTCATGCTTTTTCTTAGGTCTTCCATCAGAAATCCATTTTTCACAGTCTTTAACCCAGTGCCCAGCTTTTTTGCAATAGTTACATGTAGTTTTCTTAATATTAAATTTAGTTTTACCCTTAAATTTCATCTTTTGTCTTTTATCTGCCACTAAAGCCTCCTGCGAAACAGAACTTTCGCTCTCCTGTTTCATAAAATTTCTTTCAAAAGAACAAAGCTGAACCGTTAAATCATCAAAAGTCTTATCTTCACCTTTTAATAACATCCAGCTTGACTTGAAAGTAATAAATGGACTAGGCAAAATATGCAGAGTTTTACATACTAACAAAAGATCAGGCAAAACATTTTCATTTTTAGCTTTAAGACCAATATTTAGTTCGTTCCAAAGTGATTTCAGCTTAGCTATATGCATTGAAACATCCTCACCATCTATCCAGTTAAATGAAAAGAAATCCGCACAAATCTTAAATAACTGGTCTTTTGATGATGCCTCAAACTGTTGCTTCAATGTATTCCAAGCATCAAAAGCAGTCTCTTGATCCATTATTGTCTGATACACAGAATCAGTAACAGAACTTGCGATCATAGACTTAGCATAACTATTGGATTTTCTAAATAGGTCACTTTTAGATTTGTGCTCTTTTATTTCTGCTTCAGAAGCTCCTTCTTCGAGTTCTTTTGGTTTAACCAACTTTCCATCAATAACATCTAGAGCACCTTCATGATAATCTAAAAGATCTCTTATTTTTCGTTTCCAAACTGGCCAATCTGATTCACCTGCTAAAGGTTTAATGTGCTTATAAAACTCCATTTTGTTCCAACTATTGTATTTAGTCGTAGCTCAGTTTAAACTAATAATACACTCGAAAGTATTATTTTTTAACCAGAAAACAACTCCCAACACTGATGAATTTTTTTTTTCTCTTTGACCAATACTTCTTATGTTTCTTTAATCTCTATCATTTACTGTGTTATTTAGACGTAACTGGGCCCATAACCTTTTATAATTTTTAGAGAAATAAAGAATTTATAACGAAAAATAAGACGAGCACATTTCACTTGAACAAAATATTTTATTGTTCTTGTTTTGTTTTTTCAACAAAAACAAAAATTGACTATTTATAATTTTTGTTACTATGCAATAAAAGAAGAACATTATGAATAAAATTCTTTAACTGTAATAATATGCTGTCGTTACTATTTTATTAACGTAAGATTCCACCGAATCACATTCTACCAACTTTGTCCCTAATAATGTCCGTAATAAATTTATTCTTCTGTTTAGTCCTGTATCACTAAACACTTCCTTTAATATCTTCCAAATATCCTTGGCTATTTGTGCTTCCAAAATATGGTGATGGTTTATTTTATCTACCAATAATATCAATTTTGATTTAGCTTGCGTTAATTTTACCACGTCTGTCTCTTGACCATCCATACACTTCCACAATCCCTCATGCTCGAGGTACGCTTGTACTTCAAAAGACCAGGACGTATAATTTTCTACACCTTTAAGTTTTTCAATGCTCGCCTGAAACGCCTGAAACTACATCAACAACACCTGGGCGTCATCTGGGCCCATAACCTCTTGTAAATCCTGATGTATACCACCGCAAACACTGCTTATTTAGTAAAATAATTATTATATTTAATATATAACGCGTTTTACGAACAAATTAGGAAAATATATTTTGTTCTCAAAATTCTCCAAAATCAACATTCAAAATTATATATTCAACTGTTATAAACAGCATTCAATTGATTATTCAAAAATGGTTACTAACAAAATAAAAGATTATTAAATTTCTTTTCCATTTCTAACATGTAGAAATAACAGATCATAAAGCAATAATTTTCAATATACTAGATTTAAAATGTACTAAAGTTGACAAAAAGGAAATAACAAAGCGAATATTTTCAAATGCAATATGGATCTATTTAATTCTTTAATTTCATTGGAAATTTGGCACTGTATGGCGAACAATGCGGACCGCATCTATGACAATTTTATTGAAGTATTTTTAGTCTATTTTGAAATGTGCTTTCCGAAGAAATTACATTGTAACAGTAATAATGCAAATATCATAAAAAATTGAATAACCCCCGAAATAAAAAATAAATGATCCGAGAAAAATGATTTGTTTTTATTAATTAAAGATTTGCGTAAGAACCAAAACAGTGCAGTAAATATCCATGATTTACAAAATAAATACGCACAAACTTGTAAAGAATTAAAACTGTCAGTCTGTAAACAAAAACGTCAATTTTATAATAACAAATTAAATACTTCAAGTAACAAAACTCATACATGCTGGTTAATTGTTAATAATGTAACAAAATATAATAATCAAAAAGTTAAAAATATATCTGAAATAAAAGTAAATGACGAAATTATTGTAGATGAGAAGAGAATAGCAGAAAAATTTAATGACGGTTTTATAGACATTACAGAAAATCTAAATCTTAACTTGAATTTGAAATTAAATATTATTAATTATAGCAACAATTTTTTTCTATATCCCACAGACTGCTTTGAGGTATATAACGTTTGTATGTGTCTCGCAAATAAACGTTCTACTGGATGGGACTCGTAAAATCTTGTGCTCAATATATTTGTCAACCTTTGGCTGTTATAATAAATAATTGCTTTGAACAAGGAATTTCTCCCACTAAGCTAAAATACTCCATAGTTGCACCAATATATAAAAAAGGCAATGAAAAGGAAATCATAAATTACAGGCCTGTAGCTCTACTTTCAAATTTTGATAAGGTATTTAAAACAATTGCCAACAATAGACTTATTTCTTTTTTAGAAAAATACCACATTATTAACGATGTACAACATAGTTTCATGAAAGGGAAATCAACTATAATGTCAATATTTAAAAGTATTGACCAAATTTATAAATCCTGGCAGAAGAAAGAACCAGCTGCAATGATATTATTAGATTTAGCCAAAGCTTTTGACAGTGTTGATCATACTGCACTTCTTTCTAAATTAAATTGTTACGGCGTCAGAGGTAAAAGTCTAGATTGCTTTACCTCTTACTTAAAAGACAGATATCAAAAAGTAAAAATTAGTGACAAAAATAGAACGATTTATTGGGTATATGTCAACGATTTTATATGAATGGGCATATATCAACAGAGGTGTACCCCAGGTGTACGCATCTTACAGTTGTTGACAAGGGAGTGCGTAATGTAGCAATGAAAATCTACAATAATGTACCCCAAAATATTAAAGAAATTAAAAGTTATAAGAAATTTTCAGTAGAATTTAAAAAGTATTTACTTTTACAGGCACACTACTGTGTTGATGAGTACTTTAATGACAATTAATATATGTATAGGTACTGACACTATTTAGTGAGTTTAACTGATGGATCGATTGAAATGACAAAGTAGCTAAACACATTTTACAGCTAGTATATATATATATATATATATATATATATATATATATATATATATATATATATATATATATATATATACTAGCTGTTCGCGCGACGCATTGTTATAACCTCAATGAGAAGTATATAAGTATAATAATTATACAGAAGAACTTGCATAGAACAATAATTTGCGTAATGGACGCACAATTGCACATGCTCAAAATGGTTTTTGTATTTTCCCGAGGGAATGAGACATTTTCCCGAAGTAAAAAGCATCTTGGATGTTGACCCATGCAATAACTTTTCACTATACCAAATTTCATCAAAATCTGTCCAATAGTTTTTGCCTAATGCATGCACATGCTCAAAATGGTTTTTATATTTTCTCGAGGGAATGAGATATTTTCCCGGAGTAAAAAGTATCCTAGATGTTGACCCTGAAATTTTGTATTGAAGAAATTACGAAAGAAAAAGTAAAATAATTTTTTATATTCTTTGCCTATTTTTTTTAAAAAAATTTGCAGTGTTTTTTCTCGAAGCTCGAATTAAAGGTTTTAAATGCTCTTTTTGTTAGATTTGTTACTTTCAAAAGTTGATTCAACGCTATTTATTGTCCACAGACCCAGTATTTAATGTTTAAATGTAAAATATGGTTGAGCTAATGGCCAAACCACCTTGTCATGCTAGACATGTCTTATAAGCGCAAAGGGTTAAAAGTAGAGATGAGCTAAACGGTTATTTTCTAATAACTGTTATTGCAATAACAGTTACTGAAAAATAACTGTTATTTATAACAGTTATTATAATAACTGGTATGGTATTTGGATATTTTAACATATTGTAAGATATTCGATACGTGTATAAACGATTTTGTTAGTGAAATATGCACAGATCTATAATACTGACGGATACTAAAGAACATTTTTTGCTTTATTGTACTGCAATATCTGTTCAAATACTTGTCTATACAAGGATTTAGGCTTTATATACACAATATTAACAATTTTATGGATACAAAATTACAAATACAAATAGATAACTGTACAATAGACAATAGTTCATTTTTAAGGGTTTTTTAAAAATCAGTGAGGAAATGTGCTACAATAGAAAATGTGTAACTTGCCTGGGGCATTATTATTTTGAAATTCTCCGTAGGTGGTTAAAATAAATTACTGTGATCCCTGCTTTCGAATATATTAATATTGACCTATGTTATCGATATTTCCAAAGGAGTTATTTAAGTAACCAGTTACTGGGTATTCCAGTTATTGACGATAACTGTTATCTTTCTATACTAGTTATAAAATAACAGTTATCGATATATCGATCATCTCTAGTTAATAGTGTGCTTTTTAAGATGCAGTTACTAAAAAATACATATTATTGAGAAACCTATTATTGTTACCTTTAACTATGATAAGATTAATATATTAATTAAATAAACTGTGGTGCCATTTTTTAAATTATAAATGTTTATATATTTTTTTAAAATACTAGAATTAAAAAAAAATTAAAATCAGAATAATTTTGACAAGGTGGTAGATCCGAGATAAGGAACCATCGTTATTCCTCTATTAATACTTGTTTTAATCACTACTCTTAACTAATACTCTATTAATTTTCATACAAACCTTATATTGTAGACGGAAAGAAGCCAGAAAAAGACGGACTGGAGTTTATAAGATGGACTCAGAAGATCCAGTCATTTTTGAGAATCACCGATTTTTAAGCACACTTGTAATTGGAAAAAGGTAAGCAGTGAGATTTTTTATTTACTTTCTTGTTTCATTTAATCTTTATTAAATCGAAAAAGAAAATGCACTTAAAAATATGCAGATAATATACTTTTGAAAACTAGTATATTATATGCATGTATTAGTACTAAAATAGAAGTACATTTAACTGATTTGAACGTTAATTTATTATATTCCATATGTATTTGCTAATAATTAATAACATACTTTGTGAAAATACTACATTGCATTGGAGAATTTGACTAATTTTGGAAAATTATTTTAAGGTTCCTAATATTAGCGAGTTGTACTCGCCGAGTATGTAGTACTAGCCGAGTAAAACAACAAAAATATTTTGACGTATTAACATATGTGCGATATATATCTTATATTCAATTAAAGTTATACTCGAATTTATATAAACTGAAAATGATTCATTCAATAAGAATGCACGTAAGTTTATGTATCAGACACGCTCGTAATATAGGTGTCTCTCACAAGATCTATTATCTAATATATAGAAAAAGGATAGTAGAAAATATAATAACTTTTATATGTGACAAAATTTCATTTTTACATTCTTAAGGTGTGAATCATTTTCATTTAATATAAATTTACCTGACTCTTCATCGGAGCTATAAATATTTTCTATCTCTTCGCTTGGTGGCTTGAGATGTTTTTCTTGGTGTTTAGCATAACCTAGGTACCAAATGACCGAAGGCGGCCTGTACACGATCAGTAATACTGTCAGTATTTACTGACAAAAATAATGAGTCATTATTTTTATAATATAAATTCTATATACAAATATCATACTTCAGTATTATCAATACACGATCAGTAATAATGTCAGTATTTCTAAATACTGACAATATTACTGATCATATACAGGCAGCCTTAGAATGTGTACACAGCATCAAACTGTACGGACACCATTTTTACATGTACTGTCGTGCACGGATGGTCGGTGATCGCTAATTAACAGCTTATGTTTTAATTTCTGACACCACTCAATTAATTATTTTAATTGGGAATTGAGACCCAATGTGTGATCGACGAGTATATCGTAATATTCGATTTCGCCGTATATTTGATTATTTATACAACACTTTTTCATTCTATTCACTGAAGTACAGGATATCTAGGTCTCAACAATAAATTATAAAAGAAATAATTTACATTTAAAATTAACTTTATTAATAATTTTGAAATTTACATCAATACGGACATAGTTTCGACAAGAAATACAGATCGAACTCAGTTTCGTTACAAAATTGGATTACTTATATAGGTCGCTAATTGTTTATTTAATGGATCACGAGGAAGTGAAAGTTTCTGAAAGTTCAAAGTATGGAATTTAAGTTAATGAATTTTATAATGTAATTAGATGGATGACAAGGTCACCACAGTACAACAGTGTGCTTTGATTGAATCTCTTCTTACCACCTTGTATTAGAGTACGACTTTAATTTTAACGTTCCATGCACATACAATAAGAGGCAGAAACTTTTATATTATTAATGTACACATCATACTTTACTTACTAGCATGTGTTACAATATTGTACAAATGGGGCCCAAATCCCATAGGATTTGGGACAAGGATCTTTGTGCAAATTCTAGCTCAAAAACTTTTTATCCGATTTTAATAAAACATGGCTCATTTTGTTTATTATTATGCCTATTGCGTAGCAATCCCCACAAACCTGGTGATTTTTTTCTCATTTAGACACTTAAAATTGCGGGAAAATGAGACTGTTTCTAAAACTTTTTTTCAAATGTGCGCACATTTTTTGAAAAAACTTCTTATTTCCGATTTTGGTGAGGGATGCATAACTACATATGTCTATATTAAAATCCCATTTGATTTTTTTCCCAAATGCACTGAAGAGGCTCTATCATATCTGCAAATTTGGGGTCTTTTTTTACGTCAACTCCAGCACCCCCTAAGTTATCATTTGTAAAAAAATTAAGCTCTAAAAATAAATATTTCACTTAAAAAAATTTATTTAAAAAGAGTCTTTTTGCAATTTCACTCACTAATAATAGTACCTTAAAATATCTTTAGTAGTACCTTAAAAATTTTTTTTAATAGTACCTTGAGAAATTTTAATATTCATTCTCAAAATTTGCGCGAAAACGTTAATTAGCTCTCAGCTCTGAGTACTGAAGAGATAAAGGAAGTAAAGGTACCTATATATTCAATGTATATGAAAATGAAGCCAAAAAGGGTTAAAGTGTTGACCAATATGGTTGAATTGAAACTGTTTCTATATTTACTGATGTTATATTTGTTGTTATAAATATTTATTTATTAATAAATAGTCCCAAATTACAACAAAAATCATATAGAGTAAAAGTCCCTATATTCGAACGCGATTCAGTACCTACTCGAACAATTTTGATATTTTATAATAATAATAATAATAATAATAATATATTTCTTTGACAATTGATGTATTGCATACGTGTCATCGCCAAGAAAACATAAATTAATAAATTTACAGAAACTCATTTATGGTATAAAAAGTACTAGAAACCAAGAAATATCTTAATTTGTAACAATATTTTTTTTAAAAATGATTGTACGTATAATACGTATGTATTTTCATAATGTATGCCATGGATACGTATTAAAAAAAAGATGACTAGCCTGTTTTTTTTTTTTTGCTTTTGTTTTGATTTGTTTACAATTTTTTAAAAAGGACAGTGCTTCGTCTGTTGACCTAACCAGGTGTGTTTAATGGTAGCTCTCGTTTCTTTTTACTTTCACCGAAGATCCACGAATTATAATTACACATTGATCAAATATAAATCGTTTAATTAATTAGCGCATTAATTATTGTGTTTTATTTATTAACATCGCCATCCTGATTCCTACAATTTTTCAGAAGTGGGATACGGTGAATAAGTTTATAAAGACAAGGGAAAGTACACGTTGTTGTGCCGCGTAATAGTCCGAACGCGCAAATCTAACATTATGTATATGTGTTGTGTGTTGGAAGAGGACAGACTACAAGTTGTATAAGTGCCTTCGTGGTTGGTATATGCTATGCTATGGAACACATATTATCCATGTGATTTGGTGGCTTGTGTTATTAAGATACATATAATATACTGTAATCGAGTGCACGGTTATACAAAGTTGTCTGGTATCAACGTCGTATTAACGGAGTTCAGAGTGTATTTTGTGTATTCTGTTTTGGACATACATACATATACTCGCATTTATACAAAATGCAAATGATTCATATAGTTGGAATGTAAAAATGAAATTTTGTCATTTAACAAAGTTATCATAATTTTTACTATCCTTTTCCAATCTATTAGGTAGTAGATCTTGTAAGAGATAGCTATATTACAAGCTTGTCTGCTGTGCTGTCTTACGTGCATTCCTATCGCATGAAATCATTTTCATTTGGTAAAAATATTTCTATACCTGGTTATATTGTTGTGTGTGGAATTCATACATATTTGTAATTGGAGCACGATTCATAATATTTATAAAATGTCAAATGAAAATATGGAAGTTTACGTCGATAGTTCTTTAGTACATCAACCTCAACCGCCGCGATACTTTAACGGTGTTGATAATATTTTACCAAATTTTGATCCTTTCCAAGATAACATTTCAATCGATCAGTGGATAAAGAAAACTGAAAAATTTTGGGGAATTATATAATTGGGATGCCGTCGCCATAAGACATTTTGGATTGTCAAAACTTACCGGTGTCGCTAAGTCGTGGCGTGATAATTTGTCTGAACCGCCAGATTCATGGACAGAATGGTCTGAATTACTCCGAAATACTTTCTCGTTTAATGAAAGTTCTATGCAACTAAGACTGGATGCTGAAAATTACAAATGGAAACATGGACAAAACATTGTCGAGTACCATTTTGAAAAACGTTCCAGGTGTAACAAAAGCAGAATGACTGATCAAGAAACTATTGAATGGCTAAAAAGATTGAATGGTTAAATTAAAGATTATTTAGGGCCCCTTTAGAGGTATAATACACCTTACGAATTGTTAGTGGATTTAAAAAGTGGTGCTAAACATATTATACAGACTAATTATAAATACCCCTGTCGCAGCATCCTGCATAACATAGCGAATTTCCGTTTATAAAAATTAGTTTTTCTCGGAAACTAGTTGACATAGAATAATAGTTTAAAGACCTTTTTTATGTAATTTTTTCTCCTCTATTAAATGATGTAAAAAAATTTGGCAAAAATTTTTGAATAAGTGGAAATTTTGGCAAAAAACTAATTTTTTGCAAGAACAAAAACCATGTTCCTGGCATCCGACGTGTCTGGCTGAAGAACTCATCCAAGATTTTTGGACTTCCAGCGTTGTCACCAAATTTCGTAAACCTAGGACATTTCGTTCGAGAGTTATCGTGCTAATACATATATACATACATACATACATATATATATATATATATATATATATATATATATATATATATATATATATATATATATAAATTTTAGTGAATATTATTTTCGGTTTCTAGGGACCTCAAAACAAATTTCTGCCATAGTCCCGGGCTCAAGTCGCGTCATAACACCTACTGTAATATCTGAATTTCCAGAATTCTTTCTGGAAATTCGCTAAAACAATCATTTAAAAGATCAAACTAAAAATAAAAAAGTGTTCAGTAATGTACAAACTGAAAATTTACATAAGTACGGTAAAATAAAGTGTTTTAAATGTCAATTATTTGGACATTATGCTAGAAATTGCCCTACAAAAGTGAATAAATCTAATACTACAGCTAATCAATCTAATGTGAATGTTTCAAATGCTAATAAATCGGTTTCCGCGAATGTAAACAAAGACTCTACAGTTGTTTTGAACATTAAAAATAAAAAGACTCATAAGAAATATTTTAAAGATGGTTTTATTAATAAAAAAGTGTAAAATGTTATGTTGATTTGGGTAGCAGTTGTGTTGCCATTAGAAAGTCAGTTACAGAAGAATTAGGATTTTCGTACTATTCATGCGAAACGGAACCATTAATTGGATATGCTAATGGAGTTGTCAAACCAATTGGCATATTTATCGGAATTTTAACAATTGATGACGTGTCAGCGAAGATAGATATTCACGTAGTACCAGATGAGGCACAAGTTGTTCCTCTTATAGTTGGACATCCTTTCACCGAACAACCCCATATCGTTATTGTTAGCAAAGCTAATGAATTACTAGTGGAATCTAATGTAGATTTTCCGCAATCCGTATATGAAGAGACGAAAATTAAATTAATTTCAAGTGAAGATGTTGTAATCCCATCGAACTGTTTGAGTTACATAGCCGTAAATTGTACTCAGAATAATACCGAATTATTTGTGGAAGGTGGAATTAAAGAAACTGGTAAAGCCATTCCAGGATGTATAATATCATCTGATTGCAATGGAAATACTAAACTACCAGTATTAAACATTTCAAATGAAAGTTTTGCAATAAAAAAAGGTTCTCTATTAACTAGAGCTGAAGCATGTACTGAAGCAAAGATACCTGTCGGAATAGAGAGAGAAATAAATACAGAACCAGTTGAACCAGAAGAAATAAGTACAGATTTGGATGATAAAAGTGAATTACTAAATGTTTTAAATGAATACAAGGATGTGATAGCGAGAAACATGAAGCAAATCGGAACTAGTAAAAATTTTCAAATGGAAATAAAATTGAATTCTGATGTTTCTGTATATTATCGCCCGTATCGATTGTCGATCAGTGAACGTGAACATGTTAAAAATATTGTGGATGAATTACACTGCTGATCCGATTAAGAGAAAGAAAAATGTGTATGTATTGGTCACATAGATATAAAAAAAAAACATTAGGAATTTTTTGAGTAAACAAATCATTATATACGTATACAGGGTGGAATTTTGATAACTCTTATACCTTTTGGTAAATTTCAATAGAATTTTACGATGATTTAGAACAGAATTTGTTGGAAACAACATAGCTTAAAACATAGCTATGTTGTTTCCAACAAACTCCGTCCTAAATCATCGTAAAATTTTATAGAAATTCACCAAAAATATAAGAGTTATTAAAATTCCACCCTATATACATATATAATGATTTGTTTACACAAAAAATTCCGAATGTTTTTTTTATATCTATGTGACCAATGCATACATATTTTTCTTTCTCTCAATCGGATCAGCAGTGTACTTGACGCAAATATTATTGAAGAAAGTAATGCAGAGTTTGTTAGTCCTGTCCTGTTAGTAAAAAAGAAAACTGGTGATTTTCGTGTATGTGTCGACTACCGAGCATTAAATAAAATAACCGAGAAAAATCATTTTCCCCTACCTCTGATTGATGATCAACTCGATTGTTTAGGTGGTAATCAATATTTTACTACCTTGGTTTATTTTGTGGATATTACCAAGTGCCAATGTCGGAAGAATCAAAGGCAAAACAAGTTTCATTTCACCTGATGGACATTTCCAGTTCAGAAAAATGCCTTTTGGATTATGCAATGCTCCGTCGGTTTTTCAGAAAATGATAAATACAATTTTAGGATCTCTTAGGTATAAAATTGCGATGGCCTATTTAGATGACATAATAATACCGTCTAAAACAGTACAAGAAAGTATTGAATGATTACGTATTATTTTGCAAATTTTACATGATGCTGGTTTAAGATTAAAATTGTCAGAATGCTTCTTTATGATGAAAAGAATTGAATACTTAGGATTCGAAGTATCTGCTGATGGAATACAACCCGGAACTAGAAAATTAACCGCAATAGCTAATTTTCCGATACCGATGGATGTGAAAATATTAAAAAGTTTCATTGGTCTGACTTCCTACTTTCGAAGATTTGTGAGAAATTTTGCAGTGATAGCAAAACCATTGACAGATCTATTGTCGAAAAATGCTAAGTTTCAATGGACTGACAAGGAGTTAAGTGCGTTTAACAAATTGAAGTCGAAACTTCAGGAGAAACCAATCCTTGCTACATATGATCCTCATCCTGAAATTCATACGGATGCATCCTCCACCGGATTAAGTGGAGTGATATTTCAAAAGGATTAACATGGACGATTACATCCCTTGGCCTTTTACAGTAGAAAAACCACTAAGGATGAATCCAAGTATCATTTCTATGAGTTCGAAGTGTTAGCGATAGTGTGTAGTTTGGAACGCTTTCGGGGAATACATTTCGTCATATGAACAGACTGCAACAGTATAAAATTACTTGCTTCAAAACGGGATTTAAATCCTTGAATTGGACGATGGTATGTGCGACTCCCGGAATTTAATTATACCTTGGAATATCACAAAGCAACGAGTAATGTTGTAGCCGATGCTCTCAGTCGTTCACCAGTGGAAGAACCTGTTGATGTGGAATTGAAGGGTTTACCTGTTTTATATTTGAATGTTACTACCGACTGGATCGCTGCTATGCAACGAACAGACCCTGAAATAATGGCTCTACGTGATAAATTAGAAGAAGGAGACCAGAAAATGCACAGTAAATTTACTATGATAAACGCACGAGTATATAAAACTTCCAAAAACAAGTTTAGACTTTACGTGCCAGAAGAATTAAATTACCAAGTTGCCAGTGAAGCGCACACAAATTTGAATCATTTGGGCGTTGATAAAACTGTAAATTATTTAAAGGAGTTCTATTATTTTCCTAAAATGCGTGAATTCGTTAATGGATATATCAACCGGTGCATTAGCTGTTTGTACCATAAGTTACCAAGCAGTGGTACCAAAACCTTTCTTCACCCATTGGAGAAGGGTCATACTCCATTTCACACTATACACCTAGATCATTTGGGACCGTTTGTGAAAACATCGAATGACAACAAGTACGTGTTGGGTTTGATTGACTGATTTTCGAAGTACGTTATATTACGAGCTGTGGCGGATACAAGTTCACAAGAACTAAGTACAACAAGCCTTTTGAGTTAATTTTTAGTTATAATGCAGTAGGTTTAAAAGATAGGCTGCTAACTCGTGAAATTAGTCAATTAAATGATAATTTGAAACCCGAAAATAAAGAGAAATTTAATCAAGTGGCTGAAAGATTATCAGTAAATAGACAGAAACTTAGTGACTATTATAATAAGGGTAAGAAAGAATGTAAGACATTTCAACAAGGTGATTTAGTTTTAGTAAAATCTCAAATCCCAGCCACTGGCGATAGTAGAAAATTAGAGCCTAAATATCGTGGGCCTTATCAAATAGTTAAGGTTTTAGACAAGGATCGATATATAGTTGAAGATATAGAAGGGTAAAAACAAAGTCAAAAACTATATAAGGGTATTTTATCGGGTGAAAGATTAAAATTAGTATCACAAATTAGTGAAAAGTAGTTTTTAATTATATTTGTAATTGATTATTGTTTCAGTGTTATGAACCCGATTAATCACAATGATTTTTTTTTTGTGAATACACATAGATATAAGTATATTATGTGACTTGGTTCGAATATTTAATTGTTGTTCATTTTTTTTTTTTTTTGTAGTTTTGATTATTTAAAAACTTGAAAATATGTATTTTTGTTAACTGAGTATGTGTTAAAAATATTGTATTGATTATAATGTACTGAATTGATATTTAACTGAATTAATTTAGTAATTTAAGAAATTTTGTGCAAGCGAGAAGCTGCTATTATAATACCGATGTTGAATGAGTTTATTGTATCTAATGACGAGGACGTCATAAATCCTCAGGAAGGCCGAAACTGTAACATTTGTTTTTGCTTTTGTTTTGATTTCTTTACAATTTTCTTTAAAAAGGGCAGTCGTGCTTCGTCTGTTGACCTAACCGGGTCTAATGGTAGCTCTCGTTTCTTTTTATTTATTTTCACCGAAGATCCACGAATTATAATTACACATTGATCAAATATAAATCGTTTAATTAATTACCGCATTAATTATTGTGTTTTATTTATTAAAATTGCCATCATGATTCCTACAAATTCTTTTTTAAATTTATCATCATTGCTATAGTAGTTAGTTTACTAGTTTCTCTGATAGTTTGTTATTTATTTTAACACAATAAACGTATAAACCTTTACCGACTATTGTCGTTTCATATTTTGGTAATAAGATTTTGTTTCGGTTTCTAGTATTGTAAGTCAAATTTATGTATAAAGAAATTGACTCATTTTAAAAATAAAGTTTTGTCACATATAAAAGACATTATAATTTCTACTATCCTTTTTCAATATATTAGATATAGCATTACAACTCTAAGAAAAAAGTAAAGGTAATAAAATTTTGAAAGAAATATGATTGGTTAAAAAAGATGACAAGGATAAAAAAGCAGCTTGTACAGTGACAGTTTAATTTACTTATCTCTCTCACACAAAAACGTGACAAACTAAGTCGGATTTACATAGCTAAAAAAAAACTTCATAATTCAAAAAGTTAAATGAATGTATATAATTTTTAAAACTATTGATTTAGATTATAATTTAATATTTCTAAATCGTATTTTGTATTGCCATATTCTATTTTGAATTGAAAACTAATATTTTTATAAATGTTGCTGCAAGAGGGCAGTTTCGTACTGAAAATAATTTATTTCATTTTTTGCTATAGTGTAAATCCAACTTGTAAAATTTTATTACGTTTACTTTTTTCTTAGAGTTGTAATATAATAGTAGATCTTGAGAGATAGCTATATTACGAGCGTGTCTGATACATAAGTTTATAAGAATGAGTCATTTGTAGTTGTATTTGTTTTCTCATACAAATGTCTATCCCCAAGAGCAGAGTAATCTTTACGGTTTGCCCTTATGTATAATGTGGCATTATAAATATATATCGACGCTAATGTTAGCAAGTTATTATTTTTAAAAATTTCACGGCATGTGTCCCGTTTATTTATGCCAAAAATCAATCTTAAAATCATTTTTTGTTTTTTGAATATTTTCTCCGATGAAGTAGAGATATATTAATAAAGTTATTTCTGAAAAAAAAAAACTGATAAATATCAAAACTGTTTGAGTATTCAATCGCGTTCGAGTATAGGGGTTTTTACGTTATAAATTAAAAAAAGCCGTGACCAGCGGGGCCCCATCACGGAAGTCGAATTTTTCCCTTCATCTTCGGTACTGAATGTCTACAAGCGAAATGTGATTGAAAATCTACAAGCGATTTGTCATTTTGGTCGTTTCAAAACTGATGATGAGTGTCTGGCTGATCGGGGCTTTAAAAAAACGTTTTAAGTTTTTAAGGGTTGAATCTCGATAAATTTCAATTTTATGCCGATAGCAGTTAGCAGGAAAAAAACCAACAAATTCGTACGAGGGTATTCCTACCCATGCTTACCCGTCAATTGCCTTTGTGTTTTATTTTTAAATATTAAAATACCCCTGTCGCAGAATCTGCCTAACATAGCGAATTTCCCAAAATCAATTTAATACGTTTCGAAAAAAAAAAAAATTCAAAATACTACGAAATAATAGTCAATAATAAAGATAGATTTTCACCCCTTCATATCGCTTTTCCGCAGATAAAAAAATACGTGTCGATTAGTTTTTAGTATACCTCTTTTCAGATAAAATTGATCATGAGTTTTCGTTAAAAAATTAAATAATTCTTATATTCGAAACAAATCGATCTTCTATTATTTTCTAAAAATAAACTGCAAATTTAAAATTTACATAAGTGCAATAATAAAAGAGATAAAGCCAAGAAAACGGAAATTATTTAAATTCAAAGTTACGAAGCATGGTTAAATTTAACTGAAATAGACCATATTCTACAACATATTCAAATTTTATTAAAATCGGTTGATGTCACTTGAAGACCTTTACTTTTAAGTTAGTAATTGTTACAAATTTAAATTCAAATCCAAATTTTAGAAAAGCAACAAATAGATTCAAACAGTTAACATACGACACGACTGCATAATGCACTGATTAATTCTTGTTATTTATGTAATAATTGAAATACAGTTGTATAAAATAGAATGCTTTATTTATCTAAGTATTAATTTTATTCAAATAGAGCTTTGTAATATAAAATTTAATAATAATTAAATAAAATAGAACTCAATAAATTAAAACTAATTGTAACTTAAATTAAAGTGTTTTTTGTGTTAAAAAAATTTTCACAAATTCTCCAGTGAAATAATTGATTTATATCTTGTAAATTTTACAGTTTGAAAGTGAAAATTATTTTTGAATTTAACAATTTTCGTGCATTCTTAATTAAATTGTGATAAAAATATTCCAGGCCCTTCCAAAATTTTTTTACATAGCATTATAGTTTCATTTGTTATTATTTAGTTATAAAATTCAAATGGATATTTTAAAAATGTGTATTAGACGACCAAGATTTTTTTCCGTGGAAATTAAAATTCTAAAAGAAAATTTAATAAAAAATTAATTAAAGAAATAAAAAAATTTACTGGTGGATTACCTTTTAAATACAGCTGTTGTAAGTACTTATGTAAAAAGTATGTTACAATTTTTCAAAAAGCTGTATATTTTTCAGGGCCCATGTGTTAAAATATATAAAGTTTTGCCTTTAATTTACTAATTTAGCTATTTTTTAAATGATTTACCTTAAAATTTTTTAATATTTCCAAAACAAAATGTATGAAAAATTGTGTCAAAATTTTTAAAATTGTTTTCTTGTTGATAAAAAAAAAACTGAATGGGCAAAATTATTTACTAACTAGAATGCTCTGTTTATAGGTTTTAATTATTAATAGTATTTTCAAACATGCAGAAATTTACGTTAAAATATTATTTGTTTTCAATGTGGTTAGATGTAATTTCTATACAGTTGTAGCCAACTATTAATAATTTTAATTAGGTGTAAACATAATCTAATAAATGTTCTAAACTCTGACATAAAACAAATATTGATAATTTTTCTAAAAACAAAATGGAACAAATAAATATATACAAAACTTTATTCAGTTGAGAGAAATAAAATACAGCTGAATCGGTAAGTTGGATTAAAAAAATCATGACAAGACGCTTATGAAGCTTTTTTTTCGAATGTAGAATTGCAAAACATGAGACTGACATAATTTGGCTACGAGTGCGAGTGTGATAAAATATAATTTCTTAATTTTTCTCAAAAAGTAATTTACTTAGAGCAATGGTTCAAAGACATTTCTTTTGTGAAAAAACTTGTTAATATTAAAAAAAAAATACTTTTAAACATAGATTTAACAAAGTTTGCATTATAGCTCGAAAACAATTTTTTGATGAAGTCAATAGTTTAGCCGTAATAAAAATGGTAACTCTCAGAAAACTCAGCTTGTATATAAAATATATAGGTACAATATATTTATGGTTTTGGTAACGAAAAGAATAGTAAAAACTATACACGGGAAATAAACGATTTACTGTATTCTGAACTGCAAATTTGCTTGGTAGAATATATCTTGCTTACTTCCCTTGTATAGTACTGTACTATTTGAAGTTAATAACAATTTACTTACATAAGGACGTATCATTTTTACAAGATATTTATTTTAGATACACTACAGTATATTATATACAAACACAAGTTATAAATTTTTAATATCCACACGAACTACATATATTAATACTAAGAACTTATATATATATATATATATATATATATATATATATATATATATATATATATATATATATATATATATATATATATCTTAATCCCTTTCAGATAAAACAAAATCAGTAAATATTAATAAAGAGTCATAATCTAAATAAACTAGTGTCATTTCTATTTAAATAAATATGAATTAGTCTCCCAGAAAATAAGGTAAATAGAGAGTGCCTAATACCAGAGTTTGTCTATTCAAAGCTATATGATTAAATTTATTCATAAGACTTCAAATTCAACTTCCTTTTTTTACTGGCCTGTTACCACCAGGTTCAAATTAAATCTGAGTAATTACAGCTAAGAATGAAACTATTTAACACTCATCGTTTTTATGATGTCCTAGCTGCATTTTGTTTCAAATTATTGTCTCAAAAAGGATGATGTTGGACGGGTTCCGATAGATGATAGGAATGGGAAAAGGATAATGTCGGAAGACATTCGACACATGATTGGAAAGGGTTAAAATGACACAGAAAGGCTTACGAATTATTATTCTTTACGTCCAACGTTTAGATAAAATTTTTTAATTAATTTCGACCCAATTAGGAAAGAATATTTTAATATACTGTGAAATTTGTAAACAGTTTGTAAGCCAGTGGTTTTTTCATAGTTAACTTTTTGTGGCTCACAGACCAGCATCATCACGTCGGCCGGAAATTTTTTTGGGCTCACAGACCAGCATCATCACTCCGGCCGGAAAATTTTTTGTAGTTAAAATTTAGTAGCTTCAACGATTTGATTCTAAATACGCTTGAATCGTATTTAGAATCAAAAACATAATTTTACACAAATTCATTCCTTTCATATTTTTCATAAAACTAATGATGACAGAATTATCTCAGGTTTTATCTTCCTTTCCCGGGATTCATGAGCTAACCGTTATCATTTGTTTGCCATACACTGTCGGCTATCTTCGTCCATTTCTTTATAGCTCTTATGATTACAGTCATTGAAGAAAATAGTTACCTATAGATTGTGTATTATAAATTAAAAAATAGTCGACTTTTGCGTTACTTTAGACGCTGTCCCTTAATGGTAATAATTTTAACAAGGAAGTTACGTTCAATGTTGGCCAAATATTTTTCCAAAGACCACTAGTGTCGACTTTGAAACTAGTAGAAAGCAATCAGGCATGAAGAAAGAATAGCACAGCAATATAAATAAGCGGAAATCTAAAAAATTAATCATTCAAAAAAATTTTTCCCACTAGAGTAGGATCAAGTTTTAGTGGTAAAACTAGTAAAAGTTGATGATACGTATAACACTAGGAACGTCCAAACGATTCCTGTGCTGGAAGTGTTTTCTGGGACACACAGTACTGTTAAATAAATACGAAAATGTACATTGAAATAAATCATAATTATTTTAAAATCTAAAGGTTTGTCCACACGCTTAAGCTTTACCGCCAACTTGTGCAAACCAGTTTGTGCAAGTAAACATGTGCGTATACACGGGAAAACTATCCCGTCTATACGCACGGAAAAACCAAGTTTTCACAGTTTTACTTGTGCGTGTGGACAATGCTCAAGCCGCGCTTCAGTCATAGTCATATACATACAAATCTCCTAATCTAAATCAGTACTTTGAAGTTTGAGGACTACTGCAAACAAACTGAGGTTTGTATAGATATGCTGCTACTGTGTGGCCATCGTACCGTAGTCCCTGTTATTACAAAAAACTTATTTATACAAACTGAACGTGCAGGCAAGTCGTTGCCGTGTAGACGGACCATAATATACAAATCAAATAAATAATTTAATAAATGTTTTTACGAATTCAGGAGATTACAAATCTGTAATAATCGTAATAAATATCGAAATAATATTTTGCACATACTAATATGTTCAAAGTAATATAAATATATATATATATATATATATATATATATATATATATATATATATATATATATATATATATATATGCGATCACAACAACGGTAAGTTTTTACATCCGCTTGAATCGTATGTCGACTTTTACAAAGCAGGTAATTTGACATGTAAGCACTATTTACGATTCCGTTTTCTCATTAAAATAGTTACAAATAATAACGAATCAAAAAATTTATTTACCGTCCAAAGCACATAAATAATCAATAGCATAACTATCGAGTCGCACAAGAAGGCAATATTTGCGTGCGTACGGAGTCTAGGAACTCACAAAATTGAGAATCTGTACATACCGAAGAAATTAAAATATATTCTCATGAAACAAACCTCAACTGTTATATTAAAAACATACATTTCGTCATAAGTTTTGCTTCCGAGACTACTTAAGTAGCGGAAGCATTGCGATCACTTTTGAAAAATAAAAAAATTTTTCCCTCCAAAATAAAAATTTTTAAGCACATTTTACGTTTTAGAGCTTCCTGAACAATTTTGATTTAGTGTCCTGTGTCTGTCCGTCTGTGTGTCGCCAGTTTGAACCAAGTGGCATAACTTCTGAACTATTCGATTGTTTTTAATGAAATTTTCAGAAATTATGCAGTTTAGCTCCTAGATGGTCCCCTATCAATTTAATTGAAATCGAAGTAACGGTAGCTACGCCGCTACCATGTCATTCCATTAATATACTAAATTTATAGCAAGTGGCATAACTTCTGAACTATTTAATTCTCTTTTATGAAATTGTCAGAAATTATGCGGTCTGGTTCCTAGATGGTCCCCTACAAATTTCATTGCATTCGGAGTAATAGTATCCACGGCGGTACCATGAAATCCGATTAAATGTCAATATCTTATTTACTGCTAGTCCCACTTCACTCAAATTTTTAAAGAATTTGGGGGTTTGTTTCTAAAATATTTTTGCTATTATTTTAGAATTTAGCGTTTAAGTATTTTGAGTTACAACAAATTTTTATGAACTTTAAGGTAAAAATATAATTTCACGGTATATATATTTGGTAGAATACTGTTTTAAAGTCTTTTACGAGTACGAGGAAGCTGTGTGCCACACCCCATTGGCAGCGTATTTTTTATATTTTCCTTTTAAGAATGTGAAGGAACATGCATACTATAAACAATGCTATATATTTTTCATTTTTAGAGTTAATTTATTTGACCTTTCTTAAAATGCACAAAAAGCCATTGATAACAATTTCAAGGGATTTATATGATAAAAAATAAGTAAGCACCGTGTATATAGAAATATCATTTTTGTTTTTATTAAAAAATCTGAATTCTGAATAAAAAAAGGTCTTTTATAAAAATTAAAAATATTATTAAACATTATAAAACATTATAAAAGAAATTCAGTTGACCAAATTACACTTAAACCTCTTCTAAGTCCAATTCCTGGGACTTTCAGAAATTGGAACACGTTGCATGGGTTTTCGTCCTAGCGTAGGAATCATAAATTTCGCAGCAATTTTTGACGTCTTTGTCCACAGCCAGAAAAATCTCCGCCTGATGAATTCGCCTGTGCGTTGTACTCCCTGATGTTCTGCGAAGGGTCTGATATGGTAGTCATAAAACTCTTATTTTCTCATTGAAGTTGGGAATACCAGCTGGTTGTGCTCACCATCCTATTTGTATCATAAATTGTTGTGTAATCCAATATTTTTCTTCCATTTCAGCGAACTGCTTCAAAAATTTTCTTAAGTGATTCGTTTTTGTCCTCTTTCCTTCGTATTACCTCAGCTTCATATAAAAACTCACAATCTGGGTTTGAAGTGATCATTATTGTCATTTCAATAGGTAATCTGGATAAAACATCAGAATTCTTGTGCTTCTGACGTGATAGATATGTGATCTCAAAATTATACTCTGCGAGACTGAGTGCCTAAGTTGGTAGTCTTCAACTTGGCTTTTTTTGTGGATAGTAGCCACTTTAGTGATCGGTAGCCGGTGATAATACGGAAATAATGTCCATATAAATTAGCATCTAAAATGATTGATTACCGAAACCATTAGTTCCATTCTGCTATATTGAGCTGCCGATTATATGTCTTTATACATATTCATCGAGGAACTTCAATAATTTCTTTCATTCTCTAGCATTGAGATGATTATGGTCGACATCATTCAAAACATCTGTGTGTTGGACTGCGTAGGCAGGCGTCACAGTTTTTCAGTTTTTCATAATTTTGCTTCGCTCTTGTAATGGTATTGTGCACTGTATCCCTCAAACCGTAAATGGTACACTCTTTCTGCTGTAATTTCTTTAATTCTCCTCTTACTACATTCGTAACTGTGGTGATATTCTTATTAGTCACGTTCACTAACTTTACTGGAACTTGTTTCTTTCTATTCACTGTCGCTAGAGTTCGCGCAACCAATTCTCCTTCTCCCATGATTGGCATCGGTTGCAATAATAATACCTGACAACCTAGTTCGAATTCACACTGTATTCCAACACTGAAACACTCGGTTCGAGCTGTAATTTCGAAGCTGTTTTTGAGCAAAACTAGATGTCTGCCAACATTCTTGTTTGTCCTGACATCATTCCATAACAGTAAATGTGACATTGTTTTCCGCATTCTTCACCTTATTATTTAAGTTTGTTGCTCCACAAGTTCGTTTCGTTCGGGTATTTGGATTTAGATGAATCAGACACATGTGCATTTACCGACTTTGTAGTTTGAACATGGTCTCGTTGGTGGACATCAGGATGTACTGAAGTGTGGTCCTCTTTTAGGTGGACAGCTCTTTCCGTGTAACCTTGACTCGACCAGTTCATATTCAGCTTTTCTTCTTTCGACGTTCGCTCCATATCGAGGATTTTTTCTCTTTTAATTTCTTCTTGGGATACGACCTATACAATTTTCGCCTTAGTCGCTATACAATTTTCTTGACTCTCGTCATTTGTTTGCACTGCTACGGTATTTTCATTGGTTTGATCCACCTCTAACACTTCTTGTTCTTGATTTATCCCGCGCCAGTTGAATTTCTGTTTCTCTGATTTATCTTTTGACAATTATATTTTATATGTCACTGTTGTTTCTTCTTTTTCTGGTGGGTGTGTGTCATCACATTACTCTATTTAATCTCATGGTTTGAATTGTAGTCATTCGATTTATTTAACTGTCTTGCTTTTGACGGTTCATTTACTAGTTTATGTAATTTCGCTTCAGTAAAATTGAAAGTGGCGTGGGACTGTGCTATTTGAAATGGAATTGATATAGTACCGATACTAAGGCATATTGAGCTATAACGAAACTTGAACATGGTATTGTGTGAAAAAGTCGCGACCATGAATTCCATTCGCTCCAATGCTTAATTCTTCAGTCTAAATATTCGTTATAGTAGCTCAATTTCTCCCATTTGATTGTAGCTTCAACTGTATAGTGCCTAAACTCTGCTTCACAGTCTCTTTGAGTAGCTGTTTGATAGATCTTCAAGTCTCGAAGGTTTTGCCGCAGTGTAATTCGCAATGAGCTTTCCTTTGGGGTCGTTATACTTGGTAGCTGGCTTGTCAAAAGTTTCGATAGTTTTGTAAAATTCATATGCTTCTCCGACTAATTTACTCTTCACCATCTTCAGTAGTTGATCCTTTGACAAGCAGTCCAAGGTAGCTAGAAGTTGCAACTGGCAAAAAAGCTAAGCCGATAAATTTCAATAGCTTGAATTATCGGTTTCACTTCCGTACTAGGTCCCTGGTACTGCTCTCCCCGTCATTGTGAAACTAAAATTTCACTTAACTTAAGCGAAAATTAATTCAATAAAACGTAAGAGCAATCCTCCCCTCACAAAAAAAATCGATCACAAGTTTAGGCAAAAAATTTTAGCAGCAAACATGAAATTTATAATTAGGCCGTTTCTAATTGCTAGCTGACTGTAGATAGATAGATAAATATTTTTTTATTCTTTAAAAATATAATTTTACATAATATGTCATATAAAAATATAAAAATATGATCGGGTAAAAGAGAAGAAGGATGGTTATGCGGTTATGGCCGGCTTTATTAGGAACTACCTCGATACTCACCTTTATAGTCTCCGGTAAACCATAAAAAACAGTAAACAGGATAGCTTACACCCATTTGGATACCTTCGAAATACCAAGTATATCTTGACTCGGTTTAGAATATTAATAATACGTATTATAAAATACATATCCAAAACGAATATAAGATTCGACTGGGACATCTCAATTTTATAGTAGTAGTCGTTTATTTGTTTCGGTTTTCGATACAAAGTGGTTGGTACAATTATTTAAATACATACGTACAATTTTATACAAAGATTATGTGTGAATATTTCAGTCAATTAACATTGATACGAAATGCGTCAATACATAAAAAAGAAAAAAACATTTAACTAATATTAACTAAATTACATAGTACATAAGGGAGTCACTGGGCAAGGTAATTCCGATTTCCTGAATTTAGAGTGAAGTAATACATGTATGTATGTACCTATAACTAGTTGCAGAGTTTTTGAGGTATCAAAGTCCAACAAAAAGGAAAGATGTATTTTTAGTAAGAGATATACATATTTTATTATATTAAGAAGATAAAATACTTTTGCAATAAAGATGGATATAGAGTAATTATGTCTAAACTCCCCCTATTAGTTGTTATGTCTCTCACTCAGGTAATATTGAACGATACATACAATGTATAAAAATACACTACGTTGTAAAAAAAAGTAATCGATTTTGAAGTAGTTTGCTTATTTATATAGTAATGCAATGATGTACCTACTTAAATAAGTAATTTTAAATTAAATAAATAATATTAAGAAATTACCTTTACTAACTCTGAATACTTCGAAGTAAAAAAATGAAGTAGTTGTTATTGTTATCTTATTGTTAGTCACTATCACTTGAACTTTCATCACACACAAAAATAGCTTCCGATCCATCATTTTTTTTTTTTGCTTCACTAGCTATTCTAGCTAAAGTTGCCAGCGATATACCCGTAGCTGCAGTAACACGATTTTTAACTTGAGTTAATGGAATTTTCACACCATCATTTTCACTTTTCATAAACACTAACACATTTAAAATGATAAGTTTTGCTTGTGGACTTAACATTTTATTTTTAATACTCGTATTCATTTCCATATTTAAATTAATTGAATATCAATAGATAAAAACCCGATTAAAATAGAGGGTATAAAAAAGTATAATAATAATCAAGAATACGATAAGTTTAAAAAAAATTGTTAAAATATCGAAAATTGTATCTCGCCGGTAAAGCACTTGACTAGCCAAAGCTAAGTAAAAGTACTGATTCTAAAAATTACAAATTTATTTGTAAACATACAAATTTTGTAAAACTAATAAACAGATTTTATTGAAAAATTCATAATAATAGCAATATTTACAAAGGTAGGTTTTATGCAGGTTTTATGACTGTATCAGATAGTTCAATAAAATTGAATACCTTTCAATTAATTAACCACTGAAAAGTACAGACTTTAAAAGAGAAAATTGTAGACCGTTTTATTATTTGCAATATTTAGTAAATTGTTCAGAAAGTATAAAATATTAAAAATTAAACGTTTCTAAACTACAAGAAATATGTAATATAATTAAAACTAGAAATACCTATGATAAGAAATTTAATGTTTCAAAACGACTTAACGCTACCAATTTTAAAATATTAAATACTAACAGGAAAATTTTTTATGAAAAATACCCTTACATAGTAATAATAACATATTTTGGTATTTATAAATACGATTTTTTTAATCGTGTAGACCCTTACTTTCATTTATTTAACGGAGTACTGTAGTAAAACTGGAAGTGGACTTTAGTCGCTCAGAAACTTTGCAACTACCTATACGTACATACATTTTAAAAATTCGTTAAGTGCGTGTTTTTGACACGCACTAAGTAATGTCACCTCAGTGAAAGTGTTAATTTATGATTTTTTGTTAACTCTATAGTTGTTAACTCTACAGCCCTCTTGCATTTATTCAATATGGATGTACAACTCTATAATTATTCAATATGGATATACAACTCTATAATAATGTTTCCCCCACTATGATCACACAACGATATTAATATGTCATCTTTCGATGACAAAATAAAGACGGTGATGTGGTGTTTCTTAATTTTTTTTCTTTTGGTGACGTCGACAGACGTTCTTTTTTCAGTAACTTAATCTTTGCGTCACCAACTGCATTATTTTCCTTCGTTATATATTTCAAATATCAGGAAAAATTCGAAATAACCCAAAAACCGGTATCCTCTAATTTTTTATGACCTTTCTACCTGTGATAATAAGAATCTGATAGAGCAAAAAAAGTACTTAGGTGGTATAAAAAATTTACCCCCATTTTCACCGAAAGTTTGTATGAGGAAATTTTCTATTGTACAAAATTTGGAAATATCTGATTTAAAGTAATTTTACCTATAATTAAGATAATTCTACGCGGGTGGAACTGTGGAACCCGTTAAAAAAATATATGTGAGTATATATAATTTTATATAACGTAAAAGCCCCCATTATAGAACGCAATCTAATACTAAAACAGTCTTGACATTTACATATTAATCGAGTTATTTCTGAAAAAACGTCTGATAACAAAAATTATTATTAACAGAATGATTGTTTTTCAATTTAACCTCGCATTTAATGTTTCCTTACTTTAATTAAAGAAATATATATATATATATATATATATATATATATATATATATATATATATATATATATATATATTATTTATAGAAACACATGCCTTACTTATAAATTTCAACATTTTCCAGTTAATTTTCGAAGTTAGCGCAATAAAACTATACAAATAATTTTTATTAGTCCAGTTAAGAGATTATAAGGGCTAAATCACCTTTCAATTTGGTTTAAATATAACATATATATATATATATATATATATATATATATATATATATATATATATATATATATATATATATATGTGTGTGTGTGTGTGTGTGTATGGGAAAATGATGGGAATTTTCCCGGAAATATTCCCATTTTGGTAATTATTGGGTATTTTCCCGGGAGAATTCCCAAAACCTGGGTAAAAACGATTACTTACAATTAGCTGTACTATTTTACAAATGCGTTTTTAATTTTATACATATATACACCGGTCTCTCAATTTACGTGAATATCAGTTTACGCGGATAAAAATTGCGTAAATTGAATCCGTCATTATAAAAGGAAAAATACTGGAAATAAAAGCTACTAACAATTTTACAGAATTTTATAATACAAATTCATAACGAATATGTCGAAAATTACATACTAAAATTTTAAAAATATCGTTATTTTCGATATCGATAATTTTCGATAACGAAAAGTAGGTTTTGATAGTCCTAATATGTTCGGAGTACCTATAATTTGCTTCGCTTAAGCCTCCAAAAATTTGGTTATTTTTGAGCTACGACGCACGGTTTAGGAGATATTTACGATTAAAATTTTCGAATGCAAAAGTTAACCAAAAGTAGTTTTTAAAAAAATTGTTCCGTTACTGACCAGATCAATGGGACTAACAGAGCCTAAATTAACTAGTTATAACCAGTTTATGACAAGTTACGCGGTATCGATAATTTTTGATAACGAAAAGTAGGTTTTGACAGTCGCAATCCGTTTGGAATACCTACAACTTGCTTCGCTTAAGCCTTCAAAAATTTCATTATTTTTGAGCTACGATGCACCGTTTACGAGATATTTACGATCAAAGTTTACGTTTTCGAAAAATATTGAAAACGTAATTTTTTTTAAAATATTTTCTTGGTGACAAAATCAATTTGGCTAATGGGTTTGAATTAATCAATTATAATCAGTTTATGATGAGTAATTCGGTATCGATAATTTTCGATAACAAAAAGTAGGTTTTGATAGTCCCAATTTGTTCAGAATATCCACAACTTGCTTCGCTTAAGCCTTCAAAAATTTCGTTATTTTTGAGCTACGATGCCCATTTACAAGATATTTACAATCAAAAGTTTATGTTTTCGAAAAGTATCGAAAACTAATTTTTTGGAAATATTTTATTGCTGACCAGATCAATGGGAGTAATGGAGCATAAATTAAGCCATTATGATCAATTTATAATAATTTGTCAGTAAAAGTAATTAAACATATTTAACTGAAAATATTATGTTACTCTTCTTTTCGTCTTACCTAGCTTGTGTAATTATATAGTAACCTTAGTTTAAAGATTATTTATTTACATTTAGCAAATATTCTTTATTAAGCAGTGGTTTTGATAATTTAAATCCAAAATAATACGCTAAATAGTAATTTTAAAAAAATTCCCACTTTTCGGAAATTTACCCCGTTTTTACCCACTTTGGGAATTTTCCCGGGAAAATTCCGGGTAGAATTCCATCTCTATTCACTTTATACATATCAAAGTGAACTACATGTAGTTGACTATCCGTGAAAAGATGGCAGAAGATGTATGTGATGTATCTCATGTACGTTACATACGTGTTCTTTTTTAGGTGTCCGTGCTGATTCTTTAAAGGTGTTAATATATTCTGTTTGTTTTTTTTTTTTTTAGATGTCAACAAATTATAAAACAAACACCTTAATAAATCAAAATTTTTGGGTTATATTTTCTTAAAAACATATTCATTGGATTAAAAAAACTTGGTTTCATGCTTATTAAAAACAAAAAATGGGTGTTTAATTTATTTATTAATTTTTAGAAGCCAGTTTAATGACACACCTAAAAATAATGTTCCGGTATAGGGGCTTTTACGTTAATTCATATATAATTTATATACAATTTTTATATACTTATATAAAAATTGGATATGATTATATATAAAATTACATATAATTATATATAATTTCATATCACTATATATAAATTATATAAAATTATATATACTTATATATAACAATTATATAAAATAATATATACTTATATAGAAAAGAATTCTATATAATTATTTAGGGCCATTTTTTGTATTCAGCTGTACAAAATTTTATATAAGTTTTATGTAATTAAATAAATTATATATGAATTATATAAAATTATATATACTCATATATGTATAATTTTTTTTATCGTATATAATCCATGTATTATACATATAATACGCATTAGAGGGCTGAAATTGTATAGAGATATATCTAACACTAACAATAAGAAATACCTATTATTTCATCCCAAAAATTTAATTTTATTGTAGTAAATATAATCTGCAGTAAATAAGCACTGAAGAAAATAAATCAACAGAAATTCTGATCGCCTCAATATAAATTGTATTCGTATATTTTAATATAAAATAATTAACGAAAATGTTGATTGTCAACAAATACTTAGCGAGATAACAAACAATAAAATTAATTAATTTTTTTTTTTTGTATAATTGAACGTATGTACCTTCACCGTCTTTATTAAAATGTGTGTACGTATGTACATATATTACTTGACTCTAAATTCAGGCAATCGGAATTACCTTGCCCAGTGCCCCCTACTTACATACTATACATATAATTTTAGCTAATATTAGCTAAATATTTTTTACCGTCAGTTGGAACGAATCTGGACGATTTTTTCAGTTTTTTGGCAATAAATTGTTTAGAATTTAGAATTGGACAGTGCTTTATTTGCAATATAAATTACATTCAGTCATGCATATGGGTAAAATCGGATATAAGAAGATAAAAATAGCTGAACTTCCAATCTGGAAATTCGCTAAGATCAATAACTGTATCAGCGAATGACTTTTGATGGGTGGAATAAAACATTTTGGATTTAAATGAATTTTATTTCGATTTGCCTTTGAGTCTATCATGCAAGGTCGATTTGGGAATATGGGAATATTCAACAGTTTGTCTGAGCGATTTTCTTTTATTTTTAATATCGGAAAGCAGGGGCGCAACAACTACATATCTACAGGGAATCCAACAAAAATTTGAATTATCAAATTTTTTGATAACGCAGTTCTCCGATAACAATGGAAAATGTTGTAATAAAATGTCGTCTCCGAAAATTTGATTTTCAAATAAAAAATATTAGTAAACCACTAAAACGGTTACTTTTTAATATAAATAAAATAAATTGAAGGAAAATTTCCAGGTAATTTTAGGGGTCCGGACCCCTAGGACCACCCCTGTTGTTGCGCCTCTGTCGAAAAGAGCCCACTTTATGTTATCTAGACTACAGTTTATGTAGTTGATACCCACTTTCTTTTTATATTGACGCACCATGGTGTATGAATTCGCCTCACCTATAGACAATCTTTTGTAAATCAATTTATAAAAATAATTAAGCACAATACAGCTTTCATTTTTGGTACATATATTGTCAAAAAAAAAACGCCAAACATTTTGTTGCCAGTCCCTACTTATATATATATATATATATATATATATATATATATATATATATATATATATATATATATATATATATATATATATATATATATATATATATATATATGTATTAATGTTTTTTTTGTACAGCAGTTTCTTTATAAGATTCCAAAACGCGCGTTATTTTTAAAAATTATAAACAACGTGCCTGTAAAATAACAAAATACAGAGATGTCACGCTCACCGCTTTTCTTTGATGACTAACACATAACTGACAAAATTCAGTAGCATCAATTGATCTATGACCTTGTACGGTCATAATATTGACGAAGAAATATCGAGAGGCAGCTCTGTCTAGATTCGCCCCTACTGTCCAGATTCGTCCCAACTGATGGTAGCTTTGGTAATTTTTTTTCTTTTTTATGTATTGACGCATTTTGTGTCAATGTTAATTGACTGAAATATTTACACGTGACCTTTATATAAAATTGAGATGTCCCAACAGGGCCGTAGCTAGGGGGGGGGGCATCATGGGGCAATGCCCTACCTTAAAATATCAATGCCCTACCTTAAAAAGTACGATAATATGCTAAGAAAATTATTTGTTTATAGTATGAGATGATGGGAAAAAAATAATTTATTACACTAGCGTAGTAACACTAGAGGGAATTTGGAGGTTTTCCTTAATTAAATTTAAATATATTTGTTGTCCATATTAGTAATAATTAAACATAACAATCAGTTTCAAATCAAAAGCTTATTTATTTAAAGTATATGTATGTGTTTATTTATTATATTTTCATATAATAATAAAAT
Source organism: Brachynemurus nebulosus (assembly GCA_035578155.1). Taxonomy (NCBI): domain Eukaryota; kingdom Metazoa; phylum Arthropoda; class Insecta; order Neuroptera; family Myrmeleontidae; genus Brachynemurus; species Brachynemurus nebulosus. Next base: position 84,348,607 of record JAPWDM010000001.1, on the reverse strand, counting down.
AATAAATTATAAATAATTAATATTAGAAAGGTTTACTTTGTGAAAATCCATATTAAACATAGGATCACTTTATCACTTTTCACAGGAAAATTGTAGAAAAACACGAGTCGACTTTCGGCTTTTACACCATCGTCAGGTGAAAAACATAACTAAAAATTATTCTTTTAGGCGAAAAGTATTTATAATACAAACTGAAGTAAATAATGTATTGGTGGGGGATGTTAGAGGCAGATAAAATCAAACCAAATGTAATGTAATTCCCAAGTTGAACAATTTTGATAAAACTAAAAATGTATTATTTGCAAAGGCTCCCGCAGCGAATTTTATTTTAAAACCAGTTAAGTGTAATATAATTAAAATGGCTAGAGTATGTTGGGGAAAACCAGAAATATGAAATAGTGGTGAACATTAATTGCAAGAAAAAAGAGAATAAAATATACAGGTATCTATCTGTGTTAATTTGTCAAAATAGAGAAATGTGTTGATTTACAAGAAAAGTTACACCCCCAGGTAGTTGCTTTTGTTAGACTGAAAGGATTGTAAAATCAGAAATATTGCATAAAAACTATTTTGAAATATTAATTACCAGGAATCAATAAAATTTTTAAAAATAGGTACCTGTCAGCTAAAACTATTCGAAAAACGTGAGATGCATCGTGTTATAAATTTAACAAAGGCGATTTGTTTAGATCAATTTGGTCATCTATCGTTACTATCGTTAAGGGTGCAAGCTTGTCGACAGCCGTGCAATTTAAAAAAAAAACACATCCGGAAAATTAAACAAAATGTCACTGGAACAGGCGGACAGTGGCAATAATAACAATAACATCAACGGGAATATCGCTTACACATCTACGACAAAACTTGCCACATCAAATTCTTAGTCGACTCTGGTTCAGTTGTATCAGTGTTACCACGTACCATAATTAATAAAAAAACGAGTTTGGGAATGTTCTATACGCGGCGAACGGGAGCATCATCAATACCCATGGTGATAAAGTTCTCAAACTCAATTTGGAAATGAGACGATTGTTCAGATGGGCATTCCTCATAGCCGATGTAAAAACTGTTATCATCGGCGCCGATTTCCTCGCACATTTCGGACTAATCATAGATCTGAAAAAGCGGCGCCTCGTCGATTCCACCACGTCGCTAAAGTCAAAAGGTAATCTGAAAGCAACTACAGTATACAGCATTTCGACAATTGGGCAAAAAAACGACTACACACACCTGCTGAACGAATTCGTGGACGTCACTAAACCGCCAACACATTCACATTCGGAAGCAACGTGCGCAGTAACCAATTATATTGAAACAACAGACCCGCCGGTACCAGAACGAAAATTAGCAGGCGAAAAGTACACCGCAGCATATACGGAAATAGAATTCTTGTTAGAACTGGGCATTATTCAACCTTTAACAGTCCTTGGGCCAGTCCAATTCACCTGGTTTCGAAGAAGACGGGGGGATGGCGCATGTGCGGCGATTTTTGAAGGTTAAACCCGAAAACAATTCATGATTGCTACCCCACTCCACTTATCCAAGATCTATTTCAACGTCTACATAAAAAAAAAAAATTTGTTCGACATTAGACTTAGTGCGCGCGTATCACCAAATTCCCATGGCACAGCAAGATATACCCAAAACAGCAATTACGGCACCATTTGGGTTATACGAGTACAGAATCATGCCTTACACACATTTTTAAAATACACATTTTTAAAATATCCTTTTGAATTTTATAACTCAATAATAACAAATAAAATCTACATAAAAAAATCTAATTGACCTGTCTTTACTCAATTTTCAAGTATTAAGATTAGGGGTAGTTAACTAGGGGATGATTGTGCGGACATTTTAATGTAAAATATGGTAATTTTAACCGTTTTCAAAAGAACGTTTCCATTTTAACAACAAAAAAATTTAAAAAAGTGTTTTTAGTTTTACCAGGATTGCCAAAAAGGGACTGACAAGGAGAGGGCACGACCTAGGAAATTGACTTGATTGATGAATTCAGACATCATTGTTGACTTGCAGATATTCACTAGTAACTGTGTACATAATTCATTTAATGCATTTATTAAAACTAGATGAAAGTGAATATACTGTGTGAGTTTTTCGGGAGTTGCCATTCGATTTATTCCTAAAATATGCATCTAATCGAAAAAAAGTTTATCCAAAAAATATTCAAAATAGAGGGGGCCATTCACGAAAAATTGTTCCAGACTTCTAGGACTTACGGTTTTTTTGGAATAGAAAAATTTTTTTTCCAAATGGGAACATATGTTGAAATGTTTCTTAAAAATTAGTTTATTACTTCAAATTACCAATTGTGCTAAAATTTTCATTATTTTATTTCAAATTCTTGAGAAATTGCATTTTTTAAGTTTTAATTTTCAAAACCCGTGGTCAGATTTATTTAAACGAACGCAAAAAATACGATTTATTTTGAATTTATACTAAAAAAAATACGAAATAAGTTGTAATGGTATATTCATATTAGCCTCTTACAGTAACAGAAAATTTATTAATTAAATACATTAGTTATCAAAATAATTTGTAGTTTTTCCTCAAATATTCAATTTAATATTTATTAAACAGGTTACCAAATTACAAATGTTGTTGTAATACTTAATTGCACACCATATTAAAGAAGTCAAAATTTAGTACATGTAAAAATGTCATTAGTAAAAATCTCTGAAACTAAATTATAGATGGCATATCTGGATAGTATAGTAGAGCTGTCATAAATAATATGACAGCTCTTTTTTAAATTTAAATTGTTAAATTTTTAAACTCTTTTTTTTTTTAAAAAAAGGTAAAAAAATTGTCCAAAAAAATATTTTTAATATAAAAATTTTCAAGATTACGGTATGTATTTTAACAATACGTTTGAAAAAGATGTATTTTAATGAATATTGTAGAATATTCATAACTTTAATTTATTTTCCAGTAATCTGACCAAACGATCTGATCATGTTTGGAACATATTTTAATGATGTACAGGATAAACTTGAGGTGCTCTCGGAATATTGCATAAAAAATCACCTGACAGTAAATATAAGCAAATCAAAATAGTAATTTTTCATAAATCACCAAAATTAAAAGAACATGGGAAATTTACGCTAAATAATGTGGAAATTGAAAAAGTTAAAACGTACACATATCTAGGTGTACCATCTTCTGCATCGGGTAGTTTTAAAAACTGTTGCGACCATTTTATTTCAAAAGAAAATCAAAATCGATACTGTCAATCTCAAAATCAAACTGTTGGGAAACCAAGAAAACCATTTTCGACTCCATAGTTCGATCGACATTGCTGTATGCTTGTGCAATATGGGGGGTAGAATATGTACAAGGGAAAAAGTACAAACACAGTACTGGAAAAATCTACTACAATTATCAATGACGACACCTGATTATGTAGTGAGGTCGGAGGTGAATTGTCCACACTTAGCTACACTTATTTTAAAACGTATGTTGATATGGTGGTGTCATTTGCTGAATATGACAGACGAGAGAATCCCGAAAGTATGCTATGCAAAACGAAAGGAACTATCTGATGACCCAACCTACAAACACTCTAAATGGGTTGTATCTTTAAAACAAAAGCTGACTCAACTTGGTTACGAGGATTTATGGCAAGCGCAGGACATGTTCAAAACAAAAAGAATGCTGACCGAAATTATTCAAAAATATGAAAACTCATTAAAAGACGCCGATCTAAACCGCTTGCAGCAGTCTACTTATACCCCAATGTACAGACGCTTGATACATGAAGAAAATGGGAATAACTATCTTCATCTCAAGGCTAACTTTTCCAAAATAAGATTAGTTAGTCAGTTACGAATGTCAAATAAAATATGTACAGAAATTTTCTTCAAAGGCTGTAAACTGACTCTGAAACATGAAAAAATTTGTCAACAGTGTAACGAAGTTAACGATCTTACGCACTTTCTTTTCAAATGTAAAAAGTATACTTTAAAAAAGCAAATGTACTTGAATAAGCATATCAGTGCTGGAAGTGATCCCATGACGGCGCTATTAACCATAAGAGGGCTGGAGCAGCTGAACGACGTATTTGTATATGCGATAGGCGCTCTTGAGCACTGAGCTAGTATTAACCACTTAATGAACTTTCTGTTTATTATAATTTTTGTTATTTGTTGTTACTCATAAATGTTAAGTGACCTTCCCTGGTGTAAAAGATTTTCTTAAGCAATGAAAATCATTATTATTATTATTATTATTATTTTTTTTTTTTTTTTTGATTAAAATTGGGGTACTGCTGCCGGTGGATGGCGCGGTCAGCAGCACCCGGCGGCATCGCCAACAGAGGGCATGCGCCGCCATAAACGGCAAAGATAAAAACATACACAAAACAGACAGGAACACATAAATGCAATAGACAAGGGACAAAACATACACATAATAATAAAATCCATCGATGGGCCCTGCCATCCCAGAGCTTAAAAAGAGCGGACAGTCCTTGGTGATGGTACGATAAGTACTAGACAGAGCGTCCGGTCACCAAGGCCTGGAAGCCATCGTTGGAACTCCCTCCGAGGTATAAAGGGCCCCGGAGTGGAGAGAACCGACTAGAAAACACAGAGACTAGAGAAAAAATATCACAGGTTTATCACAGATAATACTTATTGCGTCACTGGGAGGCCACAGGCCGACAAAACAATACCGCTGTAGAACCATAACAACAGGTCTACAGCGGCATAACAAAATATCACAGATAATAAAAACAAGTGATGTACCACCTCGGGTGTAAAGAGCCCTCGGTGGTACATCGTTAAAAAACAATAACAAAAACAAAATAACACGTATAAATAACAACAGTACCACTAAGGGTGTAAAAGGCCCTTAGTGGCATAACAAAAGACTAAAAGTACCCTGCCAGACCAGCTGGAACAGGGTATGGTTAATAAATAAATAAATTAAGACACACACAATACTTTTTTAAACACATAAATTAAAATGACTGTAATTAAAATTCTATCGGGGGAGATAAGAAGAGACGACTTGAATAAAATTTAGAGATGTAATGCCCCTAAAGCCTCTGAAGAAGATGCGAATTTCGGAGAAATTCGAGCATCTTTCTTTCAGAGGCAGCATCATAAGCTAAAGCTTCGGCTACATTATTCGGGAGCTGCAGCCTTTGGCGTAATGGCTCAAGGGCTACACATTCCTCAACTATATGCTTCACGGTCAGCGCCGTCCCGCAGGCGGCGCACCTTGGCTGATCCTCACCGGCGAGAAGATGACAATGTGTTAACGCCGTGTGGCCCAAGCGTAAACGTGTCAGGGCCACACTCTCTCGCCGGCTCAGATTTACAGGTGCCGGAGTTCTTCGGACCTCAGGTTTCACCTGTTTGAGCTTCGCCGTGAGGTTGTTCCACTCACGTTGCCATTTCTGATCGATCGCCGATCTAATGCACACTCTCAGATCCTCTGGGCGAATGGCAATGTCCTGTGGCTCACCGACTTCGGCTGCATGACGTGCTGCCTGGTCGGCGAGTTCATTGCCAGGTATCCCTACATGTCCCGGAATCCAAAAGAAGGTGATAGACTTTTGGCGGAGCATGTAGAGACACGTTCGGATGTTCTGCACCAGTGGATCGATGGTATGAGAGTGGCAGATCGCTTGCAACGCGCTCAATGAGTCGGAACAAATGAGGAATGCGCTGTCTTCGGATGTTTGACAGAATCGCAGGGCTTGCAAAATAGCAAATAATTCCGCAGTATACACAGTGGCCTGGGGAGGAAGTGACCAAGCGTGAGGATCGTCACGAATAACGATGGCACTTCCAACACCCGTAGCTGTTTTGGAACCATCTGTGTATATGCAGAGAGAGTCAAGTTCGCTAATGATCTCATAAAAGCGGGACCGATATTCGAATGAACTGGTCTCCTCCTTGTTGAGACCAGTCAGGTCGAAACGACACCTTACTTTAGGGATCAGCCAAGGAGGTACCTCCATAGGACGTTTGGGAAGTACCTTGGCGAACTGTAAGTGCAGACTCTCTAATAACTCCTGCGTTCGAACGGCTACTGGTCGGCTTATGGTGGGACGTCGACCATAGAGCCCCTGTAAACGATATCTGAATAGAGTCGGGTGATTAATATGCGTAGGTGTTGCATATACCCCTGCTGCATAATTGAGCAAGAGACGCTCACGTCTCAGTCGCAGCGGAGGAAGACCCGACTCTACGCAGAGGCTCATAGAAGAGCTCGTTTGAAATGCTCCCGTAGCCAGTCGTATGCCTGCATGGTGAACAGGATCTAGGAGTAGAAGCGCAGACGCCCGGGCGGAGGAGTAAGCAATGCTGCCGTAATCAATCCTAGTCAGAACTAGCGATTGATACAGGCGAAGCAACGACTCCCGGCCCGCACCTCACGATGCACCTGCCAAGCACTTAAGCATGTTTATTGTCCTGCGACAACTCGCAGCTAAGGCTTGGAGGTGTGGACGCCATGTTAGTTGTTTATCAAAAATAAGTCCTAGAAACCTGACGCTATCGACGCACTGAAGGTTGGATCCTTTCAATGTGAGAACAGGATCCGGATGTGCGTTGCGCTTTCTGCAGAAGTGAACCACCGATGTTTTTTGTGGTGAGAAACGAAAACCAAGAGCTTCTGCAGAAGTCACCACTTCATTGATGCCTTGTTGCAGCCGTTGTTGGATATCCTCAATGGAATCGGCTGCATAAAAAATTGTGAGGTCATCAACGTACAAGCAACGACGAATTGGGGCTGAAGCTGCAATATGACTGACTGCGATGGAGAACAAGGTGACACTAATGGTGGAGCCTTGAGGAACACCATTCTCCTGGGAGTGGGCCTCAGACTCAGTGTCACCTACCCGGACACGAAAAGAACGGTCAGTCAGAAAACTTTTTACGAACTGAGGGAGGTTACCTCTTAAACCCCAGTCGTGCAGCTTCTTGAGAATGCCATACCTCCAGGTCATATCATAAGCTTTCTCCAAATCGAAGAACACAGCCACAAGGTGTTTTCGTTGGAGAAAGGCGTCTTGAATGGCATTCTCGAAGCGAACAAGATGGTCCGTAGTCGAATGGTATCGGCGGAACCCACATTGATGTTTAGGTATGAGATTGTGGGATTCCAGCCACCAGACGAGACGGTTGTTCACCATTTTTTCCAATACCTTGCTGAAACAGCAAGTCAAGGATATTGGACGGTAGCTAGATAGTTGCGATGAATCTTTACCCTCTTTTAGCAGCGGAATGATGGTAGCTTCCCGCCACTGCGGAGGGTAAACGCCTTGCCTAAAAATTTCGTTGTACAGATCCAGTAACCTACACTTACCAGGATAAGGCAGGTTCCGGATCATGGCGTAGGGGATCTCATCAGGTCCAGGGGAGGTGTCCCCAGATCCCCGAAGCGCCTCCAGTAATTCTTGCATAGAAAACGGTTGGTTATACTGGAGGGATTCATCTGAGAAAAAATCAAGATCGTTTTGTTCGTGTTCGATCTTGATCCGCAGGAAGTCCGGGTCGTAATTCTGGGAGCTACTGACGCGCTCAAAGTGCTTAGCTAAGCAATTAGCTATTTCCGCGCGTTCAGTGATGTTTCGACCGTCGACGATGAGAAGGGAGGGCATTGGTGAACGGGAGGATTTCCCTGTAATGGCCCTCACTCTTCTCCATACCTCTGAGTTGGTGGTGGAGGTATTAATGGCCGAAACATATTGCTCTCATGATAGCCTCTTTTGCTCTTTTATAGTTCTTTTACAACGTGCTTGAGCACGTTTGTAGGCTATCACATTTTCTTGCGTGGGGCGATGTCTGAGTTCGTTGTACGCCCGCTTTTTCTCTGCAACTGCTACACTCACGACTTCATTCCACCATAGTACGCGACGTTTGGGTGGAATGTTGGACGACTTCGGTATACTCTGATATGCTGCTTCAATGACACTGGAGGACATTTGCTCCACATCATCTTCTACGTCTCCAGTCAGCTCGGGTGTACGGAATGAATCAGCGTACATCTCCCAGTCAGCTTGACGGAGACGCCATCTCGGCGGAGATGAATGTGGAGTCATCGGCGTGGTACTGTTCAATATGATTGGAATATGGCTACTGCCGTATGAATCAGACGCCAGCGTCCATTCATAACGGTGTGCCATGACCGGTGAGCCGAGTGATAAGTCGATAGCCGACAGCTCACCGGTTCTTGCGTTAATGAAAGTACCTTGACCGGTATTCAACAAGACCGCTTCAGACTCATCTAGAAACCGTTCTATGAGTCTTCCACGGGCGTCTCTTGTGCTACAGCCCCACATGGGGCTGTGAGCATTAAAATCTCCTAGTGACAAAAATGGACGTGGTAACTGTAATGTAAGCTCGGTCAAATCTTCGACGTTCCAGTCGAAATCTGGTAGGTAGACCGAGCATACTGTGAACTGGGGCGGTTTTAAAAATTGTACTGCAATAGCTTGTAGGGGGGTGTTTAACGGGTGGTCCCGGAAAGGAACGCCATCTTTAATGATGATGGCAACACCCCCCCTCGCCCTGATGTCTGGCTGTACGTCGTGCCGGCGGATTTTATGGTATTTGATGGTAAATTGTTCCGCCGGCCGTAAATGTGTCTCTTGGAGGCACACGCACATAGGCGTGTGCTCAGCCAGAAGCATCTGGAATTCACAGTAATGGTGCTTAACACCATTACAGTTCCACTGTACGATAGCCATTTCTGTTACTACTTGGGTTGCTCCCTAGGAAGTGTGGCTACTTCCTAGGTTTCCCCTTTGGCCAGCCTTTTTCTTTTTATCACTTTCACCTCGGCGTCCGAATTGTCAGATTCGGTGGCCGAGGTGTTAGTATAGGCGTCGGACGTCGGGCGCTTTGTACCCGTACGTACCGACGCGGTCGCACTTTCCGAGTCGCTCATCGGTGTTTGGATAGAGCGACTCGAGAGGGAGGTGACCGGGGTGTGCCCGGTTGGGACGGTGCCGTTGGCCGTTGTGGCAGTGGCACCGTCGATTGTGGAGGCAGCATGGTTTCTGCCTCCGAGGTGGTTGTGGAGGGTCCCTTTTTGGGGGACCTTGGTTTTACCACCTCCTTTCCCCTCTCACTGTGACGCCTTCTAGGAGGCGAAGCCTTCTTCGGTGATATCTTCTTTGGAGAAGACGTCACAGTACGTACGACGGGTCCCTGAGGGGTGGTTGTTAGCACCCTCTTGGCCTCAGGGACCTTGGCTGACACAATAGCGGCTGTACTGGGTGTAGACACAGCTACACCCGTGGAGCGCATGAGACACTCTTGCATTTTCTGCATATTCAGCTGCATTTGTCTCATGGCTTCCTTTATTTCTTTGATTTCACTTGTCTTTTCAACCGCTGAAGGGGCGGGGGCCGCAACAGCGCGTGCATAACCTTCAAGAGCTGAGCGACGAGGCGTATTGCCTAGAAGCTTCCGTTTTGCCTCTGCGTAGGTTAACCTCTCCAGGGCTCTCAACTCCTGAATCGCGGATTCTTGTTTAAAAATGGGGCAATTCCTCGACTTAGCCGAGTGATTACCCCCACAATTGATACATTTAATTGGCTCGTCACATGGTCGTCCTTCATGTAACGGCCTTCCGCACACGCAAATCTGTTGCTGTATATTACATCTTTGTGAGACGTGGCCGTACTTTTGGCATTTGTAGCACCTCATTGGTGCTGGGATGTACGGTCGCACGTCTACTTTATTGAAAAGGCCAAGGATCACTTCTTTAGGTAGTGTGACCCTATTGAATGTTAGAAGGATTAAGGGGGACTCAGGATATTTGTTCCCCCTGTTGAATTTTAGCCTTTTCGCTTCTATAACCCCCTGTGGAGACATCTCCGACACTATCTCTTCCAGGGTACAGTACGCAAGAGACGGATGCATAATGACGCCCCTGGAGTAATTTAATACACCGTGGGGCATCACGTCTACCGCGTACTGACCTAATACTTTCAAGTTTTGTATCTTTTCGGATTGTGCCGGTGAGAATGCCTCTACGAGCAACCCATTGCCCGATAGCTTGGCATCTTTAACCTGCCCAATTCCATCTTTTACCAGTTTTGCCAGGAGGAAGGGACTGACTTTACCAAAGTCACCTTCCTTCGGCTTTATGACTAGAAACTTCACATAACTGGACACTTGCACTCTTGGGGACTCCAATTGTAGTGGAGTCCCACGATTTTTCCCTTTTTTGTGTTGGGGAGGGTTACCCCTTTTCGTTTGTGTACTCGCTCCACTGGATTGCGGAGCGGGTACAGCGGACGCAGTAGCGAGACGTGTCTCGCTACCAGTGCTCCCACCAGATGACAGCGGTGGAGCAGGGTTCGCGTCCGGTTTGGAGGGCCCGGACTCGCCCTTGTTTAATAAGTTAGAGTTCTCCATAAACAGTAACACAAATAAACCCCCACTCCGCTCCCCACCCTCCACGGAGCCTCATAAGGGACGTGGGACTCCCACGCTAGGGATACGAAAATGAGGGGCCCTAGGGACGAAGCCCATTGCCCCAGTGACACGCACGACCCCGGGGCGCTCGAGGTTACTGCGGCCGGTGCATAACCGCAGCCACGGTCTATGCCTGAAGCCAGGGCCGAAGTGAAGTGTTGTTCCGCCGTACCCGCAGGTAACGGCTTCCCTCAGTCACCAGGATCCCCTTTTCCAGGCAACGCCGCTAAGCCACACACGAGCTAGTGTGGGTCCCGAAGATGACTTGAAGTTGGGACAACATTCAAAAAAAACGAAAACAAAACAAAACCGAAAACAAAAAAGAAACAAAAGATAAAAGAAAAGCTGAAACAAAAAGAAATAAAAATAACGAAAACAAAAAAAAAAAGAGAATAAAAACGAAACGAAATAAAAACGAAGGTTGAAGAAATGAACATTCGAGGATTACTCCTCTAGATCCGGCATCTTTTGTGAAAACAGTGGTACCTCGAGAAGGAAAGGTGCCGATCTTGGGTAGTCAGAGGCTAATGGAATCCGAAGATTACTGTATTGCGCATAAACTACCCCTGGAACCCTTAGCCTCCTTGACACCAATGGGGGATAAATATCCCTCACGGGTGCCAAGGGCAGCTGCTATAGGTGTCCTCACCACCATTATTATTATTATTATAGACTTTTACGCCAACCTGGCGCTCACTACTCAGTAGGACAGTACTGGGTAACATTCACCTATACCGGCATTATGCAAGGTATTAGGCTCTGTGGAAGGGTAATGTGCCAAACCAATCCGTAAAAGTACCGTAGTACATTCACGGACGGGTTTGTCACATCACTCCCTATATTGTTGTTATTGCTACTTGAAACGAGGTGTTATTCGTCTATTTTGGTGTACACTGGGTCGTACGGCGAGACTTTTGTGGGAGCGTAGATGTTGGCTCAATGACAGAGGGCTGTGAAAGCCTAGTTCGTTTTCGTGTCCTCAGATGGTAGGTAGGAGTAGGGACAGAGGGAAGGGAAAGGACTGTTTGTGTTTGTGTGTGTGTTTGTGTGTGTGTTTGTGTATGTGTGTGGATGTGTCTTTCTATTTTACGTTTCTTGGTGTAGATGTTTTCTGGTTCATCAAATTGCTCATGAAGATCGGGTGTTCCTGGAACTGCGCGTTTAGATGGTACAGAGGTTGACGGACCTTGTGTGTTATTGAATTGGGGAGGATTGTGCACCAGAGCGGTAACAGTGACAGTGCGGCAGTTGTTCGATCCCCCCTCTCCATCAGACGAATCTGGATCTGTATGTGTGTTAAGTGTTTGTCTTTCAGTGTTAGTGTATTGTGTGTTTATGTATGTGTGTTGTGTGTCAGTAGGATGAGTGTCAGTGTATTGTTCGCTCACTGTAGATGGCTCAGATGGAGTAGAAGCAGGTCTTGTGCTTTCACATATCGCAGTCGGATTCGTATTACTGAGGAACTTCCGTACTATACGACACGTGTTTATGATCACTGCCTTTTGCATAGTGACATATGTGTATTTTGGGAGACCCAAGAGGCTCAAACTATTATGTAGTGTGTGTGGAATGACCCCGGTGGCACTGAGCACTATTGGAACGATGTGGACATGTTCCATTCGCCATTGTTGTTTTATTTCGGCTGCGAGGTCAGTGTATTTATCCAATTTAACTGCGTGTGTTTTTTGTAAGTTGTGTGTATTTGGAACCGCAATATCGATCAGATAGGTTGTCTTAGTGTTTTTCATTACGAAGGTGATATCTGGTCGATTATGATTTATGGTCTTATCTGTAATAATCGACCGATCCCAGTAAAGTCTACAGGAGTCATTCTCCGCTACTACTTTTGGTGTGAGCTTGTAGTAAGGTGTTTTATCGGTTATAAGGTGGTGCTTAACCGCTAGTTTCTGGTATATGATTTTGCCAACCTGGTCGTGACGGTGTTTGTATTCGGACTGAGCGAGCTGAGTACAGGCAGCTGTGATGTGTTGGATCGTTTCAGGTTTGGAATGGCATCTCCGGCATGAGTCAGATGTTATTGACGAGTCACGAAGTATGTATTTTGAGTAATTCTTTGTATGAATTACTTGATCTTGTATAGCTAGCATGAATCCTTCAGTCTCCGGGAAAAGACTTCCTTGACTCAACCAGGCGTGCGACGCTGCTTTGTCGACGTTACTCTGATTAAGATCATGTGGATGTCTCCCATGTAAAGGCTTCCGAATCCATTGCTGAATTTTGTCCTCCTTCGTGACCAAACGGCAAAAACTATCTGGCATTTCTGTGTGTGAGAGGTTTAATGGTGTGTATGCCTTGTCGGCTTGGATTATTACATTGTGTAAGTGTGATGTGTGTGTTTTGGTGTAAAAGTATTCTCGCAAGTTATGAACCTGTTTATTATGCGTGTTCCTTATGTCTATAAGACCTCGACCCCCTTCGGCTCTTGGCAGCGTCAATCGTTCTATCGCTGCTTTGGGATGATGAATTCTGTATTTGGTCATAAGGACGCGGGTCTTGATCTCGATGTTTGTCAAGTCCGTAGGCGTCCATTTGATTACCCCAAATGAGTATGTTAGCACCGGAACTGCGTAGGTGTTAATTGCTTTGATGGTTTTTTTTCCATCAAGGTGGGTGCTCAGTAATCTCCGTACACGCGTTAGGTATTGCTGCATCAGGTGTTGTTTTACAGCGCTGTGATCTATACGTTCGTCCTGATTGAATCCGAGATACCGGTACGACTCTCCCTCGTCCATGGGCTGCATAACAGACTCTGGTTCGAGTTCGAATGCGACCGCATCTCGTTTTCCTCCAGAACGACATTGTGTTCGACATTTATCGATTCCGAACTCCATACAGAGGTCTCGCGAAACCTCGTTGGAAAGTCCCAGCAGCTGCTGTAATTGATGTTTAGTAGCTGCATAGATCTTAATATCATCCATGTACATTAGATGTGAAATGTTATGGCGCGAATTCGTTTGCGTACCTACATTGTAACCGTATTTGGTTTCATTTAACAGACGAGAAAGTGGATTCATTGCGAGACAAAACCATAATGGACTCAATGAGTCGCCTTGGAATATGCCGCGTCTTACTTGAATAAGGTCGCTTGTTGTTTTTTCATTACCAATACTCAAATGTAAGGTCGTTCGCCAGTCGGACATGATCGTTCCAAGGAAGTTCACGATACTTGGGTGTATTTTGTACAGCTCCAATACTCTCCGCAACCAGGAGTGCGGGACCGAATCAAATGCCTTTTTATAATCAATAAACGCTGTGTACAGGTTACGTTTTCTCCCTTTCGCTTGTTCCAGTACTACGGAGTCAATCAAAAGCTGCTCTTTGCAGCCTTGTGACCTCTTTCGACATCCCTTTTGTTCTTCTGTCAGTATGGTGTTAATCTGACAATGCTCATTGATCTTTTCTGCCAGACAGGACGTCAAAATCTTATACACTGTAGGCAAGCAGGTGATAGGCCTATAATTCGCACGATTTTTTGTATCACTGTTTTTAGATTTCATGTATGTGATACCCTGCGTTAGGAACTTCGGTGTCAGGTTTGGTGTTTTTATAAATAGTGTAAAGTGTTCAGCGAGATACTTGTGTGTTGATGTAAAGTGTTTGAGCCAGTAGTTTTGTATGTTGTCGATGCCAGGTGCCTTCCAGTTATGCGATCTCTGTAAAGCTCTGGAGACGTCCTCTGTAGTAATGTCCGTATAGGGCATCTCCGGAAGATGTTCGTTATTCCTGTACTCTGTATCGATCCAGCTGGCTTTGTCATTATGGTCAATGGTGTTGGACCATATATTCGCCCAGAAACTATGGAGTGCGTTCTTCTCCGGTAGACCATTACTGTCAGTTACCGTGTTCGTTAGAGACTGATAAAACCGTCTCTCGTTTCTGCTGAACGCTTGGTTTTGTCGTCTGCGTTCAGTACTGGTCTTATATCTTCGTAAGCGCTTCGCTAGTGCTGTTAATTTTTGGTGAAGCGTATCTCTGATCTCTGTGAGTGTTTTATTGGGTTCCTCGTATTGTGTGTGTACTGTGTGTTTGCGTAATATGTCGTGTATGTATTTGTTGAGCCGTTTGGACCTCGTACCCTGTTGGTATTGGGTGATCCTGCCGAGGTTGCATCGGATGTTGCTGATGCGTTTATTCAATCGTGTTTCCCAGGCAGGAGTTTTGTGTTCCTTCGAGTTGTGCGCTACAGGTGGTGTTACATCGGACCCGTTACAACGTATAGTTGCAACGGCTCCACAATAGATAGCTGTGTGTAACTCGATAAAATTGTCACATGTTTCCAAGTGTTTAGGCAGTATTGTATTGTTCAATATCTCAACGATCTCAGCCAATCTACGTGAGGTATGTTGTTTAGGCAACAAGTACCTATGTGTGGGGTCCGTCCCTTCAAATTCAGTAAGCGCTGTGTTAAATTCCAGTTCGATCTTTTGCAGTAGGGTGTCATTTACTGCTGTCTCATGGTGGTCAGGCTCATTCTCGACAAGTTGTTGAGTGTCATTTTGTGTGGGGCTCTCCATTTCTGGTGGGCCGTCGTCCTGACTTTCTTCATTTTGAGCAAATTGATGTGCGACTTGTGTTTTAATGGTGTTTATGAGGGAGGAAGGGATGAGGTTATTGGTAAAAATGACACGTTTTTGGTCTGCCAGTCTCTGTTCAGTAACGCGACTTAGGTGAGGGTAGCTGTGCGCGAACTCTTGATGTAATTTTGTACGGTAACCAGTTTTGTCCGTTTCAAGTCTAGTAACTTTGAAGTATGTGCGTACGATGAATTCATTCAGTTCATCTGTCCATTGCATACGCACACGCTTCTTACCAGCTTTAGTGGTCCCCAAAGGATGCTCCGAGGAAACACTTAAAGTCGGCTGAGCCAAAGGTGTTGGTGGCTCTGTAAGTAGGGCAGTAGTATTTTGGCTGAAGGTGTTATTACAGCTGACAGGTAACTGCCTAGAACCCAGCCTGTCGTCACCGCGATCTAAACTGTCACATTCAGTGGTGACCCTGATGCGCCCGGTCGCTCCACCGGCAGCGGCATTTTTCCGAGGCTTTTCCTTTTTATTTCTCTCCATCCTAATGGGTTGTCCTTTTAGTCGCCTTTTACGACAAGCAGGACTTACTGTGGGCAAATTCTGCAAAGTGAAGCCCCCACCCACAGGGCGTTTATTATTATTATTATTATTATTATTATTATTATTATTATTATGTTTAAAGCAGTTACATTTTAAGCAAATGAAAAAGCTACAAAGCTGTAAAAGTTCAAAAAAATAAAATATTTCAAAAAGTGATGAAAAAAGAAATCTAAAAACGGTGGAACGTTATTTCATTTACATTTACAAAGTGTTAAAACAAGTGAGTTTATCCTAATTTTATGACAATTGTAACATCTTTAAAACGTGTTCTGTGTTAAAACGGTTCTTCATATTTGAGAACTACAGTATTATTAAATAAAACTTTTTAATAAAATTACACATATTTTATTTAATTACACCATTTCCTAAATAAAATATAATAAATAAATATACTTAAAGTATAATTTTATTAATTCTATTTACTTTAGGGTGTAATCAAATTGCCTAATTGTTTTATTGCTTCCGAGACTGCTAAAGCGGCTGAAGCATTGTCATCACTTTTGAGAAATAAAAAAAATTTTTCCCCTCCAAAATAAAATTTTTTACGCACATTTTACGTTTTAGAGCTTCCTGAACAATTTTGGTTTGATATCTGTCCGTCCGTCCGTCTGTCTGTCCGTTTGTGTGTCGCCCGTTTGCACCAAGTGGCATAACTTCTGAACTATTCAATTCATTTTTATGAAATTATCAGAAATTATGCGTTCTGCTTCCTAGATGGTCCCCTATAAATTTCATTGCATTCAGAGTAATAGTATCCACGGCACTACCATGAAACCCCATTAAATATCAATATCTTATTTACTGCTAGTCTCACTTCGCTCAATTTTTTATGAATCGTTTTGTTTATTTATTTT